>OZ014524.1:10590402-11060497 GCA_963966055.1 Lathyrus aphaca | reverse complement strand
CAACATATAAGGCGGATAAGTGCTCGTAGTCAGCTGGGCCTACCGAGCCTTCTAACTAGAGCGAGGCAACAAACCATACATAGAAGATGAAGGCACCTCAAGTACAGTTACCTTCGTGCAGTGGGCTTTACCCTTACATTTATCAAACCGGCGTGACATTTTGTCTAAGTAAAGCAAAATAATATTAAAAAATTAATAAATCAACACAATATATATTACAAGTAAAAATATTATTTAATTAACGTAATTAATAGACACACTAGATTTAAAATAGCAATCTATTCAAATTGTGTATCCTCGTAATCTTTATTATCTTCATCTGATTCAACAGTCTCTCTCGATTTAAACTCTTCATTATCTTCATCCAAAATAGAAATCTCAACTTACTGACCCGCAACCACGTTATCACACAAAGTTATAACTTGTTCAACTTCAATCACATCATTAATTTGTGAAATTTTATCAATTTGGTAAGCAATGTCTTCCATAAGATCGTCAGTTTCAAAATGACGTAATGATTATGATTTGATTCCAACACACCATCCTCGTTTACCTAGATGAATTAAAGGATATGAGACGTAACAAACTTGCCTTATAGAATGTTCCATGATGAAATGCTTATAATGTTTGTTCCTTCGGTCCATTCGAATATCTACAATCTTATAATTTTTATTTATTTTTGCACCTTTGGCAAATGGATCAAACTAATCACAATAAAACAAAACAACTTTGTTTTTCGAGTCCAAATAATTGTATGCCAGCTCATAAATGTGTGTAATGACGCAATAGAAGTCAACTTCTTCTTTAGTACATTTGATCGTACATCCAACTACAATAGTACTTATAATATTCCATATTGCACGTTTACAAAACCATTGCCATAATAATCACACACAAAAATTAATCAATTGACCAATTCAAAAATTTAGTCAATTTTATCAACTAACTAGCACATATATAATTAACATTAACTAAAAAAATATAAAAATATATATAGATTACTCATGATTATTGAATAAATACTTACTAAAAATTACAAAACTTACTAACATTAATACAAATTATATAATATTAAAAAAGATAAAGATATTGTTTATTATAAAAATAACAAAAAATAACTCAAAATAAAATTATATCTACGACTAAATAATGAAATAAAAATAGATTTGAAATATTTTTCGTTTTGTAATAAAAAGTAAAAAACAAAATTATAAGAAAATTAAAAAAAATTATAAAATAGAATTATTAAAGTTAAAAATAACATAAATATTTTTGTTAAAAATAGTATTGATAATATATATATATATATATATATATATATATATATATATATATATATATATATATATATATATATATATATATATATATATATATATATATATATATGTGTGTGTGTGTGTGTGTGTATGTGTGTGTGTGTTAGCACGTGCATACACACACGTGCGCGAGTTTGCACACATGTGAGTGTGTGTGTGTGTGTGTGTGTGTGTGTGTGTGTGTGTGTGTGTATGTGTGCGCGCGCGCGTGCGTGTTCATGTGAGTGTGTGTATGTGTACATGTGTCAATGTTGTAAGAACAATAGTTGTATCTATATTCCATCTATATATATGTTCTTATGACAATAATGAAGTATTTATGAAAGAACCATTTTATGTTCTGATGTTTGTTAAAGTGTAGATCAAGAATATTTTATGAATTAAGATCAAACAAACATTATGAATGAGTACGCAAATGCGAATATGCGAAGTTACTATGTGTAACACTAGTCTCAAGCGTGCTGAAGAAGCAAGTGTGCTTCTGAATCTGAACACAATAAAAAAGATCCAAGGATGTGAATGTTGTGTTGGCAATGTTCTTATGGATGTTGTTCTAAATGTGGTTCTGATCATATAGCAAAGCGAAGCTTCTGAAGTTAATCTTCTGAAGAACTAAGATCTGGAGATTTTGATGACTTGAAGTTTGAAGACTTAATGTTTGAAGACCAAGTGCCTGAAATATTCTAAAGACTTACTAGTTCAGAAGATTAAGATTTTGAAGAACTAAGTGTTGAAGACTCTGAAGACAATGTTCTATGTGAACAAAGTTCTGTAGACTCTAAGACTTAAAGTTCTGAAGAATGGTTCTGAAGAACCAAGTACTAGAGACTCTAAAGACAATGTTATATGTGAAAAAGTTCTGAAGACTCTAAGACTTGAAGTTCTGAAGACCATGAGTTTCAAGCCAAGTGTTGAAGTCCTAATGAACATAATTCGATGTGAACAAGTTCTGAAGACTAAAGACTTAGGTTCTTTGAATACCCAAGTATCATTGTCTCTAACTCGTGCTTCATTCATTGATTAATAATCTGAAGCCTCTGAAATTCCGATGATAATGTTACTGTTGGCATGGATAGTACACAGTACGATAATGCTTTATCCCAATACCTCTCCATTATCTTTTAATTATAGAAAAGGACAATATGTGGTTGTACTATTTAACTCCTTATTTAACGAATTCCTCAGTATCCAAATTGGGTTGTAATGACACTTTTTATGTTTGGCTATAAAAGGAAAACATCACATGTTATATGATGTTGTTGGTGGGAGTGAACCCAACCGTTGAAGGTCCTGATAGGATTCCAACCATTGTTGGTTTTAGTGAAACGGAACTTGGTTGATTATCCACAAACTGAATATTCTTTTATGTGAAGTGTAACACGGTGGGAGAACTGACTTTAAGTAATGTTGCGGATAGCAAGAGTCGCCACCGACTTTTATTTTATCCAAAAGGAAAGGGTATAAAAGAACAGGAAAGACCTTAAGAGATATTTTTGGGTCCGGGGGGTAGGTTATGTAAAGGGAAGGTATTAGCACCCTTTACATCCATGGTTATCCATGGGCTCTTAGTTACTTAGCTCACTTTTGAATTGTTTTTGAAAGTGTAGTGTGTGAATAGAAAAATTTTCTGAATAGTTGATAATGATCCATGTACGGATGCATAAAAACTTGTTTTTGAAAATTTGTTTGAAATTTGTTAAGTGTTTGAAAAATGGAGTGAGCAAGCAACTAAGAGGTACCTACCCTAAAGTTTAAAGTCTTTCTTGTTCTTTATCCTTTCATTGGTAAGACTATCCCTACTATTAAGGAGTAGGTAGTCATTACCTTGGATGTAAAGGGACATGTGAGGGACATTCTGTTTTATGAAGGCAACTGTGGGGTGTATTAAGCACATAGGAGGGACTATCATCATTTTTCGAAGGGACTTGATTCGTAAAGGCAACCATGAGGGACTTGATGATTTTTCTTTTTAAGGGACTTGCTTTTTACACCCCACTTGACCTTATTAATAGGCAACATAGAGGGATAGCCTTAGAAAGTGTAGGATGGCGATTAAAAATCGACTTACGTGTGTGAGTGTTCAATATTATTTATCTTATGATTAAAGTGATCTAAATTTATTTTAAGTAGCATACATGTTTTGCACTCCCTAAATTACTAACCATAGCAATAATTAAATAATTAAAAATTTACATCCGAGAAGCAATTACAACATAATTATAAAAATAATAAATAGCAAAAAATATAAATATATATAGCAAAATAAATATAATAAGCCAAAATAAATAAGTAATTAAAATAGGGGTTAGTGATAAATATAATAAAAAAAATAAGGCTAGTGAGAATAAAATAATAATAATAATAATTAGAAAAATAAACAAGGTTAGAGAAATAATAATAAAAATATAAGATAATAGTAAACAAAAAATAATAAATAATAGTATAGTTAGTAACAATAATTAAAGTAAATAGAAACAAAATAGAAAAAATATTATAAGGATATGAACATAAAGTTTAATTTTAATATATAATAAGAAAAAAATTTTGAGCATAATATAATTATAAATCTTAATCATTTACAAAAGTTTAATTATTTATGAATATATATCAACAATTAAAAAAATATTTACACATTATGACGAAAATAAATTTTAAATATCATGTTTATAAAAATAATCATATTTACAAAATTTATAAGAATTATAATAAATATATATATACCTAATAATTACATTAATAATTGGAAAATAAATTTATTTAGAAAAAAAAATAGAATTAGATTTTATTTTGGAAAATAGTTTTAGGGTTTTGAAAATTAGGGTTAAGTTATATGCAAAAATATTTTAATTTATATATACATATTATAAATTAAACACAAGATATAGAAACATAATTTATGAAAATATATTTTGGAAATTAAAGAAAACATACATACTTTATTATTATTTTTATTGTTTAGAAATAAAATTATATTTAATATTATAATACCTAAAAAACAAATAAAAGAAAAAGAGTATGAAAAACTTACCTGACTGGGGTTTGAACCCAGGTCAGCTTGATTTCCAACAAGAACAACAACCACCAGGCCATTGGGTGCGCAGGCAATAAGTGGAAGGGAGAAATTGGTTTTATGCTTTGTCTTGAAAATCCAGAAAAATAATGAAATAAAAAGGCCTGGGGGAGGATTGAACCCAGGACCTTATGTATACGAGTATGCGCGCGTTACCACCTGGCTGGAAGAGCCCATCTGCTTACAAAACAACTACAAACCATAATATATTAAGAAAGCAATTTAAATGGGAAAAATATCAAAACATTGGTAGAGGCAGGATTCGATCCCCTCCCCCTTTTTGTCAAACGCGTATGTGCTTTTCCACTGGGCCAACCATTAGCTGGTGATATACAAGCAGAGAAAACATATAATATTTTAAAACAACATTTGAATTTTAAAACTGGCGCGAACTGGTCTTCATCTTCTTCCTTGTATCTGCGCTTTTACCTACGAACATTGCTGCGAATTTACCTGCGAGTTCTTCATAGTTCTTGACCTGCGAAAATCAAACTCACACCAAACAGCAACGATTTATGAAATTAATTATAGTTTTGTGATCCTGGAGATTCATAGAACACTCCTATGTTCTCAAAACTCATTTAAACTTAGTAAATCAAAGGACCCCATTTTGGAGGTTAAAACCCTAACTATGGCCGAATCTGTTTTAGGCAAGGAATCCTCAATTTTTTTGTCCAGAAATGATCTATAGCACATAACAAACAACATTACATAAACAAAATCCATTAATTCGCAGTGAATCATTAGAATCGAAAAAATATTTTCAAGCATGAACAATGCCACGGGTTAGACATTAGGGCATGATCTGGATGCATATGAATGATGCTTTACAATCAGTGATGTCCAGGGAAGCTAGCCATGTCTTTATTTTACCTTCTAGTGCTCTGGATTGAAGAATCCGAATATGAGTTTTGCTTGAAATTTTTGAAGTGAAAACCTACCTTTGAAGCTGCTGGATCCGTCCTTGGTCAATGGCAATGAGTTTAGTATATATAGGAGACTCAATTAGGTCAAAAACTTTGATTGATTATGTGGAAGTTTTGATATTTTAAGATTGAGAAAGATCATGCCATGAAAGTTCAATATTTTTATACCAATGCTTTCTATTTCAAGCCACTCCATATAATTCTTGCATCAATTTGTTCCATATTGATTTTATGACTTTCTAGAATCAATAAATCAATTAAATCTTCACATTTAATATTTTATTTAAATTTAAAATGATTTTAAGAATAAAAAATCATAATAAATTAATTAAATAAAATAAAAATTATGAAAATATTATGGAAATTTCGTGCAAGATGTTATTGTATGGGTTGGGTCATAATTTGGCCAGCCCATTTGGAGAAAATTGCTTTTAGGCCCTCATTTTCATCATAAACCATCACAAATTTTCCCAACTTTGCAAGGGCACATCTCCCTCAATTTTAAAGGTATGAGGGTGTTCTTGGACTTTTTGGAAAACTTGAAGAGTCCTCTAAACAACCCCATTGGTTTCAGGTCCATATAATTTACCAATCTCAAGTTATGCCCTTTTGAAGTTGTTGACTTTTTGTTGACTTTTGAAATGACCTATAATGTCCTAGCTCATATCTTTCAAATGAAGCATTTTTGGGATTAACTTTCAACATAAAAGTTGTAGAGAATTCAATTTCCTTCAAAATGAGCTTTGGATGGAGACTTGGTGATGAAGTATGTGAAAGTTATGACTGGTCAAAGTTCAGTTGACTTTTACTAAGGAAACCCTAATTTAGAAACTCCTGATTATTGATGATCTGGAATCTCCTTGATGAATCATGATCAAACCTTGATCAAATGATGAATTTTACTTCATATACTTGATGTTGGCAAAAAATCATGAAGTTTGACTTTGGTTTGACCACGGTTGACCTCAGTTTGACTTTTTAACTACATTGACTGATTTTGACTTATCTGATCATCTGACTGAGCAAACTTTTGAGAAAAGTCTTGAAACTTGTCATGGGGGTTCTTATATACATATAAGATGTTATGAAGCTCACTTGAAGTCTTGGAAGTCCATTTAGCCTGATTAAAGTCAAAACCCTAGTTTTGGATGCACTGCTTAGGAGGTGCATTGTCTGAGGGAATTGTCAACTCTTCTGACCCATTGTGAACTTTGTGAACCTTGTGAACCATCATAAAATGTCTTGTGAACCTCATGGGAGGTATTGTGAAGCTTGTGAACCTTGTGAACCTCATGAAGTGGCTTTGTAGACCTCATGAACCTCAGGAGAGCTTTGTAATCATTGTGAATCTTGTGAACCTTGTGAACCTTCAAGAAGTAACTTGTAGACTTCATGAACCTCATGAAAGGTCTTGTAAATGTTGAGAAGCTTGTGAACCTTGTGAACCTTCAAGAAGTGACTTGTAGACTTCATGAACCTCATGAAAGGTTACATAGGCATTGAGAAACTTGTGAACCTTGTGAACCTTCTTAGCACACAAAGTCTTGTATTGTGAGGGCAAATTTTGGGGTGCAACAGCTGCCCCTGTTCAATTTTCTGAAACCTGAGGGGTTAGATTGGTATATTTGCCAGTCGTGACCTGGAAGGTTGAAGGGGATTGAACACAAAAGCCCAAAAATTTGCACTCACCAGTGCATAGAGTGATACAGATGGCTAGTTGATTGAGTGGGCTTAAAGATGCCACTAGGGGAAAGTTCTTCAGATATATTTCTTGGAAGATAAAGCAATCCAAAATATGGAGGTATAATGAAAGCTGTCAGGAGTCTGGAACAGTCCCGAGGTATTGATGATATGCTTTCAGGATACTGGAGTAATACTGATGTAACAGCATGTCTTCATGAGGATAGAGCAATCAATAATGATGACCCTAAAGCAGTCTTACAGTAATGATTTCAGGAGGATAGAGCCAAATGATAACTCTAAAGCAGTCTTGAAGTAGTAATATGATTTCAGGAGGATAAAGCAATCAATAGCTCTAAAGCAGTCTTGAAGTAATGATTTCAGGAGGATAAAGTAATCAATAATGATAACTCTAAAGCAGTCTTGAAATAGTAATATGATTTCAGGAGGATAGAGCAATCAATAGCTCTAAAGCAGTCTTGAAGTAATGATTTCAGGAGGATAGAGCCAAATGATAACTCTAAAGCAGTCTTGAAGTAGTAATATGATTTCAGGAGGATAGAGCAATCAATAGCTCTAAAGCAGTCTTGAAATAATAATGTGATTTCAGGAGGATAGAGCAATCAACAACTCTAAAGCAGTCTTGAAGTCATGAGAATTTATCAGGAGGATAAAGTAACCCTGAGGTCACGATAAAGCAGTCCCAAAGTAATAAGAAATTTATCAGGAGGATAAAGTAACCCTGAGGTTACAATAAAGCAGTCCCGCAAATCATAAGTTTGTTTGTTGGATAATTAACCTGAAAACAAGGTAGCATTCTGTATAATAACATTAGTTTATGCTTTATGTATGCATGTATAACATGATGTGCTCAAGTAATGTACTATATGTTTATGGATATATGTGCTATGGTATGATGTAAATGATGTATGTATGATATGATACTGCCGGAAGCGTCTGGATATCTTTGTATAACAACTGCTGGCCAGGGAAAATAAATCCCAATTCGTTGTTGAAGAATATATAACCCTCTGTCTGCTGGGGATAACAGGGTATAGATAACTTCCCGTATGCTGGGGATAGTAAGGATAGATATCACCTCCCGTATGCTGGGATAGTAAGGTATATATAACCTTCGTTTTCGTTTGATGGTAGGGTAGACATAACATCCCGTCTTCGTTCGTCGTACTCTTATTAGAAAGTAATTTCCCGAATATCCGTATGAGGATAAAAGAGATGGATATAAATTCCAGGGGAGATAAGACTTTATGAAGATGGATTCGTCCTACTGAGGGTTTGTAACTGTCCTGTAAAGGTGAACTGGCGAAGCTTCGTTGAAATCCTCCCCCCGTTCGTCCTTAGTAAATACTATTACTGCATTTTCATGCATTTCTGGTAAACATCAATCATATTAAGCATTCATGTATTTTTGGTAAACATTAATCATATTCAAAAGCATACATACATTCAAACACAACCAATGGACGTTTCGCTTATGTAAATAGGGTAAAAGTAAATCTGGATTCAAAAGATGGAATTTATTTATATCAATAAGTGACCCATACACGGGTAAGTTTGTACAAGGAGACATAAACCCTAGTAAGAGGATTTTGTCATGAAGTTTTACAAAAGAAAAGAAAATCAGCTATGTGGGAAACAGTCCTATTGAGTTTCAATCCTACTATTGCCCTTCAAGTATCTCATCTTCTTGCTGTTGAGACGGAAATGATTGGATTGAGCTTTATCTGTTCGAACTTGAATAAGTAGTACAACTGGTTGCGGTTTCCTGGGTGATCCAAACGAGACATAGTCATACGCTTTAATCCCTAACTTTTGCCTGGATTGCCCTTTCAGGTTTTCAATCCACCGGGATACCCTTTTTTGCCCAAGCCGCTTTTTCAGGTTTTCGACTTGCCGGGTGTACATCTTTTTATATATATCCCTAATTTTTGCCCAAACCCTTTTGGTTTGCCGGGATGCCCTTATTTTTGCCTAGGCCTGTCAACCTAGCGGGTCTCTTTTTATGCGTAGTATTTTTTAACTATGTCTGCGTTTACAGGCTGTGGGAAATCTTCACCATCCATTGTAGTCAGTATCATGGCACCTCCTGAAAACACTGTCTTGACTACAAATGGTCCCTCATATGTTGGAGTCCACTTGCCCCTAGGATCACCCTGTGGTAATATGATACGCTTGATTACCAAGTCACCAGCCTGATATACCTTTGGCTTAATCTTCTTGTTAAAAGCTTTGATCATCCGTTTCTGGTACATCTGGCCATGACAAACTGCTGCTAACCTCTTCTCATCAATCAAATTTAACTGGTTAAGTCGGGTCTGAATCCACTCATCTTCATCCAAACCTGCATCCTTCATAATTCTTAAGGAGGGAATCTGAACTTCAATGGGCAGAACTGCTTCCATACCATAGACTAAGGAGAATGGGGTTGCCCCTGTTGAAGTACGTATTGTGGTACGATAACCATGAAGAGCAAACGGTAACATCTCATGCCAATCCTTGTAAGTAACAGTCATCTGTAATACCTCAAAATTTGCCCTCTCATTTCCTCAACATTTTGCATAGCATTTTGCATATATGGATTCATAAAATAACCAAAAACATTGCATCATATATAGCATAGCCGAGGCGTGGGTATGTGATCAATGATCGGAGCAACCGAAAGTTATGAAGAGGCTACCGAAGGGCCACAAAGCTTCTCAACCTTGTGCAAAGGGTTCACAATATCCCACAAGTCTTCACTTGAAGCCACAAGTCATGGAAAGTTTTGGTTTGATTGAAGGAGGCAAGCAGTGCAATACTTCTTGAGGGAAAAGAGCCGAATTAGGGTTTCATTTCTACAGGGCTTCTACATAAATTTTTGAGTCGAAGTGGATTTCTTTGACTTATATATGATGTCAAGTGCCTAGGGTTCAAATCTTGTCCACAAATTCATTTTGGAAGGGGTTCGACTGGCCGGACGACGGAAAATCGAGGAATTGGAGAAAAGGCAATCGGGCTAGGTAAAAAGGGTCGACTCCGGACTTTTAAGATCGAGATCGTGAAATTAGGGTTACAATGATCCTATGGTTCAAACTTGGTCAAGAAATGATGGAGGAATCATAAAAAAACCAAAGAAAAATCATTTGAAAAGTAGTTGGTTTTGCATTTCCCTCCACCTTTCCTTCCACTTTCTTTCCACACTTCCTTTCATTCTTTCCGCCTCATTTTTCCACTTCAATTCCACTCCATTTCCCTTGGAAACTTCCACCACCTTCCACCATCTTCTAGAGTGTTCCAAGGAATATTCCAAGGAATATTCCAAGGAATATTCCCTTTTCCAACCCTAACCCTAACTAACTTCCAAACCTAATTTTGGATCCCAAACCTAATTTTTGGGCCCCAAACCCAAACCTAGCTCCTAGCCTAATCTCTATATAACCATTAATCACTTCCTTGAGAGAGGTTCCCACAATTCCAAATTTTTCACTTCTTCCATAATCACTTTTTCTCTCTCACTTTTCCTCCATTTTCCCTCCTTTCACCAAAGCTTCTTTGAATAAGCTCTTCAAGTTTCACATTGAAACTTGAAGATCTTGAAGCTTAAGCCTCCAACCTCCATTAATTGTGGATCGTAGAAGAAGAAGCTAGTGATTTTGTTGAAGATTTCGGCTTATCGGAAGTGTGTAAAGATTCAAGCTCAAGAACGCATTTATTTTGCGATTTCTTGGTTTTCGGTTTTCTCTTCGATTCAAGCTCCGATTATTGCAACAATTACCGAAGCACTCCTCCGCTTCGTAGGTTGGTGATCTTAATCATTTCTTCTTTAAGTTATTCTCTCCATCTCGCCATTTTTGGCATTCTTTAAGTGCTTTTCGCTTTGTTTAAAATCAATTCCGTTTCGATTATGTTTGCTTGTGATTTGTGATTTTGGTTGAATTTGGATTTAAGGTGTTAATAGATATAGGTTCTACCATGTGTAAATAAGCTCCAATTGAGTAGAAATTTGTGTTAGCATGATTAAGTGGGGGTTAGGATTGTTTAGAAGGAAGATTGTGGCCAAAAGCACTTTTTTCAAAAGCATTTTTCACTTTTCGTTCAGTGTTAACCGGTTAACGCACATGGTTAACCGGTTAACACATGCGTTTTTGGCCAGAATGCTGTATTTTTAGGCCCGTTAACGGGTTAACCTATATGGTTAACCGGTTAACGCTGTCCATTTTTGGATTTTTAGCCTATTTTCTTGCTCAATCTTGCTTCCTAGTGCCTCTAATGTTCATGCATGTTTAGGTAGTGATTTTAGGGAATTTTTGGATCCATTTCCAGTAGCTCATTCCCCCGTTTCGAGTCGTTTCGACACGATTCCGTTCATGTTGCGTGATATGCGTTTTTGTGTTCTTTGTGCATAGCTTAAGTTCTTGCATTTTGTTGCTATGTTTGTGCATAATTTGGCATATAATAATCATGTTGCATTCTGTTTTTACATGTTGGCATTGCATTAAATCATTGTGCATTTCATTATATCATTGTATGTTGCATTTTGCATAATCATGTATGTATGTGTATTTGATTTCATTTTGTTGCATACTTGATCACATCATCCATATCAATTCACTTCTGAATTTTGCATTGAGTTTAGCATGTTTGTTGAGCTATCATGTTGTATGTTCATAATCAATAATCATCATGTTCATATGCCATGTTCATGTGCCACATTTTTTGCATTACTTGTTGCATAAGCCATGTGATGCATTCTTGTATAATCATTCAATAATGTTCATGTTCTTGCATTGATGTATGTTGATCCATGTTCAAATGCATGTTTGTGATGTGTTTAGTGCATTTTTAATTGGGTTTGTACATTAAAAAAATGAAAATAAGTCATCCTGGATTTTGCATTTCATAGCTGTTGTTATGCATAAGGGCTGTAAAAAGTGTGCTGTTTGTTATGTGTGCATGCTGCATTTGGCTTTTTACACCTTCTTTTTCATGCTGCATGCTGGCTGTAAAAAGCTGGTGGGTGTTAGGCATTGGTTTCATGGCTGTTTGTGTAATAGGGGCTGTAATAGGTGCTGTATTTTGGTTTTAGCATTTTTCTAGTTCCTTTAGGATTAAAATAGGGTCTAGTTTAGGTCCAAGTTTAATTAGGATTTAATTAATGTGTGTTTGCCTTATTCTTTGTAAATAAAAATGTGCATTAACATTTGTTTTGTAGTGGGGAAGATTGAGGTAAGTTTACTTCACTTTATCCATTATTTTTTATGCATTTCTTTTATGCATTTTATTCATTTTTTTTCCTTCCATATTTGTGTTTGGTAGGATTCCCCATTGTTAGGACCAACTTATCTTCCTTAGGAAGTAAGTTGCATCCTTTTTCCTTCTTTTCTTTTCCTTTTTATCTTTAGGATTAGAAAAAACCTCACTAACCATTAGGATCTCCCTTTGTGCATAATAAATAACTTAGGGTTGTGTCTTAGTCCCCCTTAGTTTTTGTCCCTTTTGCAATTTGAGTCATTCTCTTCTTATCTTCAAACAAAATCCAAAAAAACACTTAACAAATAAAATGAAATAATTCCTTGTGTATAGCCTTATTCCATGAAACACTTGCATTCATTCCATCTTGGAGTGGTGTAAGCTTGTCCATCATGATGCACAAGTCTCATCAAGGAATTGTTCACAAAGAAAAACTTAAAAGACATTTCTTCACAAAAGCAATAAAAACACTTAATAAAGTTCAGTAAGCCAGTGAACTGAAACCCTAATCCTAGGAAACCAGTCTTGGATAAATTCTCCTTGCTGGGTATGCTTGTTCTATTATTCCATCTTGGAATGTAGAGTCAAGTGTACATTCCATGGAAAAGAGTTTGAATTCACTTCCTTGTGCCAAATTCATACAAAACTCATAAAAGACAAAAACAAACAATAAGCGACTATCCTGCGGGAACTTCTCTTCTCATCTCACTCACTCACAACGCGAACTCGCGACGACTTGTCTCGCATGCAAGACGGTAAACGCACTCGTACCAGACGAGCCTGCAACACCTGAGCATAGACATACGCAGTTCCAGCTGTAAAAAAACACAAGCAAATAGTTCCCGCCTAGGTTAGGCGAACTACGTCGACTCTGATCCTCATTATCCCGATGAGGTACGTAGGCAGCGGGGTAGGGCCCGTTCGAGCACACTCTTTATTTTCCCTACATTTCCCCTTTCATTTTCTTATTTCAGTTCATTTCTCATTTTCCATCCCAGTCAGCAGTTTTATTCAGCAGCATATTATTTCTCACCCCTTTGAAACAAACAAGCAAGCGTGGATCCCGTCGGGTACGACGGACGATCTGGGGTGCTAATACCTTCCCAGGTCGTAACCGACTCCCGAATTCAGATCTTTGGTTCGCAGGACCTTGTCCTTTCCTTCTTCCTCAGGTTTGTGCAACATTACCTTTCCCATTCCTTTGGGATAAAAATGTCTGGCTGGCGACTCTACCTTTCCGCGCCACTTTCGCGTTTGTACTAGGATGAAAATCCCGGGAGCGACAGCTGGCGACTCTGCTGGGGAAGCGATTCTTCCGGTTTCCCTTGTAGAGTCAATCCTAGCGCCTGTTTGGTTTTGTTTCTTTGGGTGTTTATTTGTTTGATGCTGAGTGCTTTAGTTTAGCTTTACTGTTTTCATTTACAGTTTTATTTTACAGCTTTACTTTATCGCATTTATTTATCGCTTTCAGTATTTTATTTTCCATGCATCATATTATACTGGACTGTCTGGCTGTGCTGGTTTTCATTTTTTCTGTGGGTGGGAGTTACTGTGAGATAAGCCAATTACCCGGCTTGAGTGCACCCTAGGACTTAGAGTGGTTCCACTTTGGCTTCATGGCATCTTGCTATGTTGGTAGTAGTGAGTTCCACACCTTGACTTGCGACCTTCTCGGGAATGTATTGATACCGGAATCTTTCTGGGTTGATGCGCTACCTTGATAGTTATGTGCAGTCAGGGGACCGATCATTGAGAACCTTTGTGGAAACATCCCTCTCCAGTGATGACAGTGGCAGACCACATTTGTTGGCAAACCCACTCGCATCCGAGGGCCCACTGGGAACTCGCATAGGATGGCCTGGTTCTCTCATAGGAATTCAGTTAAAGCAAACTGTTCGTATGACGATAGTATTGTACCCTTCGGGATGAATGTACTATTGTTTCTCGACTCAGTGCTTGAAGCTGGAAACTTGTGAGGGATGCTTGTTTTTCCGGACTCAACTGAGACCTCCCTGAGTAGTACATAATGCCAAACCGATTCCCTGATTTGGTCATGAACCATTTCTCAGAAATGGTGAACGTATTATTGCTATTCGGCCTCGAGAGTCCGTGATGTTTGACCCGAGTAGCACACCCGTGAGATTGGGAGGGGTTTACAGGTTTGCAGGAACCCTGGTACCTTCAGCATACCCACTTTGCCTTTGGTTCAGTTTGTGATCTGGATTTATGTTCTTAAGTTATGGACCCCGGATCAGAGGGATGATTATTGTGATATCTGGATTTTGAGACCGTGCACCGACACCTGATCATATGATTGGCACACCACAGACACTTCACTGATCACATGCCTTGTCTTGCATAAACATCATATCATCATTAATCATTTTGTGTTCTTTTTATTCCCAGGGTTCATTACTTCCTAGGTCCTGGTCATATTTTCTACTTCAGCATGGAGATTCCGAGGAAGAGAAATGTTCATTATACTTTCCCGCAGCCAGAGACAGAGAGTGTTCAGGGTTTGATTAGCTTGATGGGTGACCGAGTCCTTGATGATTTCAGGAGAGAGTATGGCAAGATACTGAATTATGTGAGCAAACCCACAGTCGACCAGAAGGATAGCTTGCATTCTTTGTTGCAGTTCTATGATCCACAGCTGAGGGTCTTTGTTTTTCCTGATTATATTCTGGCACCTACATTAGAGGAGGTTTCTAGCATGCTGAGTGTTCCTGTTAAGGAGGGTGTACCTTACTATGTTTCGGAGAGGATCCCATCTCATGAGGATATCACTATTGCCTGTCATTTGAGTATGCCTAGACTCAAGGTGGGATTAGAGGCTGGCCAAAGTAAAGGAATCCCTTTGGACTTTCTTGTTGCAGAGGCACGTGTTAGGGCATCAGAAAAGAAGTGGGCAGACTTCAAAGCACTGTTGGCTATGGTAGTATATGGAATTAGTTTGTTTCCCGGAGAGAAAGGACTAATTAACATGGAGGCCATTACCATCTTTGTCAAGAGAAATCCTGTTCCTACATTGCTAGCTGACTTTTATTATGGAGTTCACCACAGAAATGAAAAGAGGAAGGGGTTTGTAAATTGTTGTGCTCCCATATTCGCTGATTGGTTTGTAAGGCAACTCCCTAAATCAGGACCCTTTCAGGATTTGAAACAATCTTGGAAGTGGTCCAAGAGGTTAATGGGCTTAACCTCAGCTGACATTGCTTGGGGATGCAACAGAGAGTTGGTGGGCAAAGAAATGTTGGTTAGTTGTGGTAGCTTTCCGAATGTGCCTTTGATGGGAAGGAAAGGTGGGATTAGCTACAATCCTATCTTGTCCAGGAAACAGTTCGGATATCCTTTAAGAGATGTACCTTTGATCGGCGATGCAAATGAGTCCTTATATTTCTCAACAGAGGGAAACTCCAAAATGAGTATCCTGGCATCCCAAGCTTGGGAAATTAGGGTGATGAAAGGAAAGAAAGAATTTGGAAGAGTAGATCCTAATACCTATGATCCTTTTGCCAGCTGGTTGGAGGATCGTGTGAAGACTCACCTTCTACCATTTTCTAGAGAGACGCCTCTTTACCCTAAGGAGGTAGCACCAAGAGCTACGGTACCTTTGGAGGAATATCAGAAGTTAAAAGCTTTGGTTAAGCAACTGAGGGTTGAAAATCAAGAGGCTCTTAATTCTTGTCAGGCACTAATGATCCAGAACCGTCGATTGAAAGATAGAGCTGTGCAAGCCGAGGAGATAGTCCGTCTCAAGCAGAAGGACTTTGAAGATAGAGAGCTCTATTTCCGAAAGAAAGGTTTAGCTGAGACTCATATGACGGCCCAGCGCCGAAGAGAGAAGAAAGATCTTAGTGAAGCCAATGAAGCTGTCACTTTATGGCAGGAGAAATGGGACGAAAATCTGAAGAAACAAAAAGAGTTGGACGCCAAGCATAAACAGGAAGTCAAAAGCCTTCAGGATTCTGTGGATGGGCAGAAAGAGCTTCTCAGTAAAGCTTATTATCAAGAGGAAGATCGTATCCGGCGCGTAGCAGAAAGCCAGCAGGCACTGAAGGAAGCTCAAAAGGAGATTGAGGACTTGAAGTTGAAAGCTGAGGTGAAAAGGTCGAAGGCCGAGTCGAGTCAAAGCAAGGAGAATGAAGCAGCATTTCTACAGCAGATCGAGGAGTTACACGCTTCTTCTGATACGAGGGACCTCCTCATTCAGAAGCTCATCCAGGAGCCCAGTCATCCAGATGTGGTTCAGCTGTTCCAGAGCGTCAAGTGCCTTAGCTGGAGATTGAAAGATATAGAGTTCCCTAGTGTGTAATTTCACATTGTTGTACTTGGATTACCCACAGGCTTGTTGTGGGATTCCTTATATGTGATGTACTTTTGTTATTGTGATTGGCACCCTTCGGGGACTTTGTATTTTCAAACTCCAGTTTATACGATTGGTTTTGTTCCGGATTTCTTGTTCGTTATTTGCACCAACACGGGGTAATGAGCACCAGTTTTTCACAGCCGTCATTATGTCTGAATATTATTTGGGTCTTCTTCCCAATTCTTATCTTCTTAATGCCAAGACCGGACACAGGAAGATACCCGGGAATAAAAGGAACACATTGCATTGCATACGCATCATTTGCATTTTGTCTTTGTCTTTGCAGGTTTTTCTTCGAGATGTTTAATTTATCTGTGTTCACCAGGCAAAGATTGCGAGGGCCGCCAAGACCCGGTACATTCGACAAAATATTCCTCATCGGTACGCGACCCGCAGTAATCAAAGAACAGCAATGGACGCCATGCAGACAGAACTCAACGATGTCCGTACCAAGATGGCAGAATTTGTGACTCTGATGCAGGGGATGGCCCAGGGGCAGCAGGAGCTGAGAAATGCAATTCAAGGGTTAACTCCTCCTAACACTAATGCTCAGGCAACTACTTCCGGCGGACTAGGGGCTCCTCCCAATACCAACAACGGTACAGGTGGACCTCATGTTCCAGATCCAGCTATGGCTACGTATGTTCCTGTGCAGGACAGGCAGGAAGACCAATTCCAGTATTTCAACAATGATATGGGTTTCGGCGGTGACGGAAATCTCAACGACTTCTTGGTGCTTGCAGAGAAGGTCAAGGCCTTAGAGTGCAAGGATACTTTGGGAATTGACGTGTCAGATATGGGTTTAGTACCTGGGGTGGTCATTCCACACAAGTTCAGGCCACCCGCATTTGATAAATACAACGGCAACTCTTGCCCGAAAACTCACCTACAGGCTTTCTACAGGAAGATTGCGGCTCACACGCGAGATGAGAAACTATGGATGTACTATTTCCAGGATAGCCTTTCTGGAGGATCCTTGGAGTGGTACATGAAGTTGGAAAGAAGTTCTATCAGAAGCTGGAAGGATTTGGGAGAGGCCTTCCTCAGACAATATCAATACAACATTGACATGGCACCCAGCCGTACTCAGCTTCAAAGCTTGACACAGAGGAGTTCGGAGAGCTTCAAAGATTATGCACAGAGGTGGCGTGAGGTGGCCGCCCGAGTGCAACCACCTTTACTGGAAAGAGAGATGGTTGATCTTTTCCTGAATACCCTCCCAGGGCATTTCATGGAAAGGTTGGCCGGTTGTTCCTCAAGTGGTTTTTCGGACATTATTCTGACTGGAGAAAGAATTGAAAGCTGGCTCAAGCAGGGGAAAATTCAAAATGGAAGCGCTTCAGCGTCTGGTATCAAGAAACCCTTTGTGAAAAAGAGGGAAGGAGAAACAGGAGCAGTATACGCGCAGAGGGGAATGATGCACCAAGGATATTATCAGCAAGTGGCCCCCGTCACTATTTCAACTCCTTCAGTTCAACAGCGGGTCCAACCTCCGCAGCCGCAACGCTCGCAGGGGTATCAGCCAAGACCCCCTCGTCCGTACTACCCTCAGAAGCCGAGGGATAGACATTTTGAAGCTCCACCAATGTCTTACTCCCAACTGTTGAAGAATCTCCTGCAGCTTCAAATGATTCAGCTCCGTACCTTGCAACCTCCGAGGCCAGGCCAAATTCCTGAAGGTTATGATTCGAATGCTAGATGCGAGTTTCATTCTGGAGCTCCCGGCCATAGTACTGAAAATTGTAAAGCGTTGAAACATGTCGTTCAGGATTTGTTGGATTCTAAAGCGATCAATTTCGCTCCCTCTCCTAATGTGCTGGAAAATCCCATGCCTCCTCACAGGGGCACGGTTGGTGCAATTGGTGAAGGGGAGAAATTGAATCTGGTGGATGATGTAGATGACTTGAAGACTTCATTGGTTGCTATCAAGGCTTGTTTGTTGAAGAAAGGCATTTTCCCCGGATGCGAGGATGATTGTTCAGAATGTACAGAAGCTACCAACGGTTGTAAACGATTGAAGGTCGGAATTCAAGGTATGATTGATGAAGGAGTGCTGCAATTTGACAAGATTGTGAAAGAAAGTGAAGTATCTACAGTGACTATCTTTTATGATCCATCCCAAGCTCCTTCGCGTGCCAGAGTGGCGCCAATAACTATTACCACTGCTGGACCCATAATGTACCAAAGTGACAGAGCAGTTCCCTGGAACTATGGTGGCGAAGTGTATTGCAACGGCCAAAGACAAGAGTTGGCCACGACTAGTATAATCCCAGCTCAGGTAGAGAATGTGGGAGTAGGGGGTTTTACTCGGAGTGGAAGATTGTTTGCGCCGGAAGCACTGAGAAGCAACGTGATACCACCCAGGGATACTGCCGAAGCCCAAGCTAGAGCCAGAGGGAAGCAACCTGTAGCTGCCAATGATCCAACTCCATCAGCTGATCCAGATCTCACCTTTGACAAAGAAGCCGAAGAATTCTTGAGGATCATCAAGAAGAGTGACTATAAGATTGTAGATCACTTGCAGCAGACGCCATCAAAGATCTCCATCTTATCATTACTCATGTGCTCGGATTCTCACAGGAAGGCCCTTTTGAATATTCTGAACAAGGCATACGTGCCTCAGGATATTTCTGTGAACCAGCTAGAAACGGTGGTGTCCAGCGTTAACGCCAGTCATGGATTGGGTTTCACGGACTTGGACTTAACTTCTGATGGGCGTGCTCACAATCGGGCATTGCATATTTCTCTGGAATGCAAGGGTGCAGTGCTCTCCCATGTGCTGGTGGATACTGGTTCATCTCTGAATGTCTTGCCTAAGAAGGCATTGATGAAGCTAGACTATGATGGAGTGGTGCTAAGGCCCAGTGATTTAGTAGTCCGAGCATTTGATGGATCAAGAAGATCGGTATTTGGAGAGGTGGAATTACCCATCAAGGTGGGTCCACAAGTCTTCAATACCACGTTTTATGTGATGGATATCCAGCCGGCATATAGTTGTTTACTTGGAAGGCCCTGGATACACTCGGCAGGAGCGGTTTCTTCTACACTTCATCAAAAATTAAAGTTCGTCTGGGAAGGTCAAGTTGTGACGGTCAGCGGGGAAGAAGATATTTTCGTTAGTCATCTAGCCTCATTCAAATATGTGGAGATGGATGGCGAAATAGTCGAGACCCCTTGTCAAGCTTTTGAGCCTGTGAAGTCCGAGCAAGCATCTGCAGTAGCAATTTCTCCTGAAGAACCGAAGAAGGTGGTTTCCATAGCTTCCTATAAACAAGCGCGTGAATTGGTAGAATCCGGGATCCGAGAAGGCTGGGGGAGCCCGGTAGAAGTGCCAGAGAAGAAGGACATGTTCGGGATTGGTTATCACCCTGGAGGATCTTCGTCTGAAACAGGTGCAAAAGGTTGTCAAAGCCCGGTCACTTTCACAAGTGCGGGAATGGTAAACTACGAGAACATCAGTGCTGTACAGGATGACATCGTCGATAGCGATTGTGACTTAGATGAATGGATCAGGCCTGCCGCTCCAGGAACTCAACTTAGCAACTGGACATCGGAAAGGCTTATTTCGGTCACTTCCTTCGAAGAGTAATAATGTCTTGTTTCTATTTTTCCTGTACTAGAGCACTATGTCTTACCCCGGGGCATAGTGTCTCTTTGTAAGGGTTCATTTGTTCATTAACGCAATCATTAATAAAACTGACGTTTCACATTCATTTCATGTTGTTCTCTGTCCTTCGTTTTTTACTTTTGTTTTTCAAAAAAGAAAGAAAAGTTTTAAAAATGGCAATGTTTCCCATTTTCTCAAGTTGTTGCTAAAGCCTTGCATGAATCATCATTCATGCAGGTGCTCGTCACCGGATCTTATCAATGACGACCCTGTTATGGCTAAGTATGACTTCGACAATCCGATTTATCAAGCCGATGAGGAAGGTGAAGTGGATTGTGATTTACCCGAAGAATTGGCCAGACTGCTCAAACAGGAGGAGAAGATGATTCAGCCGCATGAGGAAGATGTTGAAGTGATAAACCTGGGTACTGAAGAGGACAAGAAAGAAGTCAAGATCGGAGCTGCATTAGAAGAATCTGTCAAGACTCGTTTGATGGCTATGCTTCGAGAGTACGTTGACGTCTTCGCATGGTCCTACCAAGATATGCCTGGTTTAGACACTGACATCGTGGTACACAAGCTACCTCTCAGAGAAGGTTGTCCTCCGGTGAAGCAGAAGTTGAGGCGCACACGTCCAGACATGGCAATCAAAATAAAAGAAGAAGTGCAAAAACAGTTTGATGCTGGCTTCTTGGCCGTGACTAGTTATCCTCCATGGGTTGCTAACATTGTGCCGGTTCCTAAAAAAGATGGCAAAGTCAGAATGTGTGTGGATTACAGGGATTTGAATAGGGCTAGCCCCAAAGATGATTTCCCTCTACCTCACATAGATGTACTTGTCGATAATACTGCTCAGTTTTCCGTGTTCTCCTTCATGGATGGATTCTCAGGCTATAATCAAATTAAGATGGCTCCAGAGGATATGGAAAAGACAACTTTCATCACTCCTTGGGGCACCTTTTGTTACAAGGTCATGCCGTTTGGTTTAAAGAATGCAGGAGCTACCTACCAACGGGCAATGGTGACGTTGTTTCACGACATGATCCATCATGAAATTGAGGTTTATGTTGATGACATGATAGCAAAGTCCCAGACGGAAGAAGAACACTTGGTCAATCTAGCAAAATTATTTGACAGGCTTCGAAAGTTCAGACTGAGGTTAAATCCGAATAAGTGCACCTTCGGGGTTCGTTCTGGCAAGTTGCTCGGCTTCATTGTTAGTGAACGAGGAATTGAGGTCGATCCGGCCAAAGTGAAAGCAATCCAGGAAATGCCTGAGCCAAAGACTGAAAAGCAAGTGCGTGGTTTCTTGGGGAGATTAAACTACATTGCACGGTTTATTTCTCACCTGACGGCCACATGCGAGCCCATCTTCAAGCTTCTGAGGAAGAATCAGGCCATTGAATGGAATGAAGACTGTCAGCGAGCCTTTGATCGAATCAAAGAATACTTGTTGGAACCACCAATTCTTATGCCTCCAGTGCCAGGGAGACCTCTGATTATGTATCTCACTGTGCTGGAAGGATCGATGGGATGTGTGCTGGGTCAGCAGGACGAGTCTGGTCGAAAAGAGCATGCCATTTATTACCTTAGCAAAAAGTTTACCGATTGTGAGACACGATACTCACTACTCGAGAAAACTTGCTGCGCTTTGGCATGGGCTGCTCGCCGACTAAGACAGTACATGCTGACTCATACTACTCTCCTAATTTCCAAGATGGATCCTGTAAAATACATCTTTGAGAAGCCGGCTTTGACAGGAAGAGTGGCCCGTTGGCAGATGATACTCACGGAGTATGACATACAATACACTTCACAAAAGGCAATCAAGGGGAGTGTGTTGTCAGAATACTTGGCCCAGCAGCCGATTGATGATTATCAACCCATGAGGTTTGAGTTTCCAGATGAGGACATCATGTTCCTCAAGTCGAAAGACCATGAAGAACCACTTCCGGAGGAGGGGCCCGACCCTGAATCCAGATGGAAGTTGATGTTTGACGGAGCTGTAAACATGAATGGGAGTGGAGTAGGTGCTGTTATTATCTCACCAGAAGGAGTCCACACACCTCTCGCTGCTCGGTTGACCTTCGAGTGCACTAATAACGAAGCAGAGTATGAAGCCTGCATCATGGGGATCGAAGAGGCAATAGACTTGCGAGTCAAGAACCTTGAGATCTTCGGAGATTCTGCTTTGGTAGTAAATCAAGTCAATGGCAAATGGCTAGTTCATCAAGCTCGTTTGATTCCTTACCGAGACTATGTCAGGAGGCTGTTAACCTTCTTTACCAAAGTAAAGCTGAGCTATGTTCCTAGGGACGAAAACCAGTTTGTCGATGCTCTCGCAACCCTATCATCCATGATTAAAGTATGCCGAGAAAATTTCGTGCCTCGAATTTCGATCTCTCGTCTAGAAAGACCGGCTTATGTCTTCGCAGTTGGTAATGGTGAAGATGACAAGCCTTGGTACCACGACATCAAACAATTCCTGAAAGCTCAAGAATACCCGGCTGGGGCATCCAGTAAAGATAAGAAAACTCTTAGAAGACTGGCGGGAGGTTTCTTCTTGAATCAGGATGGTGTGTTGTACAAACGGAACTTTGACATGGTGCTGCTTAGATGTGTAGACAGACACGAGGCAGACCTGTTAATGCAGGAGGTTCATGAAGGCTCCTTTGGTACCCATGCTGGAGGTCATGCCATGGCCAAGAAATTATTGAGGTCGGGATACTATTGGATTACCATGGAATCTGATTGTTGTACATATTCCCGCAAATGCCATAAGTGTCAAATTTATGCCGACAAGGTCCATGTGCCTCCGAATCCTTTGAGTGTCATGTCTTCACCGTGGCCGTTCGCTATGTGGGGCATCGATATGATTGGAAAGATTGAGCCAACAGCTTCTAATGGACATCGCTTCATCCTGGTTGCTATTGACTATTTCACGAAGTGGGTTGAAGCAGCTTCTTACACCAATGTCACCAAACAAGTGGTTGCTCGGTTTATTAAGCGGGACATCATCTGCCGGTATGGAGTCCCTGAAAGGATCATTACTGATAATGGTTCTAATCTCAACAACAAGATGATGGCTGACTTGTGTCGAGACTTCAAAATAGAACATCACAACTCTTCTCCATATCGTCCTAAGATGAATGGCGCCGTCGAGGCGGCTAATAAAAACATCAAGAAGATTGTTCAGAAGATGGTTGTGACGTACAAAGATTGGCACGAGATGTTGCCATTCGCGTTGCACGGGTACAGAACCTCAGTACGCACTTCAACTGGGGCAACTCCATTCTCATTAGTGTATGGTATGGAGGCAGTCCTACCAATTGAAGTAGAAATTCCCTCATTGAGGCTGATGATGGACATCAAGCTAGATGAAGCTGAATGGCTCCGATCCAGATATAATCAATTGAGCCTCATTGAAGAGAAGCGTCTAGCAGCTGTGTGCCGTGGACAGTTGTATCAGCGACGAATGAAGCAAGTTTTTGACAAGAAGGTGCGACCACAGAGGTACATGCCAGGAGATTTAGTGCTGAAAAGGATTCTTCCTCCTCTCAACGATCACAGGGGCAAGTGGACACCCAACTATGAAGGCCCGTTCGTGGTTAAAAAGGTTTTCTCAGGCGGAGCCTTAATGCTGACAACCATGGACGGAGAAGACTTTCCGTCCCCTGTCAATGCAGACGCAGTAAGAAAATACTTCGTGTAAAAAGGACCCGCTGGATAAAAACAGAATTAAGATCCAGGCAAAAATGGGCATCCCGGCGAGCCAAAAACAGAATAAAAGGCTCGGGCAAAAGTTAGGGAAATATCGAAAAAATGTACACCCGCTGAGTTGAAAAGCCACATCGGACAACTCAGGCAAAAAAGGGTATCCCGGTGGATTGAAAACCTGGAAGGGCGATCCACGCAAAAGAGGGATTAACACGAACGACTGCGATCTGCGAGATCCATGACATACCTACAGTGGAGGCTATACTAAGGGTTGAAGATCAGTTCACTTACTTTTTCTCAAGAGACAGAAGAGCGGAGCGTCTTGAAGACATACGAGTCATAACCGGGTTGATACTTGATGAGATTCATTTTTCACATTGCCAATAGGGTAGTTTGTTTTTCTTTTAGTTGTTCCCTCATTCCAGGGAACCGCTTCCTTTGTATTGCCTATTCAGGGCCACCTTTCAAAATCAATAAAAATTCAACTTCAGTCAATTGACCATTTTAGCTTTTTGTTTTTACTTTTTCATCTGGCATTGATTGTTTGTGAAAACGTCTATCAAATGGTAACTTGCATTGTGTTATGAACATTTGAATGCTTTTCTAACTCGTGCAGGAGAATAGAAACATTTAATTCAACTCTAAAAGGGTGCTGAGATACCTAGACAATGATTCATGCTATGAGCCTGGGGCAAGCAGGTCCCAAATTAATTCTCTATGTTGCAGGTACTATCGATTGTGTTCATGCAGGTACAGGTACTGGTGTTGCTAACAGAGCTAAAAGATCACTATCCAGGATGGGCATTCCCATTTGTTTGAGCAGAAACAAATGTCTCCCAGGGTGTTTCCAACTATCCCCAGACATGTGCAAGTTGAAATTTATCCCAGCTAGACAGCAGAGAGTGGGTGCAATCCCCAAGCAGAAGTCTCCGTGCAGACAGGGGCAATTCTTAACAGCGTAAAGAGTATTTTGCCTCCCCAGCAGTTGCTTCCTCAGCAGTGTCACGTCTTTGGTTCCCAGGAAGTCCTCACTTCCCCATCAGAGTTCAAAAAGGGTCCACCTCCAGCAGGGTCTTGGCGCTCCCATCTCAAAGTCCAATTTATTTTTGGCAGTGGCGGCTATTCTGAGCCAGCGAATTATTAACAGCTTTCCCCACAGAGTTGTTTCCTCCTCATCAGGACAAACTAGATCGGTGCAGTGATCACTATTCCTCCCCAGCAAGGTGTTTCCTCAGCAGTGTCATGCCTTTGGTTCTTCGCCAAGTCAGGAGGTCCTCACTTCCTCACCAGAGTTCAAGAAGAGTCCACCTCCAGCAGGGTCTTGGCGCTCCCATCTCAAAGTCCAATTTATTTTTGGCAGTGGCGGCTGTTCGGAGCCGGTGTATTATTGACAACTTTCCCCGCAGAGTTGTTTCTTCCTCATCAGGATGGATCAGGTCAATGTAGTGATCATCTGTTCCTCCCCAATCAAGCCATCTGGGATGCCTGCAGTCTCCTTATCAGGAGATCTCCTTGCATTTGCATATGCATATTCATCACTACGTCTGCATCCTCCAAAGCGTAGCATTTCCATCATCATGGAGCATTACGCCATAAATTCAAACATATGCATGCCAGCATGGGCCAGTTTTGAGGTATATTACGTACGACTTATAATATCTTTTCAACCTGAAGTACTCTGCACAGAGGTTACCATTATCAATTTTCAGGCATCCTTGTCTTTTCAAGTCAATGTTTGTCACTTATTCCGCGTCTTGTTTGGTACAACAGTCGCGTCGCAGGTTCCCGTTTTGTACAACGGTCCTGTTTGCCTGGGCTCTCGTTTATGTACAACGATCCCGTTCCATCTTGTCCTATTTTCTTTGTGTTTCTGGTTATCGCCTGCGGCCGGTATACCATTGCGTCTCCATTCGAGGATGGTTTCGTGTTAGATCCGAGGATCTTTTGAATTGTCATTCGAGGATGGCATTCTTTTCTTCAAGTCCTTCTGCGGTTGGTCTTGTTTGTTTTGTTGTGGCTATTATTCGAGGATAGTAGTTCACTTTTTGAGCTTATTGATTGAGGTCAGTTTGTCTCTTTTGCAAAGTCTGTCTGTGGTCAGCTTTGTGTTTGGTTATCAGTCGAGGCTGGTATACCTTTGCGTCTCCATTCGAGGATGGTTTCGTGTTAGATCCGAGGATCTTTTGATTTGTCATTCGAGGATGGCATTTCTTTTCTTCAAGTCCTTCTGCGGTTGGTCTTGTTGTTGTGGCTATTATTCGAGGATAGTAGTTCACTTTTTGAGCTTATTGATCGAGGTCAGTTTGTCTCTTTTGCAAAGTCTGTCTGAGGTCAGCTTTGTGTTTGGTTATCAGTCGAGGCTGGTATACCTTTGCGTCTCCATTTGAGGATGGTTTCGTGTTAGATCCGAGGATCTTTTGATTTGTCATTCGAGGATGGCATTTCTTTTCTTCAAGTCCTTCTGCGGTTGGTCTTGTTGTTGTGGCTATTATTCGAGGATAGTAGTTCACTTTTTGAGCTTATTGATCGAGGTCAGTTTGTCTCTTTTGCAAAGTCTGTCTGAGGTCAGCTTTGTGTTTGGTTATCAGTCGAGGCTGGTATACCTTTGCGTCTCCATTCGAGGATGGTTTCGTGTTAGATCCGAGGATCTTTTGATTTGTCATTCGAGGATGGCATTTCTTTTATTCAAGTCCTTCCGAGGTTGGTCTTGTTGTTGTGGCTATTATTCGAGGATAGTAGTTCACTTTTTGAGCTTATTGATCGAGGTCAGTTTGTCTCTTTTGCAAAGTCTGTCTGAGGTCAGCTTTGCGTTTGGTTATCAGTCGAGGCTGGTATACCTTCGCGTCTCCATTCGAGGATGGTTTCGTGTTAGATCTGAGGATCTTTTGGATTGTCATTCGAGGATGGCATTCTTTTCTTCAAGTCCTTCTGCGGTTGGTCTTGTTTTTGTTTTGTGTGGCTATTATTCGAGGATAGTAGTTCACTTTTTGAGCTTATTGATCGAGGTCAGTTTGTCTCTTTTGCAAAGTCTGTCCGAGGTCAGTCTTTGTTGTTGATGGTTATCGCCTGTGGCCGGTATACCATTGTGTTTCTATTCAAGGAGGGTTTTAGTACTGGATCCGAGGATCCCGTGTGAGTGGTCATTCAAGGATGGCATTCTTCCCAGCATATTTCCACCCGGTTCTATTTTCGCTACTTATTCAAAGGTCAAAAACAAAAAATACATAAATAAATAAATGGGCAGATGGCATTTCCATTACCCTCGGTGTGCAAATTTTCAGGTTTTATTCGAGTATTCAATCACTCCATACCTTGAACGCCTAAAAATCCGATGCAATTATTCGTTCAGGTCTGCAGTTGATTGAATAGGGGCAGCTGTAATACCTCAAAATTTTCCCTCTCATTTCCTCAACATTTTGCATAGCATTTTGCATATATGGATTCATAAAATAACCAAAAACATTGCATCATATATAGCATAGCCGAGGCGTGGGTATGTGATCAATGATCGGAGCAACCGAAAGTTATGAAGAGGCTACCGAAGGGCCACAAAGCTTCTCAACCTTGTGCAAAGGGTTCACAATATCCCACAAGTCTTCACTTGAAGCCACAAGTCATGGAAAGTTTTGGTTTGATTGAAGGAGGCAAGCAGTGCAATACTTCTTGAGGGAAAAGAGCCGAATTAGGGTTTCATTTCTACAGGGCTTCTACATAAATTTTTGAGTCGAAGTGGATTTCTTTGACTTATATATGATGTCAAGTGCCTAGGGTTCAAATCTTGTCCACAAATTCATTTTGGAAGGGGTTCGACTGGCCGGACGACGGAAAATCGAGGAATTGGAGAAAAGGCAATCGGGCTAGGTAAAAAGGGTCGACTCCGGACTTTTAAGATCGAGATCGTGAAATTAGGGTTACAATGATCCTATGGTTCAAACTTGGTCAAGAAATGATGGAGGAATCATAAAAAAACCAAAGAAAAATCATTTGAAAAGTAGTTGGTTTTGCATTTCCCTCCACCTTTCCTTCCACTTTCTTTCCACACTTCCTTTCATTCTTTCCGCCTCATTTTTCCACTTCAATTCCACTCCATTTCCCTTGGAAACTTCCACCACCTTCCACCATCTTCTAGAGTGTTCCAAGGAATATTCCAAGGAATATTCCAAGGAATATTCCCTTTTCCAACCCTAACCCTAACTAACTTCCAAACCTAATTTTGGATCCCAAACCTAATTTTTGGGCCCCAAACCCAAACCTAGCTCCTAGCCTAATCTCTATATAACCATTAATCACTTCCTTGAGAGAGGTTCCCACAATTCCAAATTTTTCACTTCTTCCATAATCACTTTTTCTCTCTCACTTTTCCTCCATTTTCCCTCCTTTCACCAAAGCTTCTTTGAATAAGCTCTTCAAGTTTCACATTGAAACTTGAAGATCTTGAAGCTTAAGCCTCCAACCTCCATTAATTGTGGATCGTAGAAGAAGAAGCTAGTGATTTTGTTGAAGATTTCGGCTTATCGGAAGTGTGTAAAGATTCAAGCTCAAGAACGCATTTATTTTGCGATTTCTTGGTTTTCGGTTTTCTCTTCGATTCAAGCTCCGATTATTGCAACAATTACCGAAGCACTCCTCCGCTTCGTAGGTTGGTGATCTTAATCATTTCTTCTTTAAGTTATTCTCTCCATCTCGCCATTTTTGGCATTCTTTAAGTGCTTTTCGCTTTGTTTAAAATCAATTCCGTTTCGATTATGTTTGCTTGTGATTTGTGATTTTGGTTGAATTTGGATTTAAGGTGTTAATAGATATAGGTTCTACCATGTGTAAATAAGCTCCAATTGAGTAGAAATTTGTGTTAGCATGATTAAGTGGGGGTTAGGATTGTTTAGAAGGAAGATTGTGGCCAAAAGCACTTTTTTCAAAAGCATTTTTCACTTTTCGTTCAGTGTTAACCGGTTAACGCACATGGTTAACCGGTTAACACATGCGTTTTTGGCCAGAATGCTGTATTTTTAGGCCCGTTAACGGGTTAACCTATATGGTTAACCGGTTAACGCTGTCCATTTTTGGATTTTTAGCCTATTTTCTTGCTCAATCTTGCTTCCTAGTGCCTCTAATGTTCATGCATGTTTAGGTAGTGATTTTAGGGAATTTTTGGATCCATTTCCAGTAGCTCATTCCCCCGTTTCGAGTCGTTTCGACACGATTCCGTTCATGTTGCGTGATATGCGTTTTTGTGTTCTTTGTGCATAGCTTAAGTTCTTGCATTTTGTTGCTATGTTTGTGCATAATTTGGCATATAATAATCATGTTGCATTCTGTTTTTACATGTTGGCATTGCATTAAATCATTGTGCATTTCATTATATCATTGTATGTTGCATTTTGCATAATCATGTATGTATGTGTATTTGATTTCATTTTGTTGCATACTTGATCACATCATCCATATCAATTCACTTCTGAATTTTGCATTGAGTTTAGCATGTTTGTTGAGCTATCATGTTGTATGTTCATAATCAATAATCATCATGTTCATATGCCATGTTCATGTGCCACATTTTTTGCATTACTTGTTGCATAAGCCATGTGATGCATTCTTGTATAATCATTCAATAATGTTCATGTTCTTGCATTGATGTATGTTGATCCATGTTCAAATGCATGTTTGTGATGTGTTTAGTGCATTTTTAATTGGGTTTGTACATTAAAAAAATGAAAATAAGTCATCCTGGATTTTGCATTTCATAGCTGTTGTTATGCATAAGGGCTGTAAAAAGTGTGCTGTTTGTTATGTGTGCATGCTGCATTTGGCTTTTTACACCTTCTTTTTCATGCTGCATGCTGGCTGTAAAAAGCTGGTGGGTGTTAGGCATTGGTTTCATGGCTGTTTGTGTAATAGGGGCTGTAATAGGTGCTGTATTTTGGTTTTAGCATTTTTCTAGTTCCTTTAGGATTAAAATAGGGTCTAGTTTAGGTCCAAGTTTAATTAGGATTTAATTAATGTGTGTTTGCCTTATTCTTTGTAAATAAAAATGTGCATTAACATTTGTTTTGTAGTGGGGAAGATTGAGGTAAGTTTACTTCACTTTATCCATTATTTTTTATGCATTTCTTTTATGCATTTTATTCATTTTTTTTCCTTCCATATTTGTGTTTGGTAGGATTCCCCATTGTTAGGACCAACTTATCTTCCTTAGGAAGTAAGTTGCATCCTTTTTCCTTCTTTTCTTTTCCTTTTTATCTTTAGGATTAGAAAAAACCTCACTAACCATTAGGATCTCCCTTTGTGCATAATAAATAACTTAGGGTTGTGTCTTAGTCCCCCTTAGTTTTTGTCCCTTTTGCAATTTGAGTCATTCTCTTCTTATCTTCAAACAAAATCCAAAAAAACACTTAACAAATAAAATGAAATAATTCCTTGTGTATAGCCTTATTCCATGAAACACTTGCATTCATTCCATCTTGGAGTGGTGTAAGCTTGTCCATCATGATGCACAAGTCTCATCAAGGAATTGTTCACAAAGAAAAACTTAAAAGACATTTCTTCACAAAAGCAATAAAAACACTTAATAAAGTTCAGTAAGCCAGTGAACTGAAACCCTAATCCTAGGAAACCAGTCTTGGATAAATTCTCCTTGCTGGGTATGCTTGTTCTATTATTCCATCTTGGAATGTAGAGTCAAGTGTACATTCCATGGAAAAGAGTTTGAATTCACTTCCTTGTGCCAAATTCATACAAAACTCATAAAAGACAAAAACAAACAATAAGCGACTATCCTGCGGGAACTTCTCTTCTCATCTCACTCACTCACAACGCGAACTCGCGACGACTTGTCTCGCATGCAAGACGGTAAACGCACTCGTACCAGACGAGCCTGCAACACCTGAGCATAGACATACGCAGTTCCAGCTGTAAAAAAACACAAGCAAATAGTTCCCGCCTAGGTTAGGCGAACTACGTCGACTCTGATCCTCATTATCCCGATGAGGTACGTAGGCAGCGGGGTAGGGCCCGTTCGAGCACACTCTTTATTTTCCCTACATTTCCCCTTTCATTTTCTTATTTCAGTTCATTTCTCATTTTCCATCCCAGTCAGCAGTTTTATTCAGCAGCATATTATTTCTCACCCCTTTGAAACAAACAAGCAAGCGTGGATCCCGTCGGGTACGACGGACGATCTGGGGTGCTAATACCTTCCCAGGTCGTAACCGACTCCCGAATTCAGATCTTTGGTTCGCAGGACCTTGTCCTTTCCTTCTTCCTCAGGTTTGTGCAACATTACCTTTCCCATTCCTTTGGGATAAAAATGTCTGGCTGGCGACTCTACCTTTCCGCGCCACTTTCGCGTTTGTACTAGGATGAAAATCCCGGGAGCGACATCATCTTCTGTACAATCTTCTTAATGTTCTTATTAGCAGCTTCAACTGCCCCATTCATTTTCGGACGATACGGAGAAGATTTATGGTGCTTAATCTTGAACTGCGTGCAGAGATCAGTAATCATAGTGTTGTTCAGATTAGAGCCATTGTCAGTGATAATCCTTTCAGGGATGCCATACCTACATATGAGATTGTTCTTAATGAATTGAGCCACAACATTCTTGGTAACAGATGCAAATGAAGCCGCCTCTACCCACTTCGTGAAGTAATCAATAGCAACCAGGATGAAACGATGCCCATTAGAAGCAGTAGGCTTGATCTCACCAATCATATCAATGCCCCACATGGCAAATGGCCAAGGAGCAGTCAACACATTCAATGGTGATGGAGGTACGTGGACTTTATCAGCATAAATTTGACACTTGTGACATGTTCTGGAGTGTTGATAACAATCAGCTTCCATGGTAGACCAATAGTAACCTGCTCTCAATATCTTCTTTGCCATAGTATGTCCACTAGAATGAGTGCCAAAGATCCCATCATGCATATCTTCCATGATTTCAGTTGCTTCTTTCTTATCCACACAACGAAGCAAAGTTGAATCATGATTGCGCTTGTACAAAATCCCATTACTCAGAAAGAACTTGGCAGAAAACCTCCTCAGAAACTTCTTATCTTTGACAGATGCCCCTTCAGGGAACTCCTGAGCTTCAAGATATCTTTTCACTTCATAGAACCAAGGCTTCTCCTCTGCCCCTTCAGTGTCAATCTCATTGCAGTATGCAGGCTTCTCAAATCTATCAATAGTAATCTTGGGAGCTTCATCATCCCAGCTGATCTTAAACATAGATGCCATGGTGGCCAAAGCATCTGCCAACTGATTCTCTCTTCGTGGAATGTGCTCAAAGGTAATCTCTTTGAAATGTGGGATTAAAGACAACACATGCTCTCGGTAAGGAATGAGGTTATCATGCTTGGTATCCCAATCTCCTTTAATCTGACTTACTACCAGGGCTGAATCTCCATACACATCAAGGAACTGAATCTTCATATCAATAGCAGCTTTAATACCCAGGATACATGCCTCATACTCAGCCATGTTATTGGTACAATGGAAACAAAGTCTGGCAGTAATCGGGGTATGACAACCTTCAGGGGAACTAATCACAACACCAACACCATTACCAAGTGCATTAGAGGCACCATCAAAAACCATAGTCCATCGGGATCCTTGTTCAGGTCCGTCATATTGTCCAGGTTCTTTGGTAATAATCATGATGTCTTCATCAGGGAACTCAAAATTCATTGACTGGTAATCATCCACTGCTTGATGAGCCAAATGATCAGCAACAACACTTCCTTTAATGGCCTTCTGAGTAGTATACTGTATGTCATATTCTGTCAAGATCATTTGCCATCTTGCAATTCTTCCGGAGAGAGCAGGTTTCTCAAATACGTACTTGATTGGATCCATCTTCGAAATCAACAAGGTAGTATGGGTCAACATATACTGTCTTAGTCGGCGAGCAGCCCATGCCAAAGCGCAGCAAGTTTTCTCGAGCAGTGAGTATCTTGTTTCACAGTCGGTGAACTTTTTGCTAAGGTAGTATATTGCCTGCTCTTTTCGACCAGACTCGTCATGTTGCCCCAACACACACCCCATTGAGTTGTCTAACACTGTTAAATACATAATCAAGGGTCTTCCATCAACTGGTGGCATCAAAATTGGAGGTTCTAGCAGGTATCTCTTGATTTCATCAAAGGCAGCCTGGTACTCATCATTCCATTCCATCACCTGATCTTTCTTCAACAACTTGAAGATTGGCTCACAGATGGTAGTTAATTGGGAGATAAATCTTGCAATGTAATTCAAACGTCCCAAGAAACCTCTAACCTCCTTCTCAGTACGGGGAGCTGGCATCTCTCGTATAGCTTTCACTTTTGCAGGATCCACTTCAATACCTTTTCCACTGACAATGAAACCCAGGAGCTTTCCAGATCTAACTCCGAAAGTACACTTGTTTGGATTCAGTCTCAACTTGTATTTCTTCAACCTTTCAAACAGTTTATGCAAATGATCAAGATGTTGCTCTTCATTCTGGGATCTGGCTATCATATCATCCACATATACCTCTATCTCATGATGAATCATATCATGAAACAAAGCCACCATAGCACGCTGATATGTTGCCCCTGCATTCTTCAAACCAAATGGCATCACCTTATAGCAAAAAGTGCCCCACTGTGTCACAAATGTTGTCTTCTCCATATCTTCAGGTGCCATCTTGATTTGATTGTAACCAGAGAAACCATCCATAAAAGAGAATACCTTATGCTGAGCAGTGTTGTCTACCAGAATATCAATATGAGGAAGTGGAAAGTCATCTTTAGGGCTAGCCTTGTTCAGATCCCTGTAGTCTACACACATACGTACCTTACCATCTTTCTTAGGAACTGGTACCACATTTGCAACCCACTGAGGATAAGAAGTCACTGCTAAGAACCCTGCATTGAACTGTTTCATCACCTCTGCCTTGATCTTTTCTGACATTTCAGGACGCATACGACGAACCTTCTGCTTCTTTGGACGACAATCTTCTTTCACTGGCAAACGGTGAACCACAATGTCTGTATCCAACCCTGGCATATCTTCATAAGACCAAGCAAAGATCTCCACATAGTCACGTAACATCTGAATCAACCTGTTCTTGACACTGTCCTCTAAATCAGCCCCTATCTTGACCTCTTTTCTGTTTTCTTCAGTTCCCAGATTCACAACTTCGACTGGCTCTTCATGTGGCTGTATAGCTTTTTCTTCTTGTTGTAACAACCTAGCAAGCTCTACAGGTATTTCACAATCGTCCTCATTTCCGTCTTCAGTTTGATAGATCGGATTCTCAAAATCATAATTGGCAATAGTAGAACTGTTATCAACAGGATCCAGAGTGGATGAGGATCTGCATTTTAGTGATGTGGGTGTGTGTAAGAACACATAGCTGATAAAGCAAAAAATAAAAGAAAAGAAAGACGAGGAACACAATATTTACTAAAACGAAACGTCCACTGATTTTATTGAATGAAGTATGCAAATGAAATGACAACCCGTAACAAGCACACCATTGTGCCCCGGGTAAGGCACATGGCTTGAAAGTTCAATTGTTCAGAAATTACAAACTTAAAACATAACACAGTAATAGTATTTACTCCTGACTAAAGGAGATAGGGATAACATCTTCAGCTTTCCAATTATTGAGTCCAGCACCCACAGTAGGAAAAATCCATGCATCCAAGTTGTAGTCTTCGTCTTGATCTCCCACAGCATTAATCTGGTCCTTCACAACCCCTTGACTAGTGATACGGGCAGCACGAGCACGTCGAACAGCCTTCTGGGACTCTGCAGTGAAACCCAAACCAAACTTGTCAGACTTGTATGGAATATCAGGAAGCTGACCCCAAATAGTACAACCACCTTCATCCACCACAGCTCTAGCATCATTGAGGGAAGCCATTGCCATTGTTGGAGGCTTTCTGGTGACCACAGGAACTTTCTTCACAACAGGAGGAGCTACATAATCATTAACAACCCAGGGAACCACTTCAAATGTCTGACACGGAGTTTCAATATATTCACCTTCCATTTCCAGATACTTGAAGGTATTTACATGGCTGACAAAGTATTCTTCTTCTCCATAGACAGTAACAACCTTTCCATTCACCGGATATCTCAACTTTTGGTGCAATGTAGAGGTCACAGCACCTGCCCCATGGATCCAGGGACGACCAAGCAGACAAGAGTATGAAGGACGAATATCCATCACATAAAATGTAGCAGTAAACACCTGGGAACCAACTTGGATTGGAAGATCAATTTCCCCATGCACTACTCTTCTAGAACCATCAAAAGCCTTTACCACAATGTTACTGGGCTTCAACACAGCATCTTCAGGACTCAGCTTGTTTAGGACTTCCTTGGGCAACACATTCAGAGAGGAACCATTGTCTATCAGCACATGTGACAGGGTAGTGCCCCTGCATTCAATTGAAATATGCAAGGCCCTGTTATGATCCCTCTTGGCAGGGGTCAAATCAGCATCAGAAAATCCTAACCCGTTGTCATAGGTCAGGTGGGCAACACAGTTTTCAAATTGGTCAACAGAAATTGCACTGGGTACATGAGACATCTTCAGAAACTTGATCAATGACTTGGCATGAGCCTCAGAACATAATAACAGGGAGAGCATAGAAATCTTCGAGGGAGTATGCCCCAACTGATCAACAATGTCATAATCACTCTTGCGAATGATTTTCAATACTTCTTCCATCTGCTTAGAGAGATCATCAGCAGCTGGCACATCAGTAGATACAGGCTCAATAATAGGACCTTTGCCCCGGGCATCAGTGGTGGAAGTAGTAGCAGGAGTAACTGCATTCTTGGAAGTATCTGGAGGAGAGAAGACTCTTCCACTACGAGTGATCTTACTAGATCCGACAATATTGTCAACATCAACAGGCACATCAGCTACAGGCTCTTGCTTAACACCATGGATGTAAACATCAGACCCATAGTGCCAAGGTATAGCTTTGTCAGATGTATAAGGAATAGGACCAGGAGTGGTAATGATCAAAGGAGCCACTCTGGCTTCAGCAACAACTTTCACAGGACCTTCAGCATTAATCTTGATTGGACCCTGATGAGTGATTTTGATAGGACCCTTTGAAGTGATTCTTAGTGGTACTTTGTCAACCATATCAACCTCTTCAATCTTCCTTCCTTGAGTCAGATGATCCACCATACTTTCTACAGACGATGGTCTTCTTTCAAACACTATAGTATACTTATCCATGAGACGTTGAATTCCATCTCTCAGAATGAAGCAACTATCCGGCTTATAGGTACAATACAAACAATCTTCACGACAACCTGGAAAGATCCCAGCTTGTACTAGCCTCTTTTTGATAACAGACAGTGGTGTGGTCAACTCCATAACTGAATAGACATGTAGGTCTTCCTCAATGGCATTGACAGTCTTCTCGTGATTTGGCATTGGAGCTGTAATCACATTTGGAGTACCTGGTGGGTCAAACTCAATTTCTCCAGCATCAATCATATCTTGAATTTTGTTCTTCAAGACCCAGCAGTTATTAGTATCATGTCCTGGACAGTTTGAATGATATGCACATCGTGCATTGGGATTGTACTTGGGAGAGGTAACATTGGGATTCTGAGGAGCCTCCCTCAGGGTAATAAGTTCAGCCTTCAACAGGTGTTGCAATGCCTGAGCCATTGACATGTTGATCTTCGTGAACTGTCTTCTAGCCCTCTGTTGGTTGCCTTGAGGCTGCTCTGTTGTTGCAGGAGTTGGATTTGAAATATGAACTGCACTAACAGACTGATGCCTTCTGTTACGATCAGGTTGACCATAAACAGCATTGGATTCTTTCTTCCCAGTGGGAGGCTTCTTTGCAGGACCTGATGAGGAAGCACCCACTTGGATCTTACCATTCTTTATACCATTCTCTACTCGCTCTCCTGTCATGATCAACTCAGTGAAGCCAGATGATGAGCTTTCAATGAGATGACTGTAAAATGGACCATTCAGCGTACACATGAACATATCAACCAATTCCCTGTCAGTCAAAGGGGGTTGAACTCTTCCAGCTAAGTCTCTCCACTTCTGAGCATACTCTTTAAAACTTTCTTTGGCACCCATAGACATGCTCTGAAGTTGCATGCGAGTGGGGGCTAAGTCAGCATTGTATTGATACTACTTATAGAAAGCTTCAGCAAGATCATTCCAGTCTCTGATGTTGACACTCTCCAACTGATAATACCACTCCAACTGAGCTCCAGATAAGCTCTCTTGAAAGAAATGGATCCACAACTTCTTATCAGCAGTGTGGGGTTGAATCCTTCTGACATACGACCTCAAATGCAGCTTGGGACAAGAGACCCCATCATAAACAACAAAGGTAGGAACCTTGAAACCAATGGGTATCACAACCCCAGATATCAAACTCAAATCCTCAAAATCCAGCCCAGATGATTTCTGTAATTCCATAGCATCCATTCTATCCACCAGCATCTTGAATTTGTCTTCATTAGGCTCATGGTAGTAGTTAGCCTCAGAATCGGAGTCCCCCATTGAATGGTGGAGACTGCCTACCTCCTGCTCAGATTCTTCAGATTCATAGTCTTCAGCTGGTTCCTTGGTCTTGGCAAGACCTTTGAACCTTCTTCCCATGTTGATCAACCCAGCAGACCTTCTAGTCTTCTTAGTCTTTTTGGCCAGCAGTGCCTTCAATTCATCCTGCCCCTTGGACAGGTTCAGGATCAGCTCTTGGAATTGTGCATTTTGTGCCTGGAGATCCTTAACTGATTGTTCAAGAGCCATTGCTGAAATAAACGGCGAGAAGATGAGAAACCTGTGCACAATTATAAACCTGTGATGCAATGAAATGATATGGTAATGCATATGCAATGTTTTCAAGGACCGCAGGATTTAAATTTGCTTAGACAAACAAGAAAGTAACTTTTATTAGTAATAACTTTGTTTTGCCTTTTAGGCTTACATCAATGAAATGAAATAAAATAAGTACAAAAGATGGGGTTTTAAGTCTCCCATGGACGTTTCCTCTTTATGTTGAGGTATGAATTGAGGTTTCGTTCCTCATGAAGTTGCTTTGTTAGCTCTAGGATTTTTGCTTGGCTTGCTTTGTAATGAGCCTCGAAAGTATCCCTTTGCTCCTTCAGTTGGATCCATGATCTCTGCAAGTCTTCCTTGTCAGTAGGCATGTCTGGGTGAAGGATGGTATAAGCTGTGTCTCCTTCAGCAACAGGTTCCATGGTAACTGGTAGGACGGCAGGATATGGCATCATGAGTGTCTGAGCACGAGATCGTACCCATCTGAGATAATCCTCCATAGGAATGGTATACTTAGGCTCCAGTGTCTTGCTGTCAATCCTGTTTACCTTTCCCCAAGCTCGTATGAATCTCTGACGGTAACCCTGAAGATCGTTGTCATAATCAAACACAATGCCCTGAATCAACATGTCATGTGGGCCATCACTTCTGGCGTAACCAAACTGTCGTAAAGCTAGAGAAGGGTTGTAGGTGATGCCTCCTCTTATGCCTAGAAGTGGCACATTAGGGAACTCCCCACAACGGTCAATGATGGTGACATTCTCCATAGATCTGGAGCACCAATGGATATCTGAGTGAGAAAGTGACATGATCCTCTTGGACCATCTGAACCCTTGCTCATTCTTCATTACTGAGCGAGGAAGGTGAGAAATAAACCACCTGGATAGTAAAGGTATGCAGCACATCAAAGTTCCTCTTGCCCTTGTTGTACGGGTATGAAGAGAATGTAGGATATCTCCAAGCAATGTAGGTACTGGATTGTGACTCAGGAATATGTTGATGGCATGAACGTCTATGAACTGATCTGGATTGGGAAACAATACTAAGCCATAAATCAGCAAGGCTAAGATCTCCTCAAAAGCATCATAGCTCATGGCCTTCAAGAACACTTGAGCTTTATCCATTAACACCTTAGCAAGAATACCTTTAACTCCGCTTCTCGTTTCTAGAACAATGTCAGATTTTTTCAGATGTAGAGCTGCAGCAATAACCTCTGGTTTAAGCTCTTTCTCCAGGCCTGTGAAGGGTCTTTGATCAAGAACAGGTATGCCCAGAAGTTTAGAGAACTCTTCCATGGTTGGAACCAGCTGGTAGTCAGGGAATGTAAAGCAATGGTGCTTAGGGTCAAAGAACTGGAACAGAACACTCATCATGTCTTCATTGAACCCTGAAGTGACTAGATCCAATAGGTGACCATGTCTCTTGATGAACTGGGAATGATCAGACACTTGAGCAACCAACTCTTTAAGCTTAGCAGGTATGCCTACAAAGTTGATCCTGATGGTGTTTCTACGAGCAGAAGCCATGACCTGCAACAAAGAACAAAGATAAATCCCTTGGTCCTTGAAATGGTTAGGGAAAATGCTATGCTTATGATGCATGATGATGTCATGATGTTATGCTCAATCACAAACATGTGGCACACACAAGCAAGTCACACAATAGCCCTAGGTTTAAAGGCTTGCATGAGGTTCAAAGGTAAGTACCCTCCCCTGAAGTTAGTTGGTTCATCCTGTCCTATGAAAGTAACCAGGTTCTAAGGGATCTCAATATCATTGATCCTTCACAAGGGTGGTTGTTCAGTAGGCAACTTACTTGCCAACCAAAACCCTCCAAGTTTAGAATCTCAATGAGCGTAGTATCGAGTGTCAACCAACTTCAGTCTGTACCAAAGCCGGTTACCTCACTACTTTCTAAAGGCCAAGATGAGTTAACTAGGGTTCTAAAAGTTAGTTAGTGCATTGACAACATATGGCAGCCTCATATTATCCTCAACTTGACTTAAGGAACATAAGCACCAACCAAGAAGTCGCACTAACTATGGCCACCAGATCAACCGTATCGATATACGTCGTACAGTTTCCTTGGTCTATTGCCATTTACCTAAGGTACACTAGATCCGGGTTAGGACCTTTCACACATAAGAGCACCCCAACAAGATAATATAAAGCAAACAAGGCAAACAATTTAAAGTGATCTAATTCCTAAGGGTACCCCTCTTTTATATTAAATCCCCAGCAGAGTCGCCAGTTCTGTAACACGGTGGGAGAACTGACTTTAAGTAATGTTGCGGATAGCAAGAGTCGCCACCGACTTTTATTTTATCCAAAAGGAAAGGGTATAAAAGAACAGGAAAGACCTTAAGAGATATTTTTGGGTCCGGGGGGTAGGTTATGTAAAGGGAAGGTATTAGCACCCTTTACATCCATGGTTATCCATGGGCTCTTAGTTACTTAGCTCACTTTTGAATTGTTTTTGAAAGTGTAGTGTGTGAATAGAAAAATTTTCTGAATAGTTGATAATGATCCATGTACGGATGCATAAAAACTTGTTTTTGAAAATTTGTTTGAAATTTGTTAAGTGTTTGAAAAATGGAGTGAGCAAGCAACTAAGAGGTACCTACCCTAAAGTTTAAAGTCTTTCTTGTTCTTTATCCTTTCATTGGTAAGACTATCCCTACTATTAAGGAGTAGGTAGTCATTACCTTGGATGTAAAGGGACATGTGAGGGACATTCTGTTTTATGAAGGCAACTGTGGGGTGTATTAAGCACATAGGAGGGACTATCATCATTTTTCGAAGGGACTTGATTCGTAAAGGCAACCATGAGGGACTTGATGATTTTTCTTTTTAAGGGACTTGCTTTTTACACCCCATTTGACCTTATTAATAGGCAACATAGAGGGATAGCCTTAGAAAGTGTAGGATGGCGATTAAAAATCGACTTACGTGTGTGAGTGTTCAATATTATTTATCTTATGATTAAAGTGATCTAAATTTATTTTAAGTAGCATACATGTTTTGCACTCCCTAAATTACTAACCATAGCAATAATTAAATAATTAAAAATTTACATCCGAGAAGCAATTACAACATAATTATAAAAATAATAAATAGCAAAAAATATAAATATATATAGCAAAATAAATATAATAAGCCAAAATAAATAAGTAATTAAAATAGGGGTTAGTGATAAATATAATAAAAAAAATAAGGCTAGTGAGAATAAAATAATAATAATAATAATTAGAAAAATAAACAAGGTTAGAGAAATAATAATAAAAATATAAGATAATAGTAAACAAAAAATAATAAATAATAGTATAGTTAGTAACAATAATTAAAGTAAATAGAAACAAAATAGAAAAAATATTATAAGGATATGAACATAAAGTTTAATTTTAATATATAATAAGAAAAAAATTTTGAGCATAATATAATTATAAATCTTAATCATTTACAAAAGTTTAATTATTTATGAATATATATCAACAATTAAAAAAATATTTACACATTATGACGAAAATAAATTTTAAATATCATGTTTATAAAAATAATCATATTTACAAAATTTATAAGAATTATAATAAATATATATATACCTAATAATTACATTAATAATTGGAAAATAAATTTATTTAGAAAAAAAAATAGAATTAGATTTTATTTTGGAAAATAGTTATAGGGTTTTGAAAATTAGGGTTAAGTTATATGCAAAAATATTTTAATTTATATATACATATTATAAATTAAACACAAGATATAGAAACATAATTTATGAAAATATATTTTGGAAATTAAAGAAAACATACATACTTTATTATTATTTTTATTGTTTAGAAATAAAATTATATTTAATATTATAATACCTAAAAAACAAATAAAAGAAAAAGAGTATGAAAAACTTACCTGACTGGGGTTTGAACCCAGGTCAGCTTGATTTCCAACAAGAACAACAACCACCAGGCCATTGGGTGCGCAGGCAATAAGTGGAAGGGAGAAATTGGTTTTATGCTTTGTCTTGAAAATCCAGAAAAATAATGAAATAAAAAGGCCTGGGGGAGGATTGAACCCAGGACCTTATGTATACGAGTATGCGCGCGTTACCACCTGGCTGGAAGAGCCCATCTGCTTACAAAACAACTACAAACCATAATATATTAAGAAAGCAATTTAAATGGGAAAAATATCAAAACATTGGTAGAGGCAGGATTCGATCCCCTCCCCCTTTTTGTCAAACGCGTATGTGCTTTTCCACTGGGCCAACCATTAGCTGGTGATATACAAGCAGAGAAAACATATAATATTTTAAAACAACATTTGAATTTTAAAACTGGCGCGAACTGGTCTTCATCTTCTTCCTTGTATCTGCGCTTTTACCTACGAACATTGCTGCGAATTTACCTGCGAGTTCTTCATAGTTCTTGACCTGCGAAAATCAAACTCACACCAAACAGCAACGATTTATGAAATTAATTATAGTTTTGTGATCCTGGAGATTCATAGAACACTCATATGTTCTCAAAACTCATTTAAACTTAGTAAATCAAAGGACCCCATTTTGGAGGTTAAAACCCTAACTATGGCCGAATCTGTTTTAGGCAAGGAATCCTCAATTTTTTTGTCCAGAAACGATCTATAGCACATAACAAACAACATTACATAAACAAAATCCATTAATTCGCAGTGAATCATTAGAATCGAAAAAATATTTTCAAGCATGAACAATGCCACGGGTTAGACATTAGGGCATGATCTGGATGCATATGAATGATGCTTTACAATCAGTGATGTCCAGGGAAGCTAGCCATGTCTTTATTTTACCTTCTAGTGCTCTGGATTGAAGAATCCGAATATGAGTTTTGCTTGAAATTTTTGAAGTGAAAACCTACCTTTGAAGCTGCTGGATCCGTCCTTGGTCAATGGCAATGAGTTTAGTATATATAGGAGACTCAATTAGGTCAAAAACTTTGATTGATTATGTGGAAGTTTTGATATTTTAAGATTGAGAAAGATCATGCCATGAAAGTTCAATATTTTTATACCAATGCTTTCTATTTCAAGCCACTCCATATAATTCTTGCATCAATTTGTTCCATATTGATTTTATGACTTTCTAGAATCAATAAATCAATTAAATCTTCACATTTAATATTTTATTTAAATTTAAAATGATTTTAAGAATAAAAAATCATAATAAATTAATTAAATAAAATAAAAATTATGAAAATATTATGGAAATTTCGTGCAAGATGTTATTGTATGGGTTGGGTCATAATTTGGCCAGCCCATTTGGAGAAAATTGCTTTTAGGCCCTCATTTTCATCATAAACCATCACAAATTTTCCCAACTTTGCAAGGGCACATCTCCCTCAATTTTAAAGGTATGAGGGTGTTCTTGGACTTTTTGGAAAACTTGAAGAGTCCTCTAAACAACCCCATTGGTTTCAGGTCCATATAATTTACCAATCTCAAGTTATGCCCTTTTGAAGTTGTTGACTTTTTGTTGACTTTTGAAATGACCTATAATGTCCTAGCTCATATCTTTCAAATGAAGCATTTTTGGGCTTAAATTTCAACATAAAAGTTGTATAGAATTCAATTTACTTCAAAATGAGCTTTGGATGGAGACTTGGTGATGAAGTATGTGAAAGTTATAACTGGTCAAAGTTCAGTTGACTTTTACTGAGGAAACCCTAATTTAGAAACTCCTGATTATTGATGATCTGGAATCTCCTTGATGAATCATGATCAACCCTTGATCAAATGATGAATTTTACTTCATATACTTGATGTTGGCAAAAAATCATGAAGTTTGACTTTGGTTTGACCACGGTTGACCTCAGTTTGACTTTTTAACTGCATTGACTGATTTTGACTTATCTGATCATCTGACTGAGCAAACTTTTGAGAAAAGTCTTGAAACTTGTCATGGGGGTTCTTATATACATATAAGATGTTATGAAGCTCACTTGAAGTCTTGGAAGTCCATTTAGCCTGATTAAAGTCAAAACCCTAGTTTTGGATGCACTGCTTAGGAGGTGCATTGTCTGAGGGAATTGTCAACTCTTCTGACCCATTGTGAACTTTGTGAACCTTGTGAACCATCATAAAATGTCTTGTGAACCTCATGGGAGGTATTGTGAAGCTTGTGAACCTTGTGAACCTCATGAAGTGGCTTTGTAGACCTCATGAACCTCAGGAGAGCTTTGTAATCATTGTGAATCTTGTGAACCTTGTGAACCTTTAAGAAGTAACTTGTAGACTTCATGAACCTCATGAAAGGTCTTGTAAATGTTGAGAAGCTTGTGAACCTTGTGAACCTTCAAGAAGTGACTTGTAGACTTCATGAACCTCATGAAAGGTTACATAGGCATTGAGAAACTTGTGAACCTTGTGAACCTTCTTAGCACACAAAGTCTTGTATTGTGAGGGCAAATTTTGGGGTGCAACATGAAGTAATCAAGGATACAACCATTTTAGTTTATGTGTTGATGTTGATTGATATAACTGAAAGGTTTATAAACACACATACAACCAAGTTGTCAAATGGTCTTTGAACATGTTGTTGATGTTGTCATACAATCTCATAATATTGATGATAAACAAAGATAACATCGGGACAACCCACAAAGAGTCTACCTGAATATAAAGCTCTTCTAGCTGATTACTCTTTGAAAACAATCTGCTAAAATCAGAGAGATCTTGAATTCACAATGTGCTTAACTACATATGTTGCAGAAGACTTACAAAGTCGCAGGACACAATGAAGATGATCATAGAAGTTTCAACAAGAAATCAAATACTGAAGTGATCATTGGAATGAAGAATAACATTGGATGTTGAGTGTTTGTTGTATTTCTGTTGATTCAGTTTGTAATTTAGTGTTAGTTGTATTTCATTTCTCATCAATGAAATTTTCCCTTCAGTTATCAATTGCTTTATTATCTTGAGAATGCTTAGTTTGATATTGTCAAATCATTATGCGTAGCTCAAACCTGAGAATTTTCATTTCTTGCACAATATAACTGATCAATATACATGTGCATTGAATCAGAATCATTATCATATTAATCGCTAAGATGCTCTAACTTTTTGATGATGTCAAAAAGGGGGAGAAATTGAAATATGATTTTGATAATAACCTTAAGAATGCAAACTCAAATGAATCAGAAGATATAAATTGTTTATCACTAAACTTTATTGTTTGATGTTTATACAAGGAACTTAACAAGTTCACCAGACATTCTTAGAAACGGGTTATGAAGATCCAAGAAATAAGTTATGTCAAGACAAACTCTAATACTCTAGAAGTATAGTGTTTTGTACTTGAAGAATTATGAAGAAGTTCTGATAAACCAAGCATTGATATTGCATTTGGTATCAGACTTAGAACAATCATAGAGTTCTGATAGTAACAAGGTTCTGAGATATAGGCATGTGTTCTATTCGGACTCTGATGAGTATAGGGAAGTAATACATCTTTATCATATGTTCTGAATAACTCAAAACTTGTATTTTGTAAGTCTTGGAATCAGGGGGGACTCTGAACAAGCATTAATAAATTTTTAGGGGTAACACATTCAGGGGGATTTATTGCTTTGAAAACTCTGAATATGTTCTTACTGGTGATTACCTGGTTATTTCCCTATTACGATTGGTGATTTCCTTATAAAATGTTCTATTAAAATACATAGTTTTGTTATCACCAAAAAGGGGGAGATTGTAAGAACAAGATTTGTCTATGCATTTCATCTCTATGTTTTGATGATAACGATGGAGTATTTATAAAAGAAACATTTTATGTTCTAATGTTTGTTAAAGTGTAGATCAATATGCGAATATGTGAAGTTACTATGTGTAACATTAGTCGCAAGCATGCTAAAGAAGCAAGTGTGCTTCTGAATTTGAACATAATCAGAAAGATCCAAGGATGCAGATATTGCATTGGCAATGCTCTTATGGATACTGTTTTGAACGTGGTTCAAATCAGATAATAAAGCGAAGCTTCTAAAATTAATCTTCTGAAGAACTAAGTTTTGAAGATTCTGATGACTTGAAGTTCTGACAACTTAACGTCTGAAGACTAAGTGCCTGAAAGATTCTGAAGACTTACGAGTTCTGAAGATTAGGATTCTGAAGAACTAAGTGCTGAAGATTCTGAAGACAATTTTCTATGTGAACAAAGTTATAAAGGACGTTCTGAGAAGGCGCGACACTTGTAGGGGTTGGCCTCGATTCTTCTTTCTGTGGGATAGAAGTCGAGGAACTTGCCCGCTCTTACACCAAAGGTGCACTTGTCACTGTTAAAGCGCATTATGCATTCCATTTCCTGGTCGAACACATTATGGAGATGAGAAGTGTGATCGGATTCTTGGATGGATTTGACGACCATGTCATCCATGTAAAATTCTAGCATATCCCAAATCTGTGATTGGAATACCTTGTTTATCATGCATTGATATGTGGTTCTTGCATTCTTTAATATGAAGGCATTACGTTGTAGTAATAATTTCCCGTCGGGGTCATGAACGTGGTGTGCCTTTTATATTTGTCGGCCATGGGTATCTGATTATACCTAGAATACACGTCCATGAAGGATATCAATTTAAAACCTATGGAATTGTCTATCAACTTGTCTATGCTGGGAAGGGGGTAAGAGTATTTCAGGAAAGCCCGATTAAGATCAGTGTAGTCAATGCATAGGCGCCATTTTCCATTATACTTTTTCACGAGTACATTGTTCGAGAGCCAGGTTGTGTACCTGGCCTCAATTACAAAATTGGCCTCTATGAGGTCCTTAACTAATATTTCAGTAGCTAAATGTTTTTCTTCGGACTGATTGTGTCTATGATGGGCAATTGCGCGTGCTGGCGGATTGATGGCGAGCTCGAGGCATACAATCTCAGGAGAAATGTCAGGCATATTGGCGGCGCTCCAGGGAAAGAGGTATGCATTGTTGTGTAAGCATTGCTTCAACTGCTCCTTGACGTCGTCGGGAAGTCCTGCGCCGATGTGAACTCCTCTATCAGGGTTATCCCCGAAGGTTACGACTTCAAATTCCCCAGCGGCAAAAGGACACAAAATGGTTTCTTTGTTTGCAGCGATGTCTTCCTCGGAGTCTGTTGGGATGCAAGAGTCGATATTGATTGTATTGATCTGAGGGGTTAGCTTCTTCTCGTGTTGAACTTCGTCAATCGGAGAGCCTTCGTATCTTGTGCGCTTGTTTCTCTTTGGAGCGGTCTCTATCACGGTCTGGTCTTTGGTCGCTGCTTCAAAGCACCTTCGTGTTGCCTCAATGTCTCCATGGAGGCTAGCCTTATGGACCATTTATGTGTAATACTTCATTTTGAGATGGACCATTGATGGGACTGCGATGAGATCATCTAAAGTTGGCCTCCCCATGATGCATTGGTAAAGTGACAGACAATCGATCACCAGGAAATGTGTCTTAATTGTCTTGGACGCATTTCATTCCCCGAACATGACCTTTAGCTCGACGTATCCCCAGGGTTTGGCGGTGGCTCCGTCGAAAGAGCGAGGTGTACATGATATTGACCGAGCTTCCTTGGTCGACGAGTATCCTGCGTACATTATTCTTTGCCATCTTGGCGCGGATCAGCAAAGGGATGTGAGAGTTCGGAGAACCACTGAGGAGTTCCTCCATGTAGAAAGTGATCGGTTGGGATTTCCCCCTGTCTCTCTCGATAAATGAGAGAATATTTGGCGATGAGTCGACCGGATGCTCGAGGTTTCTCCTAACGGACCCGACAGTCTTCTCGTTATAACTTCCACACGAGATAAGAATGACTGATGGGAAGCATTCCCAAGGGCTGTGTGATGTGAAGTATCACGTGCTTCTAAGGTGTCGAGGAATAAATAATCCTCGGGTCTGGTGACCGACAGGACGACTTGCATTGGAACGGCTTCTTCGGAGACTTCGTCGACTCTTTTTGTCTCCTCTTGTCGAGGATCTCCATCCTTGACGTACTTCTTGAGGTGCCCCTCTTTGATGAGGATCTCGACCGCGTCTTTGACGTGGATGCAATCCTCGGTGACATGCTCGTGACTGCAGTGGAACCGCCAATATTTGCTCTTGTTAGTATTTGCTTTGGAAGCAGTTGGTTTGGGGAAACGAACACATCCTTGTTTGAACTTGGTATTGATGCACTCACTAAGAATTTTTTCGCGGGGAGCGGTGAGAAGGGTGTACCCTGAGAATCGACTCGATGGCCCTCTACTCTCGCAAAGACGATCATCTCTTTGTTTTTTACGTCGAGGGGCCTCGTTGTCATCTTTTTGCTTATGAATTCTCGTGTTGTCCTGATTTCTCAAATCCTGTGTCTTGTATGCAACCTCCTTTTCCTCTTACTGGATGTATGGTTGAGCTTTCTGGAGCAGCTCGGCGAGGGATTGGGGAGGTTCGATACCCATAGCTCTTCGGAATTCGTTGTTAGGATGCAAACCCTTTTTCCAGGATATACTGCTTCATGTGGTCAGTATTGTGCACTTCAATGGCCTCTTTGTTGAATCTGTCGATGTAGTCCACAGAGGTTCTTCTTTACCTTGTATGATCCCTTCGAGGGTGGCCTCGGACTTCGGGTGACGTCTAGGTGTTGTGAAATTCCCGGTGAACTGGATCTTTAAGACTCTCCACGATGTGATGGACCCTACGGGGAGGTATTTGTACCATGACATCGCGCCCTTTAGTAAGGTGATAGGAAAAAGCCTACATTTGATCGCACCCTCCATGTTGTGATAGTGGAGGATGGCCTCGAGATTTTCGATTTGATCATCAGGATCGGCGGTCCAGTCGTAGGTGGTTAGTGGAGGAGGCTTCTCGAGACCATGCAGGATGCGGGTCTCCATGATTTCATGACTAAGAGGTCCACAATGATCCTCGTCGTCGCTGCTTCCAGAAGAAGGGTACGAAGATCTTCTTGGATGAGGACTACTACTACGTTGATGGGGACGACTATCTTTATCGTAACGGGATTTCTTGCTCTGGTCCTGATCCTCTGGTGAGCGTCTTTTCCTTCAGGGAAGAGATCGAGTACGTTTTCTGGGATCTTTCCCTTTGCAATTTCGCGGAGGGAGAAAGGCGTCAGGGATCTTTCCCTTTGCAATTTCGCGGAGGAGATCAAGAGTGACGTGGAGGTGTGCGCAAACCTCTGCGGTGGAGTCTCCTGGATGGTGAAAGGGAATGATGGTTACCCTCAAGCACTTGTATGTGTTTGCTCTATTGGATGAGAGTGAGGTTTTCCCTATTGAGGGAGGTGATGAGAGCCTAGGTGCCAACATCTACGTCCGACAGAATATGGATTGGTTGGAACACGAGTTCCCCGTGAGTGACGGACGGTTGTTTCATATTGTTTGAAGCTGGAGAAGGAGGATGCCTTTCGTGGTGGTTGGCATTGAGTTGGGTAGTCCCATGATTTCTTGTGTTATCTCCGTCGCTGATGACGATGGTAGGAGGATCTTTCACAATCTCGTTGACTTGGGAAGCCATGAAGACGAAAAGAAGATGAACTTTGATCTCATGGTGAAAAAAGAAAAGATCTTGGTCACGAAAGATGGGGGAGCCACTAGTTTCCCAGAGACGGCGTCAATGTACAGAAATGATCAGGACAGGTCCTCGTGGCCTTCAACTGGGATTGTGATGGTGTTTGTAGGAGAGGGGATGGTGTACCTGCAAGGTACTACGATGCTCAATGTAAGACAAACTAAAGCCTAATAAATTGGGTGATTAGAATTAAATACCTGGCCCTCCAAGGGTGAAGGGTGTAACACCTTAATTTTATATTTATTTTTGTGAAATAAATATTAATATTTTAATGGCATAATTGAAATAATTGGAGAATAAAGTATTTTATGAGGATAATAATAATATAAGGTGTACTATTATAATGTTGCTATTATTTAAATAAAATAAAATAAAAGAGTTAGTTAGAGGTTTAAGAGGAAAAGGTGGAATTGTTGTTTTATGAAAAAAGGAAATATGGAAACAAACCTCATTCATCGTATTTTTGACGAAGAACAGAGAGGCCTGGAGAAAGAGGAGAAGAAGGGCAAGGTCAAGGATCGTAGATCACCAAGACCAAAAGTTGTGAAGAAAAGCTTAGATTGTAAGGTAAGAGGGAGAAAGGGTTTATGATTGGTGATAGGACATAGAGGGGTAACTGGGAGTTCCTTCCTCCCTTAGGTATTTTTAAGAGATTCTGATAATAATGATTGAATTGATGCAATATTGTGAAATTGTTGATGAATATGATTATATGATGTGTTTTGAAAATATATTTGGTGTTGTATGTTTGGTATTGGGAGAATTGGCATATGAAGGTTGTGAGGGTTATGATGAACAGAGAAGAGGATTAAACCTCATAAATTCCCTAATTTGATACAGGAAAGTTTGTTAATAAAACTAGTTGATGTTATAGGTATAAATGGATAATAAACATGTGAATTGGTTGGTTTTGAGTGTTAAATTCGACTTAGAATGATTGGAGTTCGTGCAGGTGAGAAAGGGGGAAGAAATTGAAAAAATGTAAAAATTGGAATTTTGAGAAGTTGGCTTCAGGAGGCCTGACACGGGCCGTGTCAAGCAACACGGGTGGCCGTGTCAGCCTCCTGGAAAATGGGATTTGGTGATTGGAGGGGACGTGTCCCCAGGCCACCTGACACGGGTCGTGTCAAGGGACACGGGAGGCCGTGTCAGGCCAATGTAAATGTGATTTTTCGTCCGTTTTTAAGGCGGATTTGACTCATTCTTCTAATGTAGGATTATATTAGTGTAATAAGACTTTGAGGATGTTCTAATAGTGAATATAGGACTTGACGATTAATTGTATAAGAAAGCCTAAGTGTTTAATTGAATTATATGAATATGTAGATTGTTATAATTGTGAAAAACATGAGATATGTGTATGCTTTGTGTGTGAATAAGATGCACTGATAGTTGGTTAATGAGATCATGAGGATTGTAAAGCATGATGTGTTCATGTTTATTGTGATATGGTATGTGTTGTTGTGTCTGCATGCGCATACATTTTATGGAATAATAATGTCGTGGATGTGATTATTCGGGATTCGTTGAGAATCGTGGTTGCAGGGATGATCGTGTCTTGTTGGAGACGTTAACGATGCATTCGGGGTTCTATTTGATGAATTGTTATTGTGAGTCGGTACCGTATTTGCATTGTGCATTTGAGTCGCATTGCATTATGATTGATTGAATAATATGATTGATAATTTTGTGTGATTACGGGTGAATTACTTCTTCATATATGTCGTATGCACCGTTATATTATGAATCTATTTTTCACCCCTCTGCTTGTTTTGTTGCGTTTGTGCTTCTTCGGAAGTGCAGACATTTCAGGTACTTGAGAAGTACGTTGGTGTGATGTCCGTGTCCTAGGAGCTCTGATATGTAACGGGAACGGGGATCTTTGTCCACATTTACTTTTAATGTTTAGTAAAACTTATTTTTATAATTAAACTTGAATTGAAGAACCTTATTATGTGCGATTTGTTAAGCCTTTGAGCTATTGATATTAAAGAATTGGATTCTGCTATTCGTTTTTATTAACAATTTTGATGAACGTTGATGGTTTAACATCTCACTCTAGAAAAGTACTATGATTTTATTAAAAATTTATATAAATATTTCTGTGGGAAAAGTGGGTGTTACAAAAGGGTATTTATAAAGGAACATGCTTGTGGATTGTGGGCGTGTAGCCTTTGACTGAGCATAACTGTCTCTTGTAAATCTGGAGGGCAGTGGGTCGCATGAAAGGCGTTATGGCGTGTGATAGGAGTTCCCAACGGCTCTTTTTTACAACGGTCATATCTTCGCTAATCTCTTATTGGACTTATGCCCAGACGAATACTGAATTAGGCCTCAATTTGGTGTAGGGCATTTGCTAGGCCAGTCCAGAACAATTTTTTTATAAGCAAATAACATTGAACGAGATTAAGGAAATCTCGAACCAAAGATTACAAAATTAAACAAGAAGTAGGACAACAACCAAACCCGACACCAACAAAACGCCTGAGCAACTGCAAGAAATCAAGAGGGAATATGGACCAATCATAAAGATTGCAATTCCACCTATTCCGATTTTCTAAAACCAACCAATTCCAGATGAGGCTACTATAGAAGTAAAAATAGAGTGAGGAACACATTATTTTAAGTTTATTTACACTTAATTCCATGACTAGTTAAATTGTCTTGAGTCTGGCATATGAGGACCGTTGTTATCGACGAGACTCAGTAGAAAATTGTAGGCGCGAAATTATGATTGTATGTTTTTTTAGTTGTAGTTTCCAAAGTGCATGTTTTACTGTTTCGGCACGAGAGTGAGGAACACACTAAGGTTCAGGCTGATAACGCGAGAGTGTGAGAAATAAACCGGATAGTGGAAACTAGGCATCGATCCTAAAAACAGTGAGAGCACTTTAGGCATTGCTTAGGATTTTATTGATTTTCAAAATATGTTTTTTAATTACCGGGCGAGTGAGAGCAAAATCTTGGGATTAGAAAGTGTTGTTTTTGTCAATAGCGCGAGAGTGTGAGACGGAGTCTTTAAGTCGATATTTTCTAATGAACTATATTTAATCGTAATTAGCATCCGAATTCTACAAGTCCCTTAGGAACACGAGATCCATATTTCGGGCTCATTTTATCGTTATTTTCAAACCTATAGTAATTATCGTTTATATTTTAATTCGTACCATTTTAACCATAGCCTTAACTTTACAAAGCAACGATGGACTAAAATAGGTTAACATTGATCTTTGTGGGTTCGACAATTTTTTATATTATTTCGATATTTCCGTGCAATTGCGGACACATCAACTTTTACCTAAACAAAACTGCATCCATCCCCAAAATTCTCCTTAAAATACTCCATCGTGGAGGTAATGCTATTTTGTTTTAATGAATAAATATAGTTTTGTTTTAAGTATACAAAGAAGCACTTTTTCATTTGAAAAAAAACTATGAAATTATTTCCAATACGATCATAGGTACATTATTTCCAATACGATTATAGGTACCATATTTTGATATTTAGGGCAAGAGAAAAAAATGCAAAATAATAGAAAATAAATTCCAATTTATTTATTATAAATGTTTTACATATATCTTAAGTGATTAGTGTGAAATAAATAACTGAAGACAAAAATAATAGTAATTATGGCAATAGGTAATAACAACCCAAGTACTATATTCATAGGATTTTACTATCAATATATTATTAAAAACTAAATTTAACATTCCTAAGATTGAAATCAAACACAAAATTAATACAACTTAAAGTAAGGGGGAATGTGACTTATATATAAGAAAGAGTTAAATCAAAACTAATAGAAAACAGTAAAAATATATATCTAAAAATTAAAACAAACAAATAATAATACAAGGGGAAAAACAAAGTTTTTTATTAAAATAAAAAATAAATCAATCAATCAAAACTCAGTGGAAATTAAATTTAAACAGAGTAGAAATTAAACTCAACATGTTATTTTAACATATTTTTTATTAATATTTTATTTTTAAATTTAATTAAAAAAAATTAAAAATATTCCTGTGAATTTTATTCATTTGTCAAAATAAATTTCCTAATAATTATATTTCCAGAATTATAATTTTAAACAAACAAAAACTTAGAAGAAATTAAATTGGAACAAGTAGAAATTAAACTCAACCTGACTCGTAAAACAAATACCCTACGTTAACTCATGCATGAAGATTTTAAATATAGTTGTTATAAAATAAGATTAAACAAAAACTGCAAAGGTAAAACACATGTTCAAAAATAAAACCATAAAACTTACGTGAACATGAAATAATACAATAAAAACCTAGATCATCATTTAAAACTGGTAAATTGGTGAGTGATAAAGAAATATTAAAAGGTCAGATAAGACGAAGTTGATTGCAGATTGCAAGATAGGTTGAATAAAGAAGTCTATCTTTCGCGCCGGTTCGATGATTGTTGTTGTATTTGCAGCAATACTTCAACTGTGTGATATTGCAGCAGCCAAGCATTTGTCCTAGAAATAAAAATAACCAATTGATCTTCTTTTTCTTTTCTGCAATTATTGGCTTCACACAGTTTTTCTTATTACAATGCACACAATCCGGCAATGTTGGATTCATCCATATCTTTTGTGGCGCTCTCTCATTCATGCCTTGCTTGTTATTCAAAATATAGTCATAGATTTCAGGAAACTTCTCTCTCACGTCAAATGATATTTCAAATTTCCTTTCGCATTTCTTGCACTCAACATCTCCTTTGATATCAAAAATTTCATGTTGCATAAGATAATGGTAACTGTGAATCCTTGCTCTTCGATTAGTAGCCCATAAGAAAGGTGCATCAATAGTATCTGTTTTTTGACGTTGTTGCTCACAACGAGCGCGTTTGCCAGGACGGATAAGAGGTGGAGAAGGAGGAGGCGAATGCAAGATTGGTTGTTGAGGTGGTGGGATTGATTGAGGAAACAAACTGTGAAACTGAAACAATGTCGGTTCTAGATTCGGATTTTGAACCGGTTCACTCACAGCCGGTGGTTGAGAAAACATGCTCGGAATAGGATTCTGAAGCGGTTCTGGTTCAGGAACAACACTCATAATCGGTTCTGAAACAGGAGTTTGACTCGAAAATAGTTCTAAAGTAGGGGTTTGTAGTGTAAGTTCTAAAGTAGGGTTCTGATGAGTAATAGGAGTTTCAACAAGTGGTTGAGGTGTTGAGATAAACATGGGCGGAAATAATTGTAAAAAAGGGGTTTGTGGTGTTAGTTCCAAACAAGGGTTGTGAGGGCTCTCAACAAATGATTGATGTGGTGGACTCGTTTCAGAAAATATATGCTTGCCCATAGTTGTGTCGGAGAAGAGTTAGGAGAGAAAAAAATTTAAAGGTGAAGAATTTAACTCATTCTTGTAAAATATATAGAGAGAGATAGACGGATAGAAAATAGGAATTTATTTTGGTTAAATGAGTAAAATTAGTTATCTTACTTGAATTTAAATTTGAAATTAAATTTAAATCTTAATCTTAATTTAATTTAAATCCAAACACACCCTAAATCTTAGTGTAGAGAAATGTAAAATGTAACCTAACTCATGTTATTCAGAGTGAATAAATTTTAAATATTTATATAAGGTCTACGTTGATGAACAGGGTAACAAATAATAATATTTTAATAAAAAAAATCATTTAATTTGTTCCAACATTCATAAAAATAAGAGATTAATTGTTATGTATAGTGTAAAAAATTTTACATCATTAATCCATCACAACCATTCAAAATCATTATTTTAAATATAATTTAAATAAAAATCAAATATAATTTTGCATCATTTACTGATAATGTAAAATTGTTTTACACTCAGTGCATTTCAATTAAATTCTAAAAATAAACTTCTATTTTATTACTAATTATAATGATTCGATGTTTCAAATATGTCCAAAGTTTATTTAGGGAGTGCTTTCCAGCAACATTGGCACACTTTTAAAAATATATTCAAATATTAATTTTCATATTATATTTTTGTGTGTATATTTTTAAAAATTATTTATGAATCCTTCACCAAACACCACTTAATATTTAATGAAAGAGTTCGATTGATTAATTAATTTGTTTTCTATACTTAAGGTTATTGTTAGTTACATCTAGAGAATTTGGTGGGTGACATGTAAAGTATTTAATTTATTAAAATTTAAATCATTTAATCAATATGACTTATAAAATAATCTGAAAGTTAGTTTATTATTATTATTATTATTATTATTATTATTATTATTATTATTATTATTAAACAAAAGAAATTAATTTTTGATAATCTTCCTTGTTGGGCCTAGATATATCAATGACCCCTTATCCCACCCTTAATGCCCCTATCACACCAAATCACATACCAAGTATGAGTGTTGAAAGTTATTAGGAAATAAAATCAAACGGAAAACTATAAATAAATAAATTTAATTTGGATGTATTTGGATGATTAAATGAACCGTACGATTAAGTTTAATTTGTTGTTTGTAATTTGTAAATCGAATCAACCCAAATCAAATTACCATATGTTACAATGTTTTACTAACCATTATATATATATATATATATATATATATATATATATATATATATATATATATATATATATATATTATTCTTTATACATAAGATAAAATTGTAAGAAACAATTTGTATTTATATATCAAATTATAAATTTAATTTGACAATTATAAACTTATTTTATGGTATCGTGTGAATGATTACACATACAATTATGCTGTCTTTTATATGTGTATGTATGATTCAATAAGAATCTTCTAAAAAACCGAACCAACCGAGTCAATCCAAATCGCATTGGTTTAGTTTGGTTCGTTTTATTTCTAAATGACAATCAAATCATACTGAACCACACATTTTTTTCTCTTGCGGTTCGAATGACTTTTAATGTCAAAACTGCTCAGACTGCACTGTGAAGACCCCTAGCCCTAAACAGAGTCTCACCCCATAATTTTCCCAAATTTTAGTCTGTAGATGCATCCCCAGATCCACTCCATAAATGTTTTCCTAATTTAACAATTTAGTAACGAATACGGATATGTACTTCCGAATTCGTGAAGCAGTAATTCGAAAACATGTCCCCTTTGCATGTCAGCTACAATTTTGGAAACGCATTTCCGAAATTATCAAACATGATTTTTAATAAAAAAAGGATCATGCATGATCTTCTTCATGATCAAACATCAGTTTTCTCTCAAAACCCTTACAAAAAAACCTTCCATTTTAATCAAATTTTGCACTCCTAAACTTCATTCTTATGTTTCATCACATCAAAAGGAGCAATAAAGGTGGAAATTAAGGTAAAGATAATGTATTTCATTACTCATTTCTCACATTATAATGGTATTTGAGATGAAAAAAGTTACGTTGGGTCCGGAAATACATTTATGGATTTTAGGTAAGTTAATGCGAAAGTCATTTTCTGAATAGTTCGGAGTTCATTACATGTGTACATACCAAACATATTTCTAGCGGAGTTGTATAGTCGGATCAGGATAAACAGAGAAAGTAATGCATACAAGAATTTCATGAGATGGTCCGGGTATGTATATGTGACCCGAGTACTAGGACTTATATCCTATAATGAACGGCCCGAGAATACCCCAACCGAGAACGGGTGGAAACCGACAATGAACTAAGGAAGGCACGACTACTATGTTGGGTATAAGCTCGACCAAAGCATTAACAGTTTGTAACGGTCGATGACGCATCAATGTAGGAGTTACATAATGATGAAGAGGTGCATTCATGAAGTAAAAGTTACGAACAATGATGGCCAATAACGGTAGAAGGTCAAAAGGATTCTATTAATGACAAATCATTAATGGAGAAGAGGTTAAAGACTATAAAAGGGCTCCCAACTGAGGGATTAGCAAGAAATTCGTCTTGGGACTCATACACCACATGTATAAGCTCTTGAATCCCCAAAGCTACTTACAACTCTATTTATGTATTGATTCATTCACCTAGAGAAGGAGTCGTGTACCTCTAGTGTTAAGAGCATTTTTGGTAGGAACATTTGGCACCCACCATGGGGCCCCGGTAAACCTTTCTTGGGTCATTTCACTCATTTTCAATCATGTCTTTCGAATGGGATCCTCCAGACATGGCACAATTGCTGGCCATGGTGGATGCTCTTCGCCAGCAAAATGAGACCTTGCATGAAAGCGTACAGGTCTTACAACAACAAATTCAAGCAGATAGAGATCAGGTAGAAGAAGTTCTCGAACCACAACCACTATCCCAAGAGATATGGGAAGAGTAGGTTACTGAGAACTTCAAGGCTTCTTCATTAGTATCTTATGATGGGAAGTCGTATCCTCAAGAGCATGTGATAGCCATTAACAATTAAATGGTTTTAGTTGCTCCTACCGACTGCTTGAAATGCAAACTCATGGTAGACACACTCAAATATGTAGCTTTAAGGTGGTATATGAGCCTTCATCGGCTCTCTATTGTGAGTTATCAGGATTTAACAAAGAAGATGGTACAACACTTCTCAACAAATAAACACCAAAAAGTGTCTACTATAACTTTGTTCAATGTACATCATAGATAATTCGAGTCATTGCGAGAATACCTGGATAGGTTCAATGAAGAAACTCTCAAAGTCTCTCACCCTAATTAGGAGCTATTCATTAGAGCTTTTCAGCATGGGTTGCGAGCCGGACAATTCAATGAATCACTTGTATAGAAGTCGACTATCAGCATGGAAAAGATCATAACTCGGGTCGAGTGCTACATCAAAGGAGAAGAAAGCAATCAAGAAAAAAGGAGTCATGATAATAATGAAAGGAGCTGGGATAGTAATGAAAGGATATGGAACAAAGAAGAAAGGCAAGTCGATGAAAGGATCATCCCCGTCCTGCTCTGCAGCGTCTTCGGAAGTCGTATAAACGATTAGATGACTTTGAGAGAAATTTAACCCCGCTGAATACTCGAATAGGAGACATACTCAAGGAGGTGGCTGATTTAAACCTCTTACCAAATCCAGACTGACCCAAGAGAGTAAACGCCATTATGGGAAAAAATCCTGAAGCATGGTGTAATTATAATCAAATTTATGGTCATCATATTGATGACTTCCAACTGTTGAAAAGGACCATTGAGACCTTAATTCAAATGGGTCACTTGTCGGCCTATGTGAAGGATTCACGATCCCAGAGTAATATAAGGAGTTCCCTAAGAGAAGTTCCGAGTTCTGACAAGCCAGCAAAGAAGAAAAATGATATGGAGGAAGCTCACGAGACCAAAGTCGTGTGTCATACTCTGAATACCATCATTGTTGGATTCACTGGAGGAGGAAAGACAAGCTCGGAAAGGAAAAGGTATTCCCGGGTTGTAATGAACATTGATCAGAAACCACCAAAGGAAGTAGAAGAAGAAACCATGATCGTTAGTTTCTCAACACAGAATGCAGTAGGATTTTTATCCCATGAGAATGATCCCATGGTTATCAAAGTCCAGATAAGAGGCTGGAGTGTAAAAACAATACTGATTAATCTTGGAAGCTCGGTTAATGTCCTTTACTGGGACTCTTTAAGAGGAATGAGGCTCGATAAAGCCAAGTTATTACCATTCAAGGGAACCTTAGTAGGGTTCTTCGGAGAAAAGATACATGTGTTAGGACATTTGCCATTACTGACTACTTTCGGAAACTCGGCCAATGCAAAAACGGCTCGAGTTAGATATCTCATTGTTAGTGCTGCTTCACCCTGCATAAAAATTGACGGTTGTCCATCATTCAATGCTTTAGGAGCAGCATTCTCTACCATGTATCTGACAATGAAGTTTTATTTTATTTATGAATGATTTTGTCTGGTGTTTACTTGTTCCTCATTCACAAGTTTCCTTAGAGCTTCTAGTTTGAACTTAACTCCAGATTAAGTTCAAAGTAGAATAGACTTTAGGTTAGAATCCATGCATGCTAACATTAGATATATTTTCCCTTTCATCCTCAACTATAGGATCAAGAATTTCATGATAATTTTTAGGATCGAGTCCCCGTTAGTGTTTTTCTTTTAAGCCTTTGAGTCTCTTTTCTCCCTTTAAAGAAAAATCAAAGACACTTAATAAATACAACAAACAAAACAACACAAATACTTCTTTTAAAAGTCTTGAACCAAGCTTTAATCGTCTTTCCTGTGGGATTCTCTTCTCATCTCATTCTGGTTCAGACGCAAGACATGTCAAGTTCGTTCTACCACAAATAGGTAAACGTTTGAGTGGTAACACTTAAATACTAGAACGCGCACCTGACACTATCAATCTAAAAAACAAAGTTGCTTTGTAACCCATAATGAGCCGAACTATGGTACTCTGATTCATACTCTAGTTGAGATACATAAGCATAGGCGCGATGCCTGGCGAGCAAACTTCCATGCTCTGGTTAGAACCACGTTGACTCTGATTCTCGTTGTGATGAGATACGTTAGGATGAGGTGTGATGCCCTCTCGAGTCAGCTTCTTTCTTTTCCCCCTTTGTTTTCCTTCTTTCGTTTTCATTCATTTCCTTTTTCGTCCTTATAGTTAGCAACAGATATAGCTTTAGTTGTCTACACCCGTTAAGCAGAGCAGCAAGCGTGGATCCCATCGAGTACGATGTACATGAAGGGGTGTGAATACCTACCCTTCGTGTAACTGACTCCCGAGCCTAGACTTGGTTATGATAACCTCGCCTTTTCCTTTTCCTTCAAGTTTTCTTTGATCGTTTCCTTTTCCTCTTTAGGATAAATAACGTTCGGTGACGACTCTTCTATTTTCTGCCAGTTTTTTTTCGCGTTGCGACAACTTCCACTTGACTTTCAAACATCACTGAACATACACATGCCCTGATAAGAAGAACACAGTTTCCATTGAACAACTTGCAACTGAAACAACAACGACCTAAATGAGTTATCCTCTTCATCTCTTATCAAGTGAAACATGAATCACTTTGAATATGTTCGAATCAATCTCTAGGAAAATAAATCCATATAGGAGCACAAATTGAAATGATGGACTCTAATCATGATGAACCTAATTTCTCTAGACCAAACCCCTCACGAATCACTTCTTGATAACCTGAAGAAGCAATCTTATTTGGTATACACCTCAAACCACTGTGAAACCCTAATCCGTAACAAATCCGAAATGAAAACCTGATGATGGGCCAGATGCACCAGTGAATAGTCTTTGCAAGTGAGATCCTTGAAAACCAATTATTCAGGGAAATAAACCCTAACCAAGTGGCATAAGCATAAGAAGATTATGTTATTGATGACTGCATAGCCAAAACCTTGAATTCATCTGATAATCCTCAAACCAATAGAAAACCCTATTTCTCCATATGGCATTGATCCCATGTCTCAGGAACACAATGAAATGCATGATGCAGAGTTATGACCTAATGGAAGATGCATATGAAAGTGGAGTGAAAAGCCAATTAACGTTAAAAAATCATAGGGCAGATTTTGGGGTGCAACACCAGTCACTGGGTAGATGAATCAAAAAGGGAGAAATATTACCTTCTACCATACATTTTATAGGCTAATGTATGTAATAAACTCAGAATGAACAAATTACCGACTAGCAGTCACTAGGTAGATGAACCAAAAAGGGAGAAACATTACCTTCTACCAGACATATGATAGGCTAATGTAGGTAATAAACTAAAAAGGAACAAATTAACGACTATCGGTCACTGGGAGATGAACCAAAAAGGGAGAAATGTTACCTTCTACCAGACATCTGATAGGCTAATGCATGTAATAAACTTAGAAGGAACAAATTAACGACTACCGGTCACTAGGTAGACGAACCACAAAGGGAGAGATATTACCTTATACCAGACATCTGATAGGCTAATGTAGGTAATAAACTCAGAATGACCAATGTTCAATCCAGGAATGAGCCAAAAAAAGAGAGTCAAATAAGACTCTTCCCAAGGAGGAAATATCTCAACTGGGGAAAGTTCCATCAAGATAATCATCTAGAAAGGAAAACTGAATCAAAATCTTCCACAAAATCAATGGGGAATTATAAAGGATAAACTCTTTCTACTTAGGGTCGGCACTCTATTGGAGAGAGGACATACACACTCTATGGGGAAAACATCAATAAAATGTAAGATGTACCATGAAACACAGAATATTGTGCATGCATGAATATATGTATGAATATACTGACAAAACATACATAAAGATAAGCAAAGGGTGACAAAAACACCATAGTAATCCTTAGATACTCATCTAATCTCAACAAGATGGGGATGTCACTAGAGATCCTGCTAAGATATAAACAAAAGCCATCAAAGGAGTTAAATCATGTCATAAGGCTCAATTCTCGCTTAGGAGAGGAGAATACTGCTTAGGGAAACTCAAAAATCAATCTTCTAATCATCTATAATCCACAAAAGGGGACAATAATATGAACTCCGCTTCGAAGGAATAGAAAGATCCGATGGGGAAACACCAACAAGACAAGTCTTCCAAATTCTTCTCGGGGAAATGGAAGGATTCCACATGAATTCTACCATGGGGAGATGAATATTTTGCTAAGGATACACACAAAGTACAACTCTTATGGGGATATCAACCAATTCTGCTAAGGGAATGGAAATATATGTTATGGAGACACCAGCAAAATAAGTTTTCCAAACACTCCTCTGGGATAAGAACATCCACGTAAATTTTGTTGCGGAGGGTGATGGCTCTTAGAAACATCATCATAAACATCTCTTAAATTCAAGCATAACCGTAGCACGAACCCTTGCTGAGGGAAATGCATATCTAATGGGGATGCAAGAAAAAAAACTCTCTTGGAATCAACCATGTATGAGAAAAGCATCTTGGACTCGCCAGGGAAATTAATAAGTTAACATCGAAGCAAAAAGTCAAGCTACGGGGAATTTTAAATCAATGTTCAACACAAGGTTAGTGAAAACCCAATAATAAACGACTATACTAATACTTCTTAGTGAAAAAACAACGCTCTCTACTTGTGGAGCAATAAAAGTAACACCATTGCAACAAGAGAGTGAAACTTTGTATGGGAGTTGTCATACCCCAAAATTTGCACTACTTTTTATTTTTTTTGTTCGGCTTACTGCTACATTTCACTGCATGCATAGTTCTCTTATTAATCACTACTAAAAAAAAGACATTTGGTTAAATGATTTTACATCAGGTATTTATTAAAAATGATGTAAAAAATAACGCGGTGGCAGTTTCGTAAATAATAACATAAATTGTTATAAGGGATTTTACATCGGTTATTGAAAAAAACCGATGTAAAAAGTAATGCGGTGGCAGTTTTGTAAATAATAAAAAAATTCATCTAAAGCCTTTTACATCGGTTTTAGAAAAACCGATGTAAAAAACCATATTAAAAACAATAAAAAAAATTCAAAAAAAAACAAAATACATTTTACATCGGTTGTAGGTAAAACCGATTTAAAAATTTTCTTTAAAAAATTAAAAATAAATCAAAATTAAAAAAATTAAAAAAAAAATTCTTAACATATTACATCGGTTGTAGTGAAAACCGATTTAAAAAGTTTCTTAAAAAAAAAATTAAAAAAATTAAAAAAAAAATTCTTAACATATTACATCGGTTGTAGTGAAAACCGATTTAAAAAGTTTCTTAAAAAAAATTAAAAAAAATATGCTATTACATCGGGTTGTACCATACCCGATTTTAAAAAAAAAAATTTAAAAAAAGGATGCTATTACATCGGTTGGATTGAGACCCGATGTAATAAGTGTCTTTAAAAAAAAATTAAAAAAACTACCTATTAAATCGGTGCTGTTTATGAGCGATGTAATAAGTATGTATAAAAAAAATTAAAAAAAATTACATATATATTAAATCGGTGGGATTTCCAACCGATGTAAAAGGTTTTTACAAAAATTAAAAACCTAAATCTAAAAAGTTAATTTCTAAAAAGTTACTGTTTCCTTTCCTCCTTCCTTCTCCTGTTCACGCCGCCCCTCACCATCTCCTGTTCACGCTGCCCCTCACCTTCTCCTGTTCACGCTGCCGTTTCATTCACGCTGTTCCGCTTCCGCGTCCGCTGTCGTCACGCCGTTGACGCTGCCGTCACGCCGTTTCATCCACGCGGCTGCCGTCACGCCGTTTCATCCACGCGTCCCTCCACGCCGTTGACGCTGCCCTCCGCATCCACTCTCCACCGCAGCGTCACCGTCTCATCCGCAGCGTCCCTCCACGCGTCTCCTCCGCCGTCCGCCGCCGCCGGTACCATTACTGTTCATCTTCTTCTTCCTCACTATTGTTGTTTGAATATATATATATATATATATATATATATATATATATATATATATATATATATATATATATATATTTAGTTTTATATATATATGTAGTTATATATTTAGTTTTATATATATATTACTAGGGAAATTGTACACTTGGACCAAGTAGTCCTTTATAAAGGTACTGGTGTTATCACAACCAACTGGTAATTTGTTTTGTTTAAGCCATTCAATGTCTCTATCAGACCTCAATTTTCGGACTGTAAGCAATGATGAAAGATTTGCAGTGTAGCTTGAGGTTAGAACAAACACAAGAAATAACCATACTCCAACTACTACTCTTGCTGAGTTGCTTTTTATTTTCTCCTCTGGTATACATCAGAAACAAATATCTTGTTACTATTAGTTAGTTTGCAAGAGAAGGATTTTCCAAATGAAGAAACAATATTTATTAAACTTAACATTTCAAGCTTTTCAAAGAATTAAACTTTGTTAAATATTGCAACTCAGAAGTTCCATAAAACACCCTATAAAATTATTGACTTCTAATCACTTAAGAGTTGAAATGTTTCTTCATATTTATAGAATAAGTGGAAAATGGAAAATATTGTTTAGAGTCTCAAACTAAGTAGATAGATAAGGCATGAACATAAGTTAGTTTTGTATTGAATTAGTTGGGTCCTGCTATCAGATCATCACTATTAAGGCATGTATATATATAGTATTGACATATAGTTATATATGTATAGTTTTGACATATATATATATATATATATATATATATATATATATATATATATATATATATAGTTTTGACATATATATAGTTTTGACATATATATGTATATATAGTTTTATATATATATATATATATATATATATATATATATATATATATATATATATATATATATATATATATATATATATATATATATATATATATATATATATATATATAGTTTTGTATATTTAGAAGTTTTGTATATATAGTCATGTTTATTTTATACATATTGTGATGATATTGTTTCTTGTAGAAATTGTGTGTCGACGAGAACTTCTGAATCGTCATCCGTGAGTCATCCGGCCGGCCACACCATATTACAGGTTCTTTTTTAATTATTTATAACTTCTCACTTCTTATTTATGCATGTCATTGATTTACACGTAGAGACTTTTGCATTCTTTCTAATGTCCAAGAGAGCGACTATTATAGGTGTCTAAATGATTTATCTGATCTGTATGCATTAATTCCGGAACATAGGTATGAATCGTAGTTGGATAAAAGCTAATCGATTAAGTGTTGAGTACGAACATGGAGTGAAGGAATTTCTACAGTTTGCTGAAAGCAATGCTAAAAAAAATCTTCCTCCTCCTAAAAGTAATGGTGAAAAAAGTGTTGATGTGCTTTTTCTCTGTCCATGTGTTCGTTGCGCAAATCGGGAACCAAAACTTAATGAGAAGGCAATCATGGATCATCTAATTTGTCATGGGATTTGTCAAAGTTATACACAATGGATATGGCACGGTGAGGTAGTAGAAAAGTCAAATGTGTCCCAAAAAGATAATATTGGTGTAGAAATGGATGATGATCGTCTGGAAGACATGATGCGTGATATTGGACAAGATTCGTTTAAAAAGGCACATGTGTATGATACTTTATGTAGTGACAAGGATCAACCTTTGTACCCGGGATGCACTAATTTTACACGTTTGTCAGCCGTGTTAAAATTGTTTAATTTGAAGGCAAATAATGGGTGGAGTGACAAAAGTTTTATCGAATTGCTTGAATTGTTGACTCAGATGCTTCCAGAAGGTAACGTATTGCCAAATCGTTATTATGAGGCAAAAAAGATATTGTGCCCAATGGGTTTGGAGTATGAAAAGATACATGCATGTCCTAATGATTGCATATTATACAGAAAAGAGTATGTAAACTATAATCATTGTCCGAAGTGCAAGGCGTCACGCTACAAAAAGAAAGATGGTGATTCTAGTGATGATGAGGTTGTCAAAAAGGGTCCTCCCGCGAAAGTGGTATGGTACCTACCAATAATTCCAAGGTTCAAGAGACTCTTCGCAAATGCAAATGACGCAAGGAATCTTAGATGGCATGCCGAAGAAAGGAAATGTGATGGACAAATTCGTCATGTAGCTGATTCTTTGCAGTGGAAGAAAATAGATTCTTTGTTTCCAAATTTTGGCAAAGAGTCGAGAAACCTTAGACTTGGACTTTCTACTGATGGAATGAATCCGTTTGGTAATCTAAGTACTAATCATTCTTCTTGGCCTGTTCTCCTGATGATTTACAACCTATCTCCTAGGTTATGCATGAAGCGTAAATATATTATGTTATCCATGATGATTTCGGGGCCAAAACAACCGGGAAATGACATAGATGTTTATCTAAGTCCCTTGATTGATGATTTAAGAGTATTATGGGATGAAGGGGTGGATGTTTTTGATGCGTATTCTGGTGAACATTTCAATATGCATGCCATGTTGTTTTGCACCATCAACGATTTTCCGGCGTATGGTAATTTGTCTGGTTATAAAGTTAAAGGGCATAATGCATGTCCTATATGTGAAGAAGACACAAGTTACCTCCAACTTGAGAAAGGAAAGAAAACTGTTTATCTTGGACATAGAAAATTTCTAGCTCGTTATCATCCATATCGTAGATTGCGAAAAGCTTTCAATGGGGAACAAGAGCATGGTGAAGCTCCAAAGCCCTTAACTGGAGAGGAAGTTTATCAACGACAACAGGGCATTAATGTTGAGTTTGGTAAATACAAAAAGAAATCAAATACGAAAAATTTATGGAAAAAGAGGTCAGTTTTCTTCGATCTTCCATATTGGTCTAGTCTTGATGTAAGACATTGTATTGATGTGATGCACGTGGAGAAAAATGTATGTGATAGTTTACTCGGAACACTTCTCAACATTCATGGCAAAACAAAAGATGGTTATAATGCTCGTGTGGATTTGGGTTTGATGGGTATACGAGAAGAGTTAACTCCACAACATATAGGCAACAAGATATATTTGCCTCCTGCCTGCTACACTTTGTCTAAAAAAGAGAAAACAAGTTTTTGTGAGTGTTTACAAAGTATTAAAGTTCCGCATGGTTACTCATCAAATGTCAAGAGGCTTGTATCTGTTAAAGATCTCAAACTAATTGGCTTAAAATCTCATGACTGTCATGTCTTAATGCAACAACTACTACCAGTTGCTATTCGTGGGATACTACCATTTGTTATTTACTTTGCATTTTGCAACTTAATGTGAATTTTCCAAAATAACTCTATATTGTTATTTATGTGTTGTAGGTATTTAATGACCCAACAGAATTAAAAGAAGATGATTTGTATGATTTGCGACTCCGTTGGGCAACATGTTTCTTTGAGTTGTATAAAAGTTAAGCTTTATCTGGTAAGATATATAGAATTCTCTATTTGAAGATATTGACTTTGGTGTTGTCTTTTGGTTAATTGGTGTTATTATTTATTTTCAGGAAATTTGATTCAAGTGGGGGAAATATTGGTTGAATGTGTATTTTTTGTTGTTGTTGTTGTAGTAGTAAATTTTAGTATAAACCTCATATATATTGAGATGATTATATGTGTATACTAGTACATTTGGAAGAACATTATGTGTACTTGTACATTTGGAAGAATATATGTGTACTAGATATTTGGTTTATTGAATATTGGTGAGAAATATATGAAAATAGCGACCTAAAAATATATGGTATATGTGAAGGAAATATTAGGTACCAAATTTTTTTACAGGAATTGCTAAATAATTAGGTACCAAAAAAATTTACAGGAACTGCTAAAAAATAGTAAAATTATATAAATTTTCTACAGTACTTTTTACATCGGGCGAAAGGGTAACCGATGTAAAAAGTACTATATGGCACACTTTTTACATCGGGCGAAAGGATAACCGATGTAAAAAGTACCATGTATGGCACACTTTTTACATCGGGCGAAAGGGGAACCGATGTAAAAAGTACCCTGTATGGCACACTTTTTACATCGGTTATTTGAAGGCACCGATGTAATAGGTTGGCTATTACATCGGTTTTATCTACCAACCGATGTAAAAAGTCCCTTTTACATTAGAAAAAAAAATTATATATTTTTTTTACATCAGACTTAAAAATTCGCCCGATGTGGTTGATATATTTTTTACATCGGTCCTAAAACCGATGTAAAATGTCTATGACTTATTACATCGGCTGCCTTTACATCGGACTCGGAACCGATGTAAAAAGTCATTTTCGCCCGATATAAAAAGTCATTTCTGCACTAGTGAATCTTTCGTTCAGATACGATCACCCATTCATCTGCCTATTCATATCAATCATGTATGTCATTCATCATTTCATCAGCATTTTACATTCATCATTTCATTCGCACTTCATATTTGTCATTTCATCAATTTACCTATGTCATTATTTTAGAATAAAAGTCAAAAGGGTCAAAGCACGACTTGGTTGACTTTTGTTACTAATTGATGTATAATTGATTCAAAATTCATTTGCATTTTTGCATCTTGTTGCATATTTACCTTATATCAATGGATAATTAAATTAACATTTTTCGATATTTATTTCAAGTATTAAATTTGTGGTGTTTCGATTAATTTCTAAATAAACAAACAAGTTAAACAAATTACATTTGTATTGATTAAACAATTGTTCTTACATATCACCTACAATATTTGATACTTATACCATACATGTATACTCGATTACTAGCACGGCCTATGCAAATAAGATTCACTAACAATTCAACGTAGTTATCATTTTTAATGCAATCCAACCCACCATAACACAATTAGTATCCCATAACAATTGGCTCAATTGACAGGTTGAAATCAGCATAACCTCCTAACATAATTAACATTCACCACAATTTCATAAATCATTGGCTCATCCTAATTCACTAACTACATTTTCATCCTCTTGCCATACTAGTCCAAATTCCAAACAAAAACATCAAAACCACATGAACTAATTCCATGAGTAGTTCACAATCCATCCTAATACTGAATCTAATTCTCTCCAATTCAACTCTATGTAACCACTATAGGGTAGCACCAATAGTTCATCCCACATAACAAAACTCTTTTCCAAGATAACACTAACAACATTCATGACTATACACATTTTTCACCATAACAAGTACAATACGCCATGATAAAGCCCAAGTTCAAACCATAACAAGGAACCAAACCATTCATTCAAATACAATGCCTATCCATTTATCATCGTCAGTTCATCATTTAACACATTCATTAGCCAGCATAGTTGATAGCATTCAATTTGAGGTTTCAACATTAACAAGGAAGCAAGCTGGCATATCACAAATTCTCACTTACAGTAGGTTCTGGTTTTTTTAATCAACAATTAACCTCCATTAATTAATAGTCATAGAAGTAGGACAACAACCAAACCCGGCCCCAAGAAAACGCCTGAGCAACTGCAAGAAATCAAGAGGGAATATGGACCAATCATAAAGACTGCAATTCCGCCAATTCTGATTTCCTAAAACCAACCAATTCCAGATGAGGCTACTATAGAAGTAAAACTAGAGTGAGGAACACACTATTTTTAGTTTATTTACACTTAATTCCATGACTAGTTAAATTGTCTTGGGTCCGGCATATGAGGACCTTCGTTATCGACGAGACACAGTATAAAATTATAGGCGCGAAATTATGATTGTATGTTGTTTTGGTTGTAGTTTCCAAAGTGCATGTATTACTGTTTCGACACGAGAGTGGGGAACACACTAAGGTTCAGGCCGATAATGCGAGTGTGAGGAATAAACCGGATAGTGGAAACTAGGCATCGATTCTAAAAACAGTGAGAGCGCTTTAGGCATTGTTTAGGATTTTATTGATTTTCAAAATATGTTTTTTAATTACCGGGCGACTGAGAGTAAAATCTTGGGATTAGGAAGTGTGGTTTTTGTCAATAGCGCGAGAGTGTGAGACGGAGTCTTTAAGTCGATATTTTCTACCGAACTATATTTAATCGTAATTAGCATCTGAATTCTACAAGTCCCTTAGGAACACGAGATCCATATTTCGGGCTCGTTTTATCGTTATTTTCAAACCTATAGTAATTATCGTTTATATTTTAGTTCGTACCATTTTAATCATAACCTTAACTTTACAAAGCAACGATGGACTAAAATAGATTGACATTGATCTTTGTGAGTTTGACAATTTTTTATATCATTTCGATATTTCCGTGCAATTGCGGACACATCAACTTTTACCTAAACAAAACTGCATCCATCCCTAAAATTCTCCTTAAAATACTCCATCGTGGAGGTAATGCTATTGTGTTTTAATGAATAAATATAGTTTCGTTTTAAGTATACAAAGTAGCACTTTTTCATTTGAGAAAAAACTATGAAATTATTTCCAATACGATCATAGGTACCATATTTTGATATTTAGGGCAAGAGAAAAAATGCCAAATAATAGAAAATAAATTCCAATTTATTTATTATAAATGTTTTACATATATTTTAAGTTATTAGTGTGAAATAAATAACTGAAGACAAAAATAATAGTAATTATGACAATAGGTAATAACAACCCAAGTACTATATTCATAGGATTTTACTATCAATTAATTATTAAAAACTAAATTTAACATTCCTAAGATTGAAATCAAACACACAATTAATACAACTTAAAGTAAGGGGGAATGTACTTATATATAAGAAAGAGTTAGATCAAAACTAATAGAAAACAGTAAAAATATATATCTAAAAGTTAAAACAAACAAATAATAATACCAGGGGAAAAACAAAGTTTTTTTATTAAAATAAAAAATAAATAAATCAATCAAAAACTCAGTGGAAATTAAATTGAAACAGAGTAGAAATTAAACTCAACATGTTATTTTAACATATTTTTTATTAATATTTTATTTTAAATTTAATTAAAATAAAATTTAAAAATATTCTTGTAAATTTTATTCATTTGTCAAAATAAATTTCCTAATAATTATATTCCCAGAATTATAATTTTAAACAAACAAAAACTTAGAAGAAATTAAATTGGAACAAGTAGAAATTAAACTCAACCTGACTCGTAAAACAAATACCCTACGTTAACTCATGCATGAAGATTTTAAATATTGTTGTTTTCAAAATAAAATTAAACAGAAATTGCAGAGGTAAAACACATGTTCAAAAATAAAACCATAAAACTTACGTGAACATGAAATAATTCAATAATAACCTAGATCATCATCTAAAACTGGTAAATTGGTGAGTGATCAATAAATATTAAAAGGTCAGATAAGACGAAGTTGATTGCAGATTGCAAGATAGGTTGAATAAAGAAGTCTATCTTTTGCGCCGGTTCGATGATTGTTGTTGTATTTGCAGCAATACTTCAACTGTGTGATATTGCAGCAGCCAAGCATTTGTCCCAGAAATAAAAACAACCAATTGATCTTCTTTTTCTTTTCTGCAATTATTGGCTTCACACAGTTTTTCTTATTACAATGCACACAATCCGACAATGTTGGATTCATCCATATCTTTTGTGGCGCTCTCTCATTCATGCCTTGCTTGTTATTCAAAATATAGTCATAGATTTCAGGAAACTTCTCTCTCACGTCAAATGATATTTCAAATTTCCTTTCGCATTTCTTGCACTCAACATCTCCTTTGATATCAAAGATTTCATGTTGCATAAGATAATGGTAACTGTGAATCCTTGCTCTTCGATTAGTAGCCCATAAGAAAGGTGCATCAATAGTATCTGTTTTTTGACGTTGTTGCTCACAACGAGCACGTTTGCCAGGACGGATAAGAGGTGGAGAAGGAGGAGGTGAATGCAAGATTGGTTGTTGAGGTGGTGGGATTGATTGAGGAAACAAACTGTGAAACTGAAACAATGTCGGTTCTAGATTCGGATTTTGAACCGGTTCACTCACAGCCGGTGGTTGAGAAAACATGCTCGGAATAGGATTCTGAAGCGGTTCTGGTTCATGAACAACACTCATAATCGGTTCTGAAACAGGAGTTTGACTCGGAAATAGTTCTAAAGTATGGGTTTGTAGTGTAAGTTCTAAAGTAGGGTTTTGATGAGTAATAGAAGTTTCAACAAGTGGTTGAGGTGTTGAGATAAACATGGGCGGAAATAATTGTAAATAAGGGGTTTGTGGTGTTAGTTCTAAACAAGGGTTGTCTTCTATAAGAGGACTCTTAAAAGATGATTGAGGTGGTGGACTCGTTTCAGAAAATATATGTTTGCCCATAATTGTGTCGTAGAAGAGATACGAGAGAAAAAAGATTAAAAGATGAAGAATTTAACTCATTCTTGTAAAATATATAGAGAGAGAGATAGGTGGATAGAAAATAGGAATTTAGGTTAAATTACTTGAATTTAAATTTAAATCTTAATCTTAATTTAATTTAAATCTTAATTTAACTTAATGAGTAAAAATAGTATAAACTAAATCTTAGTGTAGAGAAATGTAAAATGTAACCTAACTCACCTTTAATACACATTTTGATGAACAGGTAACAAATAACAATATTTTAATAAAGAATAAAACCATTTAATTCGTTCCAACATTTTAAAATTCCAACATTCATAAAAATAAACTTCTATTTTATTGCTAATTATAATTATTCGATGTTCCAAATATATCGAAAGTTTATTTAGGGAGTGCTTTCCTGCAACATTGGCACACTTTTTAAAAATATATTCAAAGATTAAATTTTCAAATTATATTTTTGTGTGGATATTTTTAAGGTTTGATTAATTAATTTGTTTTCTATACTTAAGGTCATTGTTAGTTATATCTAAAGAATTTGGTGGGTGACATGTAAAGTATTTAATTTACTAAAATTTAAATCATTTAATCAATATGACTTATAAAATAATCTGAAAGTTAGTTTTTATTATTATTATTATTATTAAACAAAAGAAATTTATTTTTGATAACTTCCTTGTTGGGCCTAGATACATCAATGACACCAAATCACGTTCTAACTACTATGAGTGTTCAAAATCGAATCGATTTAATAATAACTCATTAGCAAATAAAATCAAACGGAAAACTATTAATAAATAAATTTGGTTTGAATGTATTTGGATGATTAAATGAACCGTACAATTAATTTTAATTTGTTGTTTGTATTTTGTAAATCGAGTCAACCCAAATCAAATTACCTTTATATATATATATATATATATATATATATATATATATATATATATATATATATATATATATATATATATATATATATATATATATATATATATATATATATATATATATATATATATATATATTAACAAGTACTCTGTGTCAATTTTATTATATTTTTTTATGATATTTATTTTAATTTATATATCTATAAATATGAAAATATTATTTATTTATAAATAATATTATTTCATTTGAAATAAAAATACTATTTTGTTTATTTGTTGACGTTAATAAGAATAAGATCACAAGAAATAGGATAAATTTACATTACTTTTGTTTCCTTTTACGTTACTTATAATAAAAAAGAAGTTATAGTGTTATCATGCTAATTTTTTTTTTTTAAACAATTGCTTATAACTATACAATATAATATTTGAAATTTATTTTAGAATGAAATATATATATATATATATATATATATATATATATATATATATATATATATATATATATATATATATATATATATATATATATATATATATATATATATATATATATGTATATATACATATATATATATATATATATATATATATATATATATATATATATATATATATATATATATATATATATATATATATATATATATATATGTATATATATATATATACATACATATATATATATATATATATATATATAAATATATATATATATATATATATATATATATATATATATATATATATATATATATATATATATATATATATATATATATATATATATATATATATATATATCATATTATAAATTTATTTTGACTATTATAAACTTATTTTACGATAACGTGTGAATGATTACACATAAAATTATGTTGTCTTTTATATGTGTGTATGATTCAATAAGAATCTTCTAAAAAATCGAACCAACCAAGTCAATCCAAACCGCATTGGTAGATTGCGACGGTTCATTTTGGCAGATTACGACGGTTAGAACCGTCGCAATTTCTAAGTTACGACGGTTGCTGTACTGTCGCGGAATTGTGCGTCGCGAGGCCATATAACGACGGTTGTGAAAACCGTCGTACACACCGCCGTTATATTCACGACGGATATTTAACTGACGTAACTGTCGTAATCTACATAATTTTTTTTTATTGTTGATTATGACGGTTATGACTGTCGTAACTTTTATTTGATTCATGTTTATAACATTGATTGCGACGGTTATAACTGTCGTAACTTTCGTAATGATTTTATTTTATTTATTGATTACAACGGTTTCCAACCGTCGTAATTTTGTTTATAATATATTTTTTTATTTTAATTATTATCTATTAAAATGTTTTTAAATATAATATTATTTATTTTCATTGAATTATTTTTACAAAAATATTTTTATTTATGGTTTTATTTTTTTTAATACTCCTATATTTTTTATATGATTTTCTATATTACCTTTTAACATAGTAAAATTAAATCAAATCATAGAAATGAAATATCTATAATCACTTTTTAACGTAGTAAAATTAAATCCAATCATAGAAATGAAATATCTTATAATGTTATATCATAATCATGTAATATCCATAAAACATATAATATTCATAATCATAATATCCTAATCTTATAGTAATAATAAGTATCATAATACCAAAATACATTAAAAAAATCCATAAGAACCATCAACAGGTAGCTAAAAAAGTATATAGAAAAACATCAAAGTCTAGTTTGTCCTTCCTGATGATCCATTTTCTGCAATTCTGTAGCTAGACTCAGAAGAACGTCTACCATCAGCAGGTGACTCCAATCCCTGAAAATAAAGTATTAAACTTAGAAGAATGTCTTCCACTAGAATTAACTATCAATCTTAAACTTATATATTTTAAAAATAATAATAGATTTCATGAAAATCATACCTGTGTTCCACTAGAATTTTGCATTTGCATTAAGAATTCAATTTCTTTTGTCCTAGCAATGTCCTTTTCCTTTAAGAATGTGATTGCCTCCAACAATTCATCAATTTTTGAATTTTGTTCTTTAAGCACATTAATTTCTTTTTGCATTTTCTTTATTTTTTCATTTTCTTCAAAAGAAGAAGACGATCTCGTAGATCCATTAATCTGAGATGGTGTAACTCCAAGTCCCATACTACGAACATATCCATGATGTTCTTTTCCAAATACTTTCTGAAATGCCTCATTTTCAGACACGGAATCCTTAATTGCAGCTTGTAATTTTTCCTGCACATGCAAAAGAGCAAATTAAGTTATTGTTTATATAACAAGAATCATGATGCAATAAACTTAATATCTTAATAACATTATTAGAAAAATATTATTACCCAAATAGGAAGACACATAGTATATAATATATCCATGGTAAAAATTAATAGATAACAAACTAGTTAATATAATAACTTAATAGTAAAAGCAGTATGTAATCAACATTAATTTAGGTGGTAACTACTTGATCAGACAATGATATAGACCTGCAATCAACATTATGCCATAGATATTTCTTAAGTGAATATAACTCTCATGTTTAATGTTGTTGCATGGGAACACCTATATTATGGATGAAACTCTTACATGGAGAAACTATGCTATGCACCATCAATAGTGACATACATTTATTCCTCAAATTTTTAATATAAATATTTGATTTAATTCAACAGTAATAAAACAATTAACATAACATTTATTTCTCAATTTTTTATACATTTCAAACACATCTTAATTAACTAGTTTTCAGACAGGTTCTCCCCATCTATAAGAGATGCCAAAATGTTTGGTTTTTTTCTCAAACATTAAGGAGACTAACAAATATTTTAAAATAATTAACTTGTACTTACATTATTGTTGTATGCATGTTCATTGACAAAAGAACCGTCTGTTTTTTTATGAGAAATTGCATACATTTCACTTCTACTGTCTGATCGTCCATCTCTCTATCCAATATGAAGGTTCCCTTGAACAAGCCATCATCCGAGAAACAAAAGGAAGCCATAATGAATTTACTGTTCCATAACAGTGTTAAAGATAAGGAAGCATCCTGGAAAATGCATGCATTTCGCTTTCTTTTAATACAATTTTTTAATCATGAATGAGTTAGAAATGACTTGCATTTAGTCGTGGGCAGGCAGACACATATCCAATCCGAAAGATTATTTGAGATATTCAGTGGTTACTGAATTTGTCTCTAATGTGCATCTAGTTATAACAAATTTGAGTACAATTATTTCTCATTTTTCATATAGCAGCCCCTTTTATATGGCATATTAAACCTGCCATAATTTCACTAACCCATATAGATTCTAAACAGTACTATAGCAGTACTATCATTAAATTGTGTTCTAAGTTAGCCATATAAACTCCCTGCAAATTAACCATATAAAAATCACACAAAACTATCAATAATCAACCTAATATTATGGCTGACTCCCTTTTGTCTTGAATCGAAATCACATTAATCTATACTTTGAAGCTTCCTAACATTTATATCAACCATGTTAAAATCAATTAGAGATCAAACATTAAGATTTACTCAGTTGCCATGTCAATTATGTTTAATTAGTATCAATTGTAATTGATTTCTATTTATATTATAGAAACATGATTTTTGATGGAACATTATGGCGTAATTTGATCCATGTTATCAAAGTAAATTACTCTATAGTGCCATGTCACTCTAACTAACCTTGTAATTAGTTAGAAATTTAGAATGTGGTATAGGTTAAGTCAATAGTGGCACAGGCTAAGATGCCTATAAATACTACTCCAATGTAACTATTTCAATCATCAATAACAATATTCATTTGAGAAATATTTCCCTCTTTTTCTCCCTCTCTTTTCACTCTAATACATGTAGCCGAGCCCACTTAGTGGGATACAACTAGGTTGTGGTTGTTGTTGATTTCTATTTCAATTATAAATACAAACAAGGCGTGTTGTGGCTAGGCTAGTTACACAACATTTTATCCATTCATATAGTCGATCGGGAACTTAACCACCACTCACACTTGAACCCGACAATCTTTCTTACAAGTGTGAGTTTGTCACATCCTATAACACGATCTAACACCAGGAACAACTTTTGAAAATCCCAAGTCCCACATAGATTAATAATAAAGCTTGAAAAGAGTTTATAATGTGTGACACCCCAACCTTACAAGCCAGTTTTGTAAGGTTGTGCAGAACCCAACCACAATTCTAAGACGGTATCGGAGTCAAACGAAGATCCAATAAGTCACCTGCTATCAAGTTTCCACTATCGAGTCACTCATTATTCATATCCACGCACCAAGCTCAATAATGTTGGGAGTGAGAGGGTGTGTTAGGAGCCTCACATCGGTCAACTTAAAAATTTGGTTCCAACTATCTGTTCTTTACAAATTGGTGAATATATGAAACAATAGCATTGAAATATTACTCAAATACTAAGATCATAGTACTTACTTGCTATTAGTAAGTTTATATAATTAGGGATTTTCCAGTTGCTCCCTAATTATCAAGAGATATTCTTGTGATTATAAATACACTCCTTCTGTAATCATATGACACAAAATTCCAATACAATATTTTATTTTTACATGGTATTTTATTTCTTTTATACAATGAAAAAAAAAGTATCTGCAATAGCATACTGTCTATCTGCTTGCAAGGGCTTAAAATAGTAAACATTGAAGTGCATGGTTTTTTTATTAATAGAAAAATATAATAGACGATTAAATTTGTATTCTCTATTTCTCTATTCTGTGTTTTCCATTTGAGCCATTGATGTAGGGCTATACGCCCCTAAGTTTTTAACTATTGTTTAAGGTAACTGTAGACAAATTATGAAAGGCATATATGTTCACCTTTATTTTAAATTTTTCTAATATTACGATTCATCCCATCAATTTGTTATTCCTTCACATTATTTCTCTTATTAATTGATAAAGTAAAGATAACAAAAGAATAGAAACAAAAAAAATCTTCTTACTGTCAATTAGAAGCTAATGGGGGGTATAAATCAAAGCAAGTTTGTAAGTACATGCTTACCTTCATTGAAATTTCTTCATGGTTGAAGGTTGAGCTTGGCGGGCGGCTTCTATTTTCATTGAGATAATCTAGTGGCCTGCCTACGTTTAGTTCCCGTCCACCAGCAAATGATACCATAGTGTCATCATTGACCAAACCCAACTTTTTATCATCCTTCTGAGTGTCTGCATTCCCTTCAACAGTCAATAGCCAATCCCATATTTTTCCATCATCGGATATGGAGATTAAATGTATCTTAGAAATAATCTGGGACCCGTCACAAAAGTCAAAAGGATTATCAAAATCCTCGTGAAGGTAAGGAGAACTAGGTATGTCAGAATAATTCTTGCCAATGTTCTGGAGAGTGGTATCTGATTGGCATAAAACGACAGAAAGTATCGAAGGAGAAGGGACAGAGGTACCAAGAGATGGCATTAAGTCTTCCATCGAATACATGATGTGTGCCTGTTCCCCACTGAGATCACATGCAGGTATGTATAACTCTTAGTTATTGAAACACGCTTATAAGTGAATTAGCTAGACAATGATTTCAGGGAATAAAGAAACTAGAGGGAAAAGAGTGTGAGAGCAGAAATTTATGTAGCGTCAACTGAGATGGATGCATATATATTTTGGGCATTATATACTTTATGTATGCTCATGGCCTAACATTGCTTTAAAAGGTCAAACGACATTCAAAATTAAAAATAATTAAAAATATATATATATAACAGAGCCATGCAAACGCAATATGGTTACTGAAACAGCTCAAAAACTTATACAGAGCAAATGACGGGTATAAAAACAATAGGAATATAGAATAAAGTTTTCTCATTTATCCCCTATAATTTAACAATAAAGGAAGCCATTGTCATAAAGATATTCATATACCATCTCCTCCCCCTAAAAATTTGCTCATTTGCCCAGCTCACTTAAAGTTTCAGTTCACGGGAGCAGGAGAAGATAATTTATTTCATTTCATATCAGGACAATCTCACATCAAATTCCAGCATTATCACACAAGCTTCTCAAACTGGCAGAATTCAAGTGTGATTGCAACAACCAGAATTTGACAAACAAAAATAGCAATTACAGACTCAATATAGAAAAGAAAGATTCTAGTTCCAATCAAGGGATACTTCCAGTATATATGAATTATTAAAGCATCATTATGTTACTCTCACTAGTCACAGTCCCGATAATATATGAAACTACCAATCACTGTACTGTATTTGGTAATGTGTGTGCATTTGAATATACTAACATTGATAAGAAAAGCATACGAAAATAAAAATATTTTAGACAAGGGAACCCTTACGGTTTTCTCCTCCAGGTGCTGAGCTTGCCATCAACATGAGCACAGTAGATCCATTCATTACTCGGATCAGGCAACACATCTAGAAACTTGCTACATCCACGAGGTAAAGTGGCAGCAAATATCACACACTCGTACTGCAAATCAAACACAATTAACTCCCTCGGAAACGTGATGTACAAAATGTGCCGCCAATGCTGAGAGTATATGAATCTCGCAGCATAAAGCGGAAAAGCCGCAGAAGCAGGTGGAGCAGTAGTAGAGGAAGATCCACCGGCGGAATCTCTCTCAAGCTTGAGAAATTCGCTAGAATCGGTACAAATCTGAAGTTCATTAATAACCACACCTTCCTCAGAATCACCGAGATGAAGCAACGATAATAGAAAACCCTTGAGACCAATAGCGCAAATGCGACGCGAATCAAAAGGATCACGACGAATACAGAAGAAATACTCGGGCGAAGCATCGTACTTCCAAACGCAGCGTCCAGTGGTAGCGTTAAAGAGAGAAAGCGTAGAAGGCCCAGTAATAGCAGCGAGGATGAAGAGATCAGGCCGAGCCTGAATCCAACAAAGATCCTGAATACCTTGTTTAGAGTCGGTCTCAAACCAAAGAATCGCAGCTTTTAAACGGAAGTCAAGAAGCGCAAACTAAGCATAAACTTAATCTTAAAATTCTCACTACGTTCATTTTAAAATTCTCTCTGTTTTGTGTATTCAATAGCATTGTGCAGAAGTTTATGTGAGATATTCAAGATCTAACCTAATTTGATACCACCAACCAGGTCAAATCATGTTGATATTAAAGAGTAGTTTATGATTTTCATACATTACATATAGATACATCAACATTTTGAAATTAAGAATATTTAGGGTTGAAAACTACATGAATCAAGAGGAAAAGAAAGAGAGTATGAAACAGGTTTTGTTTTGAAAAACACACAAGCTATTAAGGATTTTGAAATTGACCTGTTAGAAGTGGTTTTGACAGAGATACAGCAGCTTGCGGTTTGGCGGAAGAAGTAAAGTTCCGAAAGCTGGAAAATAGAACAAACTTTTTGTTGTATAAGCTGTATAAGCGGTTCTTGGATTTCTAATGGAGGCAGTTCAGTTCTGTCGGAAGGTTTCAATTGGGCCAAAAGTTTTCGGCGGTTTGGATTACTACGTCGTAATTTTTATATAATTTTTAAAAAATTAAGGGCGGTTTCCAAATGTTTCCAATTGTTTTCACGATAAAGTTAAATTATAATCTTTTTTATTTTTTATTACAGTTTTTTTTATGTTAATCGTTAAGTTAAATAATTTGTTTTTATTACAATTTTTTTATGTTAATATAAAACCATATTAACATATATGGAATTAGAGGCTTTGATTTTTTTTTTTTTTAATTACAATTTTTTCATGTTAATCTTAATTTTTGTATAGTTCTTTTTTTATGTTAATCGTTAAGTTAAATTATATTATTTTTTATTATAACTTTTTTATGTTAATATAAAACCATATTAACATATATTAAACTATAGCTTTGATTTTCACCTCTTTTAATTAGGAATTAGAGGCTCTCATCATATGAATTTCAACCCATATATAGAATTGATGACAAATCATTAAAATATTTGAATATTTATTAATAATTTAAATTCTTAAACAAAAATTATATATATATATATATATATATATATATATATATATATATATATATATATATATATATATATAAAATTTTTGTTTAAAAAATTTAAATTATTAATAAATATTCAAATATTTTAATGATTTGTCATCAATTTTTTTTCTAAATTAAATTTAGCACAAAAAATATTAACAAATTGGATGAAACAAAATGAAAATAAAAGTGTAAGGAAAATATATTTTAGCCAATTCCAAGGATTTAAACACCTCATAAAATAACAACCTTAAAAATTATTTTATAAAATAAAAAGTTAAGTAAAAAATATAATAAGGACGGTTTTGTAATAACTGTCGTGATAACCGTCGTAATCCAGTCTTTAACTGTCGTGACAACCGTTGCAATCCAGGAATAAGGACAGTTTAGTAATAACTGTTGCAAAATATCTACGACGGTTGACTCTAACTGTCGTGGCAACCGTCGCAACATAGGAATAAGGACGGTTTTGTGATAACTGTCACAACTAAAGTGTCGTAAATCTCCTTTTTTCTTGTAGTGTATTATAAATTTATTTTGACCATTATAAACTTATTTTACGATAACGTGTGAATGATTACACATAAAATTATGTTGTCTTTTATATGTGTGTATGATTCAATAAGAATCTTCTAAAAAATCGAACCAACCAAGTCAATCCAAACCGCATTGGTTTAGTTTGGTTCGTTTTATTTCTAAATGACTATCAAATCCTATTGAACCACACATTTTTTTTCTCTTGCGGTTCGGATGACTTTTATCGTCAAAATTGCTCAGACTGCACTGTGAACACCCCTAGTCCTAAACAAAGTCTCATCCCATAATTTTCCCAAAGTTTAATCTTTAGATGCATCCCCAGACCCACTCCATAAATGTTTTCCTAATTTAACAACTTAGTAACAAATACAGATATGTACTTCCGGATTCGTGAAGCAGTAATTCGAAAACATGTCACATTTGCATGTCAACTACAATTTTGAAAATGCATTTCCGAAATTATCAAACATGATTTTTAATTAAAAAAGGATCATGCACGATCTTCTTCATGATCAAACATCGGTTTTCTCTCAAAACCCTTACAAAAAACCTTCCATTTTCAATCAAATTTTGCACTCATAAACTTCATTCTTGTGTTTCATCACATCAAAAGAAGCAAAAAAGGTGGAAATTAAGGTAAAGATAATGTATTTCATTACTCATTCCTCACATTATTAAGGTGGAAATGCATTAGGTAAGTTAATGCGAAAGTCATTTTCTGAATAGTTCGGAGTTCATTACAAGTGTACATACCAAATATATTTCTAGTGGAGTTGTATAGTCGGATCAAGATAAACAAAGGAAGTAATGCATACAAGAATTTCATGACACGGTCCGGGTATGTATATGTGACCCGAATACTAGGACTTACATCCTAGAATGAACGACCCGAGAATACCCCAACCGAGAACTGTTGGAAACCAACAATGAACTAAGGAAGGCACTACTACTATGTTGGGTATAAGCTCGACCAAAGCATTACGGTTTCTAACGGTCGACGACGCATCAATGTAGGAGTTACAGAATGATGAAGAGGTGTATTCATGAAGTAGAAGTTACGAACAAAGGGATTAATGGAGAAGACAAATCATTAATGGAAAAGAGGTTAAAGACTATAAAAAGGCTCCCAACTGAGGGATTAGCAACACATTCGTATTGGGAATCATACACCACATGTATAAGCTCCTGAATCCCCAAAGCTACTCATAAATCTATTTATGTACTGATTCCTTCACTTAGAGAAGGAGTCGTGTACCTCTAGTGTTAAGACCATTTTTGGTAGGAACATTTGGCACCCACCATGGGGCCCCGGTAAAACTTTCTTGGGCCACTTCACTCATTTTCAATCATGTCTTCCGAAGGGGACCCTCCAAACATGGCACAGTTGTTGACCATGGTGGATGCTCTTCGCCAGCAAAATGAGAACTTGCATGAAAGCGTACAAGTCTTACAATAACAAATCCAAGCATATAGAGATCAGGTTGAAGAAGCTCTCGAACCACAACCACTACCCCAGGAGATATGGGAAGACTAGGTTCCTGAGAACCTCAAGGCATCGTCATTAGTATCTTATGATGGGAAGTCGTATCCTTAAGAGCATGTCATAGCCATTAACATTCAAATGGTCTTAGTTGCTCCTACCGATTGCTTGAAATGCAAACTCATGGCAGGCACACTCAAAGATTTAGCTTTAAGGTGGTATATGAGCCTTCATCGGCTCTCCATTATGAGTTATCAGGATTTAACAAAGAAGATGGTACAACACTTATCAACAAATAAACACCAAAAAATGTCTACTACAACTTTGTTCAATGTACATCATAGACAATCCGAGTCATTGCGAGAATACTTGGATAGGTCAATGAAGAAAGTCTCAAAGTCTCTCACCCTAATTAGGAGCTATTCATTGGAGCTTTTCAGCACAGGTTGCGAGCCGGACAATTCAATGAATCACTTGCATAGAAGTCGACTATCAGCATGGACGAGATCATAACTCAGATCGAGTCCTACATCAAAGGAGAAGAAAGCAATCAAGAAAAAAGAAGTCATGATAATAATGAAAGGAGCCGGGATAGTAATGAAAGGATAAGGAACAAATAAGAGAGGCAAGTCGGTGAAAGGATCATCCCCGCCCTGCTCCGCGGTGTCTTCCGAAAGCGTATAGACGATTAGATGACTTTGAGAGAAATTTAACCCCGCTGAATACTCGGATGGGAGACATACTCAACGAGGTGGTTGATTTAAACCTTTTACCAAAGCCAGATGACCCAAGAGAGTAAACTCCATTATGGGCAAAAATCTTGAAGCATGGTGTAATTATAATTGAATTTATGGTCATCATACTGATGACTACCAACAGTTGAAAAGGAACATTTAGAATTAATTCAAAGGGGTCACTTGTCGGCCTATGTGAAAGATTCATGATCCCAAAATAATAGAAGGAGTTCCTGAAGAGAAGGTCCGAGTTCTGACAATCCAGCAAAGAAGAAAAATGATACGGAGGAGGGTCACAAGACCAAAGTCGCGTGTCATACTTTGAATACCATCGCTGGTGGATTCCCTGGAGGAGGAGAAACAACTTCGGAAAGGAAAAGGTATGCCCGAGATGTAATGAATATTGATTAGAAACCACCAGAGGAAGCAGAAAAAGAAACCATGATCATTAGTTTCTCAACACATAATGCAGTAGGAGTTTTAACCCATGAGAATGATCCCATGGTTATCAAAGTCCAGATAAGAGGTTGGAGTGTAAAAAGAGTACTAATTAATCCTGGAAGCTCGGTTGATGTCCTTTACTGGGACGCTTTCAGAGGAATGAGGCTCGATAAAACCAAGTTATTACCATTCAAGGGAACCTTAGTAGGGTTCTTCGGAGAATAGATACATGTGTTAGGACATTTGCCATTACCGACTACTTTCGGAAACTCGGTCAATGCAAAAACGGTTCGAGTTAGATATCTCTTTGTTAGCACTGCTTCACCCTGCAACAAAATTGACGGTTGGCTATCATTCAATGCTTTAGGAGAAACATTCTCTACCATGTATCTAACAATGAAGTTTTCTTTTATTTGTGATTGATTTCGTCTGGTGTTTACTTGTTCCTCATTCACAAGTTCCCTTAGAGCTTCTAGTTTGAACTTAATTCGAAATTAAGTTCAAAGTAGAATAAACTTTAGGTTAGAATCCATGCATGCTAACATTAGGTAGATTTTCCCTTTCATCCTTAACTATAAGATCAATCATTTCATGATAAATTTTAGGATCAAGTCCCTCTTAGTGTTTTTCTTTTAAGCCTTTGAGTCTCTTTTCTACCTTTATAGAAAAATCAAAGACACTTAATAAATACAAAAAACAAAACAACAAAAATACTTCTTTTAAAAGACTTGAACCAAACTTTAATCGTCTTTCCTGCGGGATTATCATCTCATTCTGGTGCAGACACAAGACATGTCAAGTTCGTTCTATCGCAAACAGGTAAACGATTGAGTGGTAACACTTAACTACTAGAACACACGCTTGACACTATCAAATCTAAAAAACACAAAAGTTGTTTGGTAATCCATAATGAGCCGAACTACGGTACTTTGATTCATACTCTAGCTGAGATACATAGGCATATGTGCGATGCCTAGCGAGCAAACTTCCCTACTCTGGTTAGAACTACGTTGACTTTGATTCTCGTTGCGACAAGATACATTAGGCTGGGGTGTGATGTCCTCTTGATTCAACTTCTTTCTTTTCCCCTTTATTTTCCTTCTTTCGTTCTCATTCATTTCCTTTTTCGTCCTTCTAGTTAGCAGTAGATGGAGCTTTAGTTGTCTACACCCGTTAAGTAGAGCAGCAAGCGTGGATTCCATCGAGTACGATGTACATGAAGGAGTGTGAATATCTGTCCTTCGTATAACCGACTCCCGAGCCTAGACTTGGTTATGATGACCTCACATTTTTCTTTTCCTTCAGGTTTTCTTTGATTGTTTCCCTTTCCTCTTCAGGATAAATAACGTTCGGTAACGACTCTTCTGTTTTCCGCCAGTTGTTTTTTCGCGTTGCGAAAACTTCCACTCGACTTTCAAACATCACTGAACACACACCTGCCCTGATAAGAAGAACACAATTGCCATTGAACAACTTGCAACTGAAACAACAACGACCTAAATGAGTTATCCTCTTCATATCTTATGGCATAATTTGTATTCGGGGGACTTATGTACATCCCGTAAATATTCTCGTATCGACCAGGTTATATGGTCGTCATGAGCAGGTAAAACAAATGCATAAAACGACCATGATGACCAAGAGATCGAGTAAATGTCATAACCGGGTAAACGTTCATACTATCAGGTGGACGAACACGTCATCTAAGTTGGGCACAAACTCACCTCAATGGGACGTCGAACGAGTATCTCATTATCGACTCATTACTCCCCTGGTCGACTTAGCCGAGCATGGTCCTAGATTGGGCCTAGTATATGTGTCGAGTAGATACACGAAGAATGACAAGAGTTATAACAATTAGCGGCTGATCATTGCAGATGTTACGAGTAGTAAAAGAAGTGTATTCATGGTGAAACGACGACGATTACGCTGGTTTGAAACGTGAGGATAAAGAGAAACACTTCTTCAATGAAACACTTAAAGGTGTTGAAAGAGGACTATATAAAGGGTCTTCCACCAGAGGGATAAGTAAGACATTCATCTTGGGTCAATCCATATTCAAGTACATAAATTTTAAATTCAATTTTGATTTACTCTTCTCCCTTACATACTGACTTAAATATTGAATTGTTAACCTTACAAATTTGAACTCAGGACCTTAAGAGGAACATATTGACCTTAAATTGTCTTTTTATTTTTATAAAATATTTTCCTCCCAAATCTCTACCACTAGACTAATCCTTTATTTGTGACCATTTGACTTCAAAAAGAGAATTTTATTTTTATCATATTTTAAATCCGATAATTACATGACATGATTTAATAAAAATAACATTAGTATAGTTTTTTAATATTTATTTATTAACACATATTAAGAAGAGCTTTTCCTGACTAATTTTTTAACTTAATTTACAGTCAAATGTTTTAAAATATATTTATTAACAAATTTAACAATAACAATTATAATTCTTTATAAAAAAAAAAGAGAAAGAAAAAAGAAAACAGATAGAGATTGTAATTACAAACGAATCCAACGTTTTGATTGCTCCCGACCGCTATGCCATTGATGTAACTGAAACAACAAGTTCCATTTTTCACTTAACTCAACTCCCAACCCTCAATCTCTCTCTCTCCCAAGGTTCCATTTCTTCCGTTTTCATTTTCAATTTTTCCTTCTTATTATAGCGTTCTTAAGATTCCGATTTCGTTCAATTGTGATTATTTATTTTTATATCTTATTTCTGTTCATTCTTTTACATGAAATTCAATGGACTAGGTTCTCTTTTTTGTAATTTGTTCTTGAATTTATCATTTATAGTGTGGTTGATTCTCTTTTTACTTGAGTCTTAACTTTCCTTGTTTAACATGATTAAACAGGTTCAATGGATAGTGTGGTTGATTCTCTAAACACTTCATATCAAGATTTTGTTGCTGCAGCAGCAACTGTTCTTGAAGCCAAAGAAAGTGCAACCCCAAATAAAACTGCAGCAACCGATACCGCTCTTGAAAGCTTTAAGCAAAAGTGGGAATTGTTTAGAGTAGCGTGTGATCAAGCCGAGGAATATGTGGAGTCTGTCAAGCAAAGGATTGGATCAGAGTGTTTAGTGGACGAGGCTACCGGACATGTGCTAGGAAAGCCTGGACAAGCTACCGTCACTAGCCTTCCACCGATCAGTGCCGTTCGCTTGGAACAGATGAGTAAAGCGGTTCGTTGGCTCGTGATTGAATTGCAGCATGGCTCTGGAGCCGGTTCTTCTAGCTCTGCTCTTTCGCATTCCTCAGCCCCTTTTGATGCCAGGTTTTCTGAAGATGCTGCTCAGTAGCATTTTTTTTAACTTAATGTTTTTAATGTCTTGCATTTATATTTCTCAATTCCAAAATGACACTACGGCTTTTTCCGATTTAGTTGTTTCCGTAGCTGTATTTTAAAGTATGTAACTTATGTGCGATGTGTTAATAATATATAAGCAATTATTCTATGGTTTACCCATTTCCCTGTGATCCTTTTTGGCGTTTTTGTTCCATGTAAGACAGCGGGTAAAATGAGGTTAATCGAGGTCTGTAGAAATTCAAACTCTGATTTTTTAGGTGTGCCATGGAGGCATATGAGACATTGCATTCAAATTTGTGTGATAGATAGGCATGGTTCTTTTTATTGTGTTAAGGTTTATTCCGTGGCGCTCGTTTTTGTGGCTGCTTTCCTAAAGTATCACTGCTTAGTACTCTTGGTTATGCACCAACAGATTTGGTTTATTTGAATTGTTTGAATGTGATTCTCATTCAACCTACCAAGTATAAAGTCCTTGATATATTTGAACATTAATTAAGCTGGCTTCAATTTAACCCAATAGAATATGATATACATTTGGTCTTACTATTATTTTACTGTCATTCTCATGATTGAACAGTGATAAAAACTAGTTCTTCTCATATTCATTAATAGACAGAATTACAATATAGAGGATAATTGTTCTAAACTTCTTACTTAGAGGTCTAACAAACTACCTAAGTTTGAAAGACTAAACTGACGCCAACTCAATCTTTAACATATTCAATTGAGATTTATTTTATTCATTTGGTGGCATGTGGTGGTGGGCGTGGCACCCATAAGACATGCTTAACAGGGAAGAAATGACATAATGGAGCTTCCCCTGGCTTCATTCCAAGTAGTTCAAATATAAAATGATTAGGATCCATGTCAGATGTGTCTAGGTGGCAAATTCCCAAAGCATCCATTATGTCTCCATTTTCACCCTTTAGAAGAACTTTGAAGATCTTACTCCCTATGTCTAGGTAGTGGCAATAGTAAAGAGCGTATGGGTAAGGCCTAGGGTGACATGCTACCCATTTAGGAGCATAGATATCCTTTGAGATATCCAAAACAGTGTAGTTCTGCAAACGTGCACCTGATGTTGTGGGATAGCTAGTCGAGTGAATGTTATAATCAGTCTCGGCACCAATAACACTATGAACAAATTCAAGCATGGACTCTAAAGAAGTTGGACAAGCCTTGGTCTCCCCTTTGTTGGGTCTAAACTCACATTGATTAATTATGTCTATCATGTCTTCACCTTGAGGAGAATCTTTTGTGAGTGAGAATAGTTGAAGAAGGCTTGGAATTTATGATTTGGAGAAAGGAATGTCGTCGGCAACTTTTCTTGGCAAGAACTGAGCATATTCTCTAATAGGAAATTGCAAGGTCATTACATTCCCTACATAAAGATCTTCTAGACCGAAAAAAGCTACCTTGAATGCTTCTGTATGGTCAACTTTTGAAGATAGTTTTCTGTTCGACTCTTCCAAGTGTTGTCCATTTTTCATGTAGTTCTCTGCATGTGAGTCTTTCAGCCAACCATCAAGGTAAGTTTGCTTGGAATTCGGGATGGATTTTGCATTCTCAACATGACTATCTTTCAACCAGCCATCAAGGTAAACTCGGTTGGAGTTAGGGGAGGAATTTTCTTTCTCTGATCGTGTATCTTTTAACCATCCATCAAGGTAAACTTGTTTGGAGTCAAAGATCGGTTTTGCTTTCAAAGTCCGAGTATCTTTAAACCATCCATCAATGTAAACTTGGTTGGAGTCAGGGTTGGAATTTGCTTTTACGGCTCTGGTATCTTTTAACCATCCATCAAGATAAACTTGGTTGGATTCGGGTTTGGCTTTTGCTTTCTCAGCTTGGGTATCTTTCAACCATCCATCAAGGTAAATTTGGTTGGAGTCGGGGTTGGATTTTGCTTTCTCATCTCGGGTATCTTTCAACCATCCATCAAGATAAACTTGGTTGGAGTCGGGGTTAGATTTTGCTTTCTCAGCTCGGGTATCTTTCAACCATCCATCAAGGTAAACTTGGTTGGAGTCGGGGTTGGATTTTGCTTTCTCACCTCGGGTGTCTTTCAACCATCCATCAAGGTAAACTTGGTTGGAGTCGGGGTTGGATTTTGCTTTCTCAGTTCGGGTATCTTTCAACCATCCATCAAGGTAAACTTGGTTGGAGTCGGGGTTGGATTTTGCTTTCTCGGCTCTGATATCTTTCAACCATCCATCAAGGTAAACTTGGTTAGAGTCAGAGGTGGATTTTTCTTTCTCAACTCGGTTATCTTTCAACCATCCATCAAGGTAAGCTTGGTTGGAGTCAGTGTTGGATTTTTCTTTCTCGACCCGAGTATCTTTCAACCATCCATCAAGGTAAACTTGGTTGGAGTCAGGGTTGACTTTTTCTTTCTTGGTTCGGGTATCTTTCAACCATCCATCAAGGTAAACTTGGTTGGAGTCAGGGTTGACTTTTTCTTTCTCAGCTCTGGTATCTTTCAACCATCCATCAAGGTAAACTTGGTTGGAGTCAGGGTTGACTTTTTCTTTCTTGGTTCGGGTATCTTTCAACCATCCATCAAGGTAAACTTGATTGGAGTCAGGGTTGACTTTTTCTTTCTCGGCTCTGGTATCTTTCAACCATCCATCAAGGTAAACTTGGTTGGAGTCAGGGTTGGTTTTTGCTTTCTCACCTCGGATATCTTTCAACCATCCATCAAGATAAACATGATTGGAGTTAGGGGAGGATTTTCGGTTCTTCAGTGGAGTGTTTTTGAGCCAGCCATCAAGATAAGGCTGGTCAACTTGGTTCACATCTCTTGCAAAGCTTCCATGGCCATTCTACAATACAAGTGAATAAAGGGATATTAGCGAGTGACAACTTAATTACATGTTTTAGATGATATATATGATTAAAAAAACACAAGTGTGTTGTGAGACACATTCTACTGTAAAAGGAAGAAATATTCATTATGCATATATAGGAGATAGATAACATAATTTGAAATTTAAAAAAATAGTCAGTAGAATATTTTTAATTTCATTACAGCAAAAAACATCATAATTTAGTTAAATCATATAGAAGACTCGATTCTGAGTGTGTTGAATGCATGGAAAACAACTAAGGAGAAGGATCTTAGAGGTATGCATTAAATTCAACATGTATGTACAATTGCAAATAGAATTGAAAATGATAGATTATGAATATGTTGAATTTTTTTAAATTTAACATGCATGAATAATTGCAAATAAAGATGAAAATGATAGGTTATTATGAAAGAATCTGAGTGTAAAAGATAGAAGCATGCATGAAAAGTTAGTAACTCACAATCAACAAGAGCAGGAGAAAAGGGAGGAGAGACATAACAACTGTGTGTGTCATTTTTTTCTGATATGTTTTGTTGTGAACTATGCATTTTGGAGTGGAAGTGAGGTGAGCTATTTATAGGCAAGTAAGAAGAGAATGTGCAAATAACCAGGACAGTAAGACTTTGTTTGGCAAAATCAATTTTTTAAGTTTTAGTTCATTTCTTATAATTTATATGTTTATTTTTAAATAATCTGTTTGGTTACTGTTATTTTGTCATGTGCTTATAGCTTCTTGTTATCAATTTATAGCTTATTTTGATAAGTTATTTCAAGTACTGTAGTTTATAATTTACCTTTTCTTTTCTTTCAATTCTATCATTGTAATCTGAATTGAAATATAAAAAAACATAATAATTAAACATTTCATATTTTTAAGCTGCATTAATTTTATAAATTTAAGCTGCTATGTTATCAGTCATATGCAGGAAAATAATTGATCGACTAATAACTCCTTTTTTAATCAAAAAGAGCCTAACCTAAGAGTACTGTATGGTGAATTATACATGTCCACACCTTCATTAGTTGTTTTTGTGATCTTTTTGTAATTTTAAAATTGTTTGTAAAAAGTAGAAGAAATAAAGATAATCACACATAATTTCATTTTCTCTTAACTGTACCTCTATTATCTTGATTAAAAAATTACATTAATTAAACTTATACTTTTTATTTATTTTTATGTTATTTTACAATAATAAGTTAGTCCAACTTTAATTTTACTAACTTATTCGTGTACTAGTAAACCTGAGTAAAAAATGGTCGTAAAAAATGGTCACTATTATGAGATTTTAGTATAACAAAATCACAGTAATACTAGTTTAATTTTGTTAAATTCACCTGTTGTGTTATTGGTGCTATGTAGTAGGGAGAAACCTTATGCTATGTTTTTGTGCATGAGAGCTGAGTGGTATACATCATGAATGATGTCTCATGTTTTGGTTATTGTAATAAAGCTGTTTGAATCTTCTGCTACAACTCCTAAAAATTTACAACATCATAATCCAGTCTTTAAGGCAAAATAGGTTCACAAGAAACTCTTAAAATAGTGTATAGAGTTTGCATGCTTAAGCTGACACAATCACATGCTGGGCTTGCATGTTCTTAACTAAGCTGACATGATTGTAGTTATCTAAGAAGTTCTTAGAAAACAATGAATTCAAGCATTAAGACAAAATAGTTTCACATGAAACTCTTAAAATAATGGGTAGAGTTTGCATGTGCCACTTGCTTAGGTAGTTAAGCTGACACAATCACATGAAAGGGCTTGCATGCATAGCTTCTCAAAGTAACTGGGAAATGATAACTTCAATATTTCTAGTTATCTAACCAGCAAAAGTTCTTAAATTAAGTTGTCAAATTTTATTATAAGCCAAAAGCTTGAAATGTTTCAAGTAGTAGGAGGAAAAAGACAGATGAAACATAGGACAAACAAACTCTGTAATCATAGTACTAGATTGACACAGATTCAACCAAAATGTTAAGGAAACATAAACCCTTCAAATAAAATAAACAAGTATATGTCTCAATATTTTTTATTTAAAATATATATAGTTTTTTAAAAATAATTATATTTATTAATATTAATAATAAATTAATATTATTGAAATATTTTTCTTAATTATGATTAATATAATTGTAGAATAAATATAATAAAAATAATAAATATTACATTGATAATATAAATAGAATAATAATAAAGAAAAGATATATAAATTTTTTTGTTGTGAAACAGAGGTGATAATAAATTCTAAGAAATGTCAAAATATGTGACATTTTAAAGTGGTTTGTGATAGACTAATATAATTTGTGATTTTCTTTTCTAATTATTTATTTTATTTTTCTTTATAAATTCTCATAATTAACAATAATATAATTTATGATTTTCTTTTCTAATATTTTTATTATTTTAGAAATTCTCACAATTAACGAAAATGCTATCCTGGTTTTAGAACTCAAACTCTCGAAAACATTCCCCTAACAATAAAACCTTTCTTGTTCTCATTTTTTTTCATTTTAGTTGACAATTTTCAATTCTACCATCCAAATTGAATTTGAACTCTAATCCAAACCAATAAAAAACAATTTTCATTATTGTTTGAGAATTTCTTAGGATATGTTTGGATTGGTGGGATGTGATGGAATGGAATGGAATAGAGTGGTAACTAATATGACTCTATTGTTTGGATTTATAAATAATTGATGGAATGGAATGGAACATGATGAAATCCATTCCATCCCATTCCATCCAAATCCTCATTTTTTGTTCCATCCAATTTGGGGTGTATGTGATGGAATGTGATATTTTTAATAAGATATCCAAATAATGGAGTGGGATCTATATTCCATTCCATTCCGCTTCGCTATGTTTCACTCCGCTCCGCTCCGTTACGTTACATCAATCCAAACATAACCTTATTATTTTAGAGAAAAAAACAAATGGATAAAATATTTTATATTATCAACTAATCATAATCATATTTTAAAATATTATATATATATATATATATATATATATATATATATATATATATATATATATATATATATATATATATATATATATATATATATATATATATATATATATATATATATATATAAATATTTTGATTAGTTGCATGTATAAAACTATTTTATATTGACAGTGTATATAGAAATGGTTGAAATTTCACTCTTTAAAATGAGAAGTTTCGAACTCTCGACCCTCTGACCAATGATTTAATCTGACAATAGAAAACTCTTTATTACCTTCATTAATCAACAACTTAATATAACTAACTATATATTTAAAATTTAAATTGCTCTAATCATACAATGCATAATCACAATAAATTTGTGAATATTAAAATAAGCTTGATCTCCGTAAAGTAGTGAACTTTATATTTTAGTTCTTGTAATTTATTTTTTTGGTTTGAGTCTATATATCTCATTTTTGTATTTATTTTAGTCTTTAAAATTAAAATCCGTAAGAAAATTCAAAAAATAACCCGCAGAAAATCTGCTGATTTTCCTGCAAATTTTCCTGCTACGTTTTCAAAGCAGAACAAAATGGCAGACGATACATAAGAGTCAATATACAAAGTAAAAGTTCTAAAACACCAAATATGAATAAAAACTGACTATTATATTGCACTTCAAAAACAAAAGTTGTCCGATTATACAAGAAATTAAAAAGCATCAAAACATATGCCGCTGGCTAAATCTATAGGTGGTACCCCTTGGACTTTTGTGCATTTGTTTTCTTTTAAATGTTGTTCAATCTCTCAAATTCAAACATCATTTCCATAAAATGATCCGACAACGTCTCAACATTTGTGTTGAATGAGTCATCCATTCTGGTGATGTAGATAGTATAGGGCATCCTGGTTTTAAGTATACTTGAACAAAATGACTTGATTTAGAAAGTTATCCAATACACATGATGCGTTCATTTGGAGTTTGGGGGTGGTGCGGTGCGTAGTGGAAAAAAGGTTTCCGAAAATCCATAGTGTGTCAAGTCAATGCACACCCTATCGTATGCGCATGCAATTAGATGATCCTGTTGAAATAAGTCAGACTAAGAGACATTTAGATTAAACCGTGTGTTTTGAAAAACACTACAGAGACATTATTATATATAGATAAATTACAACTAATTACATGATATAGTCGATGTAGGACTATTCTATATACAAATATTCTTAACACTATATATATTTACATATATCAACACTCCCCCTCAAGCTTGAGCATATAAGTCAAATGCACCAAGCTTGTTACATATATAGTTAGTTCTGGGGCTTTGTAGAGATTTTGTAAACACATATGCCAATTGATCATTAGAGTTGACAGAGCTTGTGACGATGTCGCATGACTCGATCTTCTCTCTGACAAAGTGACAGTCTATCTAAATATGTTTGGCCCTCTCATGGAAGACGGGATTTGAAGCAATGTGCAATGCAGCTTGATTATCACAAGTAAGTGTCATTTTTCTTGTTTCTTCAATTTGAAGTTCCTTGAGCAATTGTTTTAACCAAATAAGTTCACATGTTGCCATTTCCATGACCCTATACTCTGCCTAGGCGTTTGATCTTGCAACAACATTTTGTTTCTTACTTTTCCAGGATATAAGGTTTCCTCCAACAAGTACACAATACCCAGAGGTGGATCGTCTGTCAGTAGGTGACCCTGCCCAATCAGCATCGGAGTATCCAACTATCTGGGTATGTCCTTTATCCTCACACACAAGACCTTTTCCTGGAGCACATTTGATTTATCTCATAATCCAGATAACAACATCCATGTGTTCCTGACAAGGGGAATTTAAGAATTGGCTTACCACACTGACTGCGAAAGAAATGTCTGGACGAGTGACTATGAGATAATTCAACTTTCCAACCAATCTCCTATACCTTCCTGGGTCAGATAGAGGCCCCCTTGATTAGGTAGTAGTTTGACAATTGGATCCATATGAGTATCGTCTGGTTTAGAATTTAACAAACTTGTTTCTTCCAAAATATCCAAAGCATATTTCCGCTGAGAAATCACCAAACCATCTTTAGATTAGGCTATTTCAATACCCAAGAAATAGCAGAATTTACCAAGATCTTTTGTCTGAAATTATTTCGAGAGATGTTATTTCAACTAGAGTATTCCCTGTTGATCACTACCAGTTATGACAATGTCATCTACATACACAATAAGATAAATACACCCTTGGGGTGAGTGACGATAAAAAACAAAATGATCAGCTTCACTATGGACCATACCAAACTGTTGTACTACAATGCTGAATCTGCCAAACCAAGCTCTCAGAGATTGCTTAAGACCATAAAGAGACATGTGTAGCCTACAAACCATACTAGATGACTCCCCATGAGCAACAAACCCAGGTGGTTGCTCCATATATACTTCCTCTTCAAGATCACCATGTAAGAATGCATTTTTGATGTCAAGTTGATGAAGATGCCAATGTTGAATGGCTGCAATAGCTAGAATAAGTCTAACAGATGCCATCTTGGCTACAGGAGAAAAGGTATCACTATAATCCAACCCAAAATTCTGAGTGTATCATTTGGCTACCAAGCGAGCTTTAAATCGATCAATCTTTCCATCTGGACCAACCTTCACTGTATAAAGCCAACGACAACCTACTAAAGATTTCACATGGGGTAGATGAACTCGTTCCCAGGTACCACTGCTTTGAAGAACACACATTTCATCAATCATTGCTTGCCTCCACTCAGGGTGAGACAATGTTTCACCTGGAGTTTTAAGAATAGAAACAGAAGACAAAGAAGACAAACAAGTATATTGCAAAGGGGAAAGACGATGATAACATAAATCAATATAATGTGAAGAAGGATTTCGTGTTTGACGTATACCTTTTCGAATGGCAATCGAAAGATCAGACTCAGGTTGCAGGATCGGATCCGGTGATGGCGAGAGCGTCAAAGGAGAGTCTGTATTGACCTCAGGGACATGTACGACTTCAGGGACATGTATGATTTTAGGGACATGTACGAACGACGTTGGGTGACGACGCTGGTATGTTTGAAGTGGACGAGGAGTGATGGGGTCAACCATAGGGGTATCTAGTATATCACGTTCCCTAGAATGATGAGGAATAATGACAGATGGGATGTCCGAAGGAGGTGTGGGAATACTTTCTTGTAGAGGTTTCATAGTTACTTGGCTAGACTCGAAATATGGAACAAACTCGAAGAACGTAACATCGGCGGATACGAGGTATCGTTGTAGAGTATGAGAGTAGCAACAATAACCCTTTTGGGATCGATGATAGCTAAGAAAGACACACTTTAGTGATCGAGCTGATAGTTTATCAAGACCAGGAGAGAGATTGTGTACGAAACACGTAGACCCGAAGACTCGAGGAGGAATTAGGTGAAGTGGAGAGTTTGGGAACAAGATTGAATAAGGGATTTTATTATTAAGGACAGATGAGGGCATGCAATTTATGAGGTAACATGTTGTGAGCACCGTATGCCCCAAAACCGAAGAGGAATATTACCATGGAGTAGTAGGGTCCGAGTGGTTTCTACGAGGTGCCAATTTTTGCGTTCGGCTACCCCGTTTTGTTGGGGTGTATGAGGGCAATATGTTTGGTGCAAAATACCATTGGATGACATAAAAGTTTGAAATTGTTGGGATAAATACTCACGTGCATTGTCACTTCTTAAGGTACGAATAGGAAAACCAAATTGGGTTCTTATTTCTCGATAAAATGTTTCAAAAATGGAAAACAATTCAGATATGTTCTTCATTAAAAATAGCCATGTGCAACGTGAAAAATCATTAATAAATGTTACAAAATACCCAAACTCAAAAGTAGACACAGTACGCGAGAGACCCCAAACATCGAAGCGAACTAAAGCAAAAGGGGACGCAGCCCGTTTATTGACTCGATCGGGAAATTGGATACGAGTATGTTTCCCTAACTGACAAGACTCACAATGTAAAGTGGATAATTTAGTTAAACTGGGCACCAACTTTTGTAGTTTGGGAATACCTGGATGACCTAATTGCGCATGTATAATGAGAGGAAAATCTATGGTGGAGCATGTGGTAGATGACGCAGAGAAGTAGTAGAGGCCTTGAGACTCACATCCGATACCAATCATCTCTCTCGAACTCTGATCCTGCAGAGTGACATTACTATTAGTAAAGGTGATAGAACAATTAAGGGAACGAGTTAAACGACTTACTGACATCAAATTCAATGGATAATTAGGTACATATAGAACAGAAGTAACAGAGAGAGATGGTAAAATTTGAATAGTACCAATCCATTGGGATCGAGTTTGAGAACCATTTACGGCAGTTATAATGGGTAAAAAACCAGAGGTAGAGAGGGAAGAAAAAAGACCTTTATTACCAGTAACATGATCAGACACACCAGAATCGAGGACCCAAGGACCAAGAGGAGATGATTGAGAGAAGCAAACAGATGAATTCCTAGTGTGTGTAATCGAAGCCGTGGAACTAGAGGCCTGATTAGTCTAACACCACCTGAGAAAATCCTCGTAGGTTGGCGTAGGGTAATGAATAGAAGGTCAGGTCTGCATAGTGTCTGGGTTATCTCTTTGAACTGCATTTACCTGACGCGGGGGTTTTCCATGTAGCTTCCGACAACGGTCGATAGTATGCCCAAGCCGGTTACAATGGTCACACTTGGGACGAGGTTTGAAGTTGGATGACCCTCCTCGAGGGTGATTCTGATTGTTGCCAAGAGATGCGAGGGAAGCAGTGTCACCTGATGTCGGAGTAACAATAGATGGAGGGGTAACTGGACCAAACACATGAGGTGTAGCCAAGCGCAACAATTGTTCACTAACTGCATCATAGTTAGGAAGAGTAGTACCTGATAAAATCTAGTTACGAACATAGTCGAGTTCGGATGGTAGTCCTTTAAGTTCCATGACCATGAAAAATTTACTCTATTGTTCAGCATGAGCTGTTACATATTTTGCGTACGACATGAGGGTTGCGTAACTAGCTTTCAAGGCATCAAGCTTACTCAGATAGGTTTGCATATCCATATTCTCTAACTTCAATGTGTCAAGTTTGAGGATGACACTGTATAGACAATGAACGTCGTTGGAGAAGACTTTACTGGCCTTTCCTAAACCTCATTGCAAGTGGAAAAGGCTTGATACCGCGCTTGGAGGTTAGGTGCTATGGAGAACCATAAGACGGTAAGCAGAAAGGCATCAATTTTCTTCCATTTAGCGAGTTTGGCAGTGACAACATTAGTCAATTATGGGGTTAGGTGATCTTCATATCCCTGACCATGAAACCACATATCGACAGCACGAGCCCATATGTTATAGTTTGCTTATCCTGTTAGTTTTTCACATGGGATAAGTGGAACTTTAGTAAATGAGACAAAATCAGTGTCTCCCATGGTAGTGACACAAAAACCGGAGTGAAATCGAGGCTGTTTGCACTGGAGCACCGTTTTCCGTGTGTCGGAAAGTAAAACAGAAGCCGAATCTGGAACGGGTGGGGAGAGGCGAGTATATCAACAGAAAAATGGTCGGGATCAGACACCGGACACGCGAGGCAGCAACGGGAAAAAAAGGGTGACGGTCGGATCGGAGGACAGTGAGTTGAATGGTGCTATGCCAAACAAGACCTTAAACAACGCTTTTTTTGCCCTTAGACAACACTTTTTTTGCCCTTAGACAGCGCTTTAAAGCGCTGTCTAAACCTGCACTGCTAAAGGTTTAGACAACGCTTTGGTTAATGTCTAAAGCGTTGTCTAAAGGGGCTTTATACAACACTTTTATTGTTAAAAGCGCTTTCTAAACTCCACTTTAGACAACTCTTTTTGCCTTTTTTTAATATACCTTAGACAACGTTTTTTTTTTTTTTTTAATTTTAATGGTATACCTTAGACAGCGCTTTCACTAAAAGTGTTGTCTAAACCCCACTTTAGACAGCGCTTTTAGTGAAAGCGCTTTCTAAACCCCACCTTAGACAACGCTCTTTGTTGAAAGCGCTGTCTAAGGTATATGAAAGTTTTAAAATATTTTCCTTTAAAAAGCGCTGTCTAAAGTTGCCAAATTATAGACATCATGTTCTTGAAGTCAAAATATTTTCCTTCACAATCTTTAAAAAGCGCTTTCTAACCCATTGATGACTACCAACCTATGAGATTTGATTTCCTTGATGAAGACATCATGTTCTTGAAGTCAAACGATTGTGAAGAGCCTATTCACACTGAAGGGCCTGATCCAGAAGAAGCATGGACTATGATGTTCGATGGGGCAGTTAATTGTAACGGTCGTGAGGTTGGTGCAGTGCTTATTACACCCAAAGGAGTCCATATGCCTTTCTCAGCAAGGGTCACCTTTGCCTGCACGAACAACGAAGCCGAGTACGAAGCTTATATCATGGGTATTGAGGAAGCCATCGACCTCAGGATCAAAACCTTGAATGTATTCAGAGATTCAACTTTGGTGATCAACCAAACTAATGACAAGTGGTATACTCATCAAGAGCATCTGGTTCCCTACCGTGATTATACGAGGAGATTGTTGACCTTCTTTACCACGGTCAAGCTTGAATACATCCCTCGAGATGAGAATCAGTTTGTAGATGCCTTGGCCACCATTTCATTTATGATAAAAGTACAGACTGCCAACTATGTGCCTTAAATTTTAGTATCCAGACTGGACCAACCAGCATATGTCTTCTCTGTAGACACTGTTACTGACAACAAACCTTGGTTCCACGTCATCAAATGCTTCCTAGAGACTCAGACATACCCACCTGGGGCATCGTCTAATGATGAGAAGACATTGAGAAGGCTAGCCGGCAGTTTCTTCCTCAATACTGATGGCTCCTTATACAAACGAAACTTCGACGTGGTCTTACTCAGATGTGTTGGCAAGAAGGAGGCAGACCTACTAATGCACGAAGTACATGAAGGTTCTTTCAGTACCCATTCCGGAGGACATGCAATGGAAAAGAAATTATTAAGATCAGGTTACTACTGGATCATAATGGATGCAGATTGTTGTGCCTATGCCAGAAATTGCCATAAATGTCAGATCTACACAGATAAAGTGCATGTGCCTCCCAATCCTTTGAATATATTGTCTTCACCCTTGCCCTTTGCCATGTGGGGCATTGATATGATTGGAAAGATCGATCCAACTGCTTCAAATGGTCACAGATTCATCCTGGTGGCCATTGATTACTTCACCAAATGGGTTGAAGCAGCTTTGTATGCAAATGTCACTCGCCAAGTGGTAGCCCAATTTTTGAAAAGGGATATCATTTGTTGATATGGAGTTCCCGAGCGAATCATTACTGATAATGGTTCAAACCTTAACAACAAAATGATGACAGAGCTATGTTGGGATTTCAAAATTCAACATCACAACTCTTCTCCTTACAGACCAAAGATGAATGGCGTTGTTGAAGCAGCTAACAAGAACATTAAGAAGATTGTGCAAAAGATGGTAGTCACATACAAAGACTGACATGAAATGTTACCATTCGCCTTGCATGGGTATTGAACTTCCATCAGAACATCTACCGGGGCAACACCTTATCAACTTATGTATGGTATGGAAGCAATCATACCCGTTGAAGTTGAATTACCCTCCTTGCGGGTAATGATGGATGTAAAACTGGAAGAAGCAGAATGGGTCCGATCTCGTTATAACCAACTGAGCCTGATTGAAGAAAAGAGATTAGCAACTATCTGTCATGGTCAGTTATATCAGAAACCAATGAAGAAAACCTTTGATCAAAAAGTCAAACCTCGGGTATATCAAGTGGGAGAGCTTGTACTGAAAAGACTCCTTCCTCCTCATACAGACCACAGAGGCAAGTGGACGCCTAACTATGAAGGTCCCTTTGTGATAACTAAAGTCTTCTTAGGCGGAGCACTGATGTTCGCAACCATGGATGGCGAAAAATTCTTATCTCCTGTGAATTCAGATGCAGTTAAAAAATACTTCGCATAAACGACCCGCTGGACATAAAAACAGAATATAAGTCCAGGAAAAAATAGGGCATCCCGACGAGTCAAAAACAGAATAAAAGACTCGGGCAAAAATTAGGGAAAAATTGAAAAAAAAATGTACACCCGCTGAGTTGAAAAGCTGCATCTGATAGCTCAGGCAAAAAAGGGTATCCCGGTGGATTGAAAACCCGAAAGGGAGATCCACGCAAAATCAGGGAATAAGCGAACAATTGCATTCTAAATTCGTCAGTATCACTCACATAACATGGCAAGCTTCGAAAGGACAAAGTGTCAGTCGGAATCAACTTTCTTCAGAAAGCAAGATGGGAAGAGCGTTCAAAGTCATACCAGTCATAGCAAAAGGAAGATTGAAGCATCAACTTCAGCATTGCCAAATAGGACTTTTATTTTTCTCAATTTTGTAGCAATATCCTCATTTCAGGGATTAGCTTCCTCACTGTACTCGTATATTCAGGGCACACAAATCAATAAAATCTATATTCACCCATGCTCTGTTTTGTACCTTTTTTGTTTGCAAAATGTCTAAAATTCGTAATACCACATTTGCATGAAAACATATAAGCAATTTTCAATAAATGCTTGCAGGAAATATGTGCTCTTAAGCGAACCTAACTCCTATGACGGAATCCGGTTGAGGATACCTCAGGGCACTTGTGCGTTTCTTTTGATTGACAGGTTGCAGGTACTCAAGGCGGACAACCTTTCACAACATGGGGCATATCAAGCATTATATCCCCAGCCAACCCGTCAGTCGCATCATCAGAAGGACTACTTGACGAAGGAGTTCTCCCACAGAGCTTTTTATCCCTTCATAGTATCCCCCACAAAGCTGATCCTCCGGCAGATTGCTTCCCAGAAGTTCTTTCATCCCCAAGCAGGATCTCCGAAGCAATGCCTAAATCACTTTTCCCCAGCAAGTGGCAGGATCTTCTCATCCCCAACATGGGATCCCCACAGAGTTCTTTCCCCAGGATTCTCCAGAAAGATCGTGCAGTGATCCTTTCTCCCCACAGATCACCGACAGATTTCAGATCTCAGATCTCGCTTCACTCATTTGCATAATCATAGCATTCGCATCATTACTCCCCAAACAAATCGTAGCATTCCGTCTAATACAGAACATTATGGCAAAAATTAAACATTTGCATGATCATAAGTCAGGTTCGAGCCAGTCACCTGCAAATACCAAAATCACTCCTCCAGCAATACGCAAAAAAAAAACGTTCCCCTGCAGATAAAAAGCCAAAATATCCTTTTGCACTCTCAATACAAATACATGTACATACTTATATACAATTCTTCTGATACTCGTCCATATCTTACGTATCTCCCCAGCAGATCAACACTCGTCCGTGTTCCTCGTTCAAACAGTTGATACTCGTCCGTATCATCACTCCTTAAAACACACGTCGACGTTTATTTCTATCGATACTCGTCCGTATCGTGGGTCTAAGGATACTCGTCCATATCTTTAATCTATACACACTGTCGAAACTCTCATACCATTTTATTTTAGGGTTTAAACACTCGTCCGTGTTTATCTCTCCCTAGAAGTCGCCAACAAAACAAACTTTCTATCCGACATTCATCCTATGTCGTGATATCTTTTAAGGTGATCGTCCTTCACCTTTTGATGACCGTACCTCATCATTTATCTGATGGCCGTCCCCATCGTCGATCATTTTATCTGGCATTCGTCCTATGTCGAGATAATCCCCAACAGGGCAACCATCCCCTGCTAGGTGATCGTCCTTCACCTCTTGATGACCATCCCTCATCATTTATTTTGATGATCGTCCCTCATCATGTTATCCGATGGCCGTCCCCATCGTTGATCTTTCTATTAGACATTCATCATATGTTGTGATATCTTTTAGGTGATCGTCCTTCACCTTTTGATGACCGTACCTCATCATTCATTCGATGGTCGTCCCCATCGTCGATCTTTTTTATCCGACATTCGTCCTATGTCGCGATAACCCTCAGCAGTCGAACCCTGCTCGGTGATCGTCCTTCACCTTTTGATGATCGTCCCTCATCATTTATTTACTATTCGCCCGATGGCCGTCCCCGTCGCAGTTTCTTTATTCTTCAACCTGACGGTCGTCCCTGTAAGTGCTTTTAAATCCCTATTAAAATCGCCTTTCTTTACCCGATGGCCGTCCCCGTCGCGGTTCTTTATGCCCCAGCATGATTGCCGTCCCCGTCAGTGCATTTCTCACCGTTTTATCCCCAGCAGTCATCCTCTGCTCGATGGTCGTCATCCATCGCTATCATTTAACATCATTTTGTACAATACAATTTATATCCCTTTTCTTCTTTTTACCCAGAGAGTGCAAATTTTGGACTGTCTTGGTATTCAACCACAAGTTATCTTGCTTGTCTGTAAAGCCAGGCGCTTACATCATACACAGCCAACTCATGCTTGAATAGGGGCAGCTGTAAACAACCCAAATTTTCCCTCTCTCTTTTATCATCTTGACTTGTGATTATCATCATTGTATAGCCCATCAACACATTTCACAATGCATAATCACCCTTTAAACATTTCATCTGCATAGCTGCATCTAGGGTTTGTGATCAGATGAATTCTAGAAGTGGTGTGAGCTATCTCAGAGGCCATGAAGCATGCCAAGAGGGTCCATGAATGTTCTATGATCATCTTATGCCCCCATGGGTCCATTGAAGTCAAGAAATGTCAAAGCACTGCAGAGGTATGGAAGCTAAGCTGAGGCTCCTACACAGATGACCTAAAATTAGGGTTTTGGTTTTAGAGGCCTTACATCAAAAAATTTTGGTCATTCTTGTTGCTATTGGTCCATATATGATATAAGGAGCATGTGTATCAAATTTCATGGAAGAATTCAATGAGGAAGTCATCTGATCAAGTGGTAACTTCTTGAGCAAGAAAAGTCAGATTCTGGGCATCTGAGGCCCCCAACAAGGGTACCAAAGGGTCATCATCATCAATTTGAAGTCATATGGTCTTTATTTGATCATTGGAATGCTTGGAAGTTCACAAAGTTGAAGAAAAATGAACAAAGCCAAAACATGCCAAAAATAGAAATGACTTGTAATGAACACTTTCCATTTTGGGAAAGATCTTCAACCTCCTCTTTGTTGATAAAAAAGGCTTCAAATGAAATTTCTTCAAACATGAAAGTTGTAGATTGGATCCTCCCATTTTCAAAAAGTACAAGAACTCATTCTAATTCATCCTAGAACTCAAGTTATGGCCTTGCAAAGTTGGCAAAAATCACATAAATTTCATGTTATGTCAAAGAGGGATTTTTGCATATTGGCATTTCAAGCTTCTAAGTGACCTCTAATGTGCTCAAATGTGACATAACATGTTAGTGCAACTTGCCTAGACCAGAATTATGCCTTGTACCAAAGCATTTCATGGCTTGATTTCACAAACTTCACAAATTTGCCATTATGCATAAACATTGCAAATTCTTGATCAAGGCAATACAACTGCATTCTATTGATCCAAAGGCCTTCCTTGAACCATACTGAGGCAATCTATGCTCAGAAACCACTCTGCCATGGCCCATACCTATGGTACACAATTCTTGACTTTTTTGCATTTTCTCCCATACCAATTACACAGTGCCAAACCAACTATCCTGACCAATGGTATGGCTCATACACACCCTCAAGGCTATAAATATGCAAGCTTCATGGCCTGAAAGAACATACAACTTCAGATTGAGAAAAATTCCTCAAAACCTTCATGTTATCGAATTTCACAAACCAACCAACAAAAACTAAAATTTCTTTCACCATTCAACTCCTCATAGCCTAAGGATCATTTCCCATCCATCACCATAGCCTGAAACACCCTAAAGCCAAAACACGATTTCTGCAAACTCAGAATTGAAACACACAAACTAGCCACTCTAAGCTTCATTCAAGCTTGTCAATAGCCTCAGGAGGTCAAAGGGGACTGGATTGCACAAAGGAGAGGCCCAGAAAGCTCCATTTCAAAGAATTCCATCTCAGGTAACCTTCATGAACTTGTTTTCCAGAAGCATGATTTTAAGTTCTAGAATGAATCTACATGCTTCCCTGATCACACTGATATGATTAGAATTGAAAATATGTTAGAAATGAGGATTTCATGATGTTCTGAAATTTTTGACCTAGAACTTGTTTGATTCGATTCAGCCTGAATATGCATGATAAATGAATTTTGTTTGTTGATTAGGGTTGTATGATGTTAGGAGAGTGTTTCTGGGCAAGAAATTTGAAGTTTAGATGCTTGTGTAGGATTCTGGGATTTTGTCTCACCGGAGAAGACGATCGGAGCTTAGCTCCAGTCACCTGAAAGTGATTAGGGTTTAATCACGTTTAATTCCCCAGATTCATTTCTGGCCATTGGATGGTGATTAGGGTTAGGCATTGAACGACTTAGATTAGCTCACTTAACATTAATTGTGATTAATTAAATAAATTATAATTAAATTAGTCAGATTAATTGGTAGCCCTTGGATCACGCGTGAAACACAACTTCAAACCTGGGCCTTAGATCTTTCATACCCCAAGTCAGCGTGACTTTCCATCTGGACCCTTGATCTCCCTCCTGCGCAATCTCATCCATTGATTCAGCATACTTTTCATTTCTTTTTATTTATTTCATTTTATTTTGTTTTATTTATTAAAAATACCAAAAATCATTTAAAAATTCTGAAATTTTTATCATCACTTTAATTAATTTTCAGAACCCAAAAACATTTTTATTTTTTATTTTTGCATTAAAAAAGCATTTTTAAGTAATTTAATTGTATATTTTAATTAATTAAATCCATTTAATTAATTAAAAATACTTTAAAGTATTTAAAAATCACCAAAACATTCAGAGAGGTTCCTTAAACATTTAGAAACATTTACAAACTAATCCCACAAATTTCTTTTTGGTTTTGATCATACCTTGTCATTTTCATTTGAATTAGGGTTTCTAAATTCCATATTTTTCAACCCTAACTTCAAAAATTCATAACTTTCAAACCAAGATGAGTTTGCATTTGATTCTTTTTGCTATATTTTACTTTTGACCTCTAGTTTCTCAAACTATTTTAGTCTCATTTTTATCTTGCATTTTCAAATTAATGTGCATTTTCCCTTTGAGAAGTATCCAAAACCCTAGCCAATCTTAGATAAACCATAACTTGAACTTGGTAAACCTTTAGACCTCCCCCTTTGGATGGTGATTCCATGAGTGCTTAAGGACCCCTTGGATGCATTTTCAACTTTTTATCTCTTGATTTGTCTATGCTTTTGAATTTGTACATATCTCGCTTTCAAACTAACCATTTCAGGTGCATTTGGTAAGTCAATCAGGATGTGGATGTGCATCCACATCCAACCTCTCATTCTCTCTTTATTTTTATGCATTTTTGTTTGTGTTTGAAGTGAATCTCATTCACTTATGTTATCTCTTGTTCTTAGGTTACTTAACTTCTTCATGAAGTAAGTAACCTAATCATTCTCTCTCTCTCTCTCTCTTCATCTGCTTCTCTTCCTTTGGTGGCCAACTTGAAGACTTTTTTTGATGCCTCACAAACTCTAGGAATATCCAAGCATGATAACTTTAGGGTTGTACATAGTCTCCCCTAGTTTTTACCTTTAGAGTCTCCTTGAGTCTCTCTCTCTCATCTCATAATTAAGGCTAAACAGTTAAAGTTTTGGGATTCTGAATTAGGATTATGCATGTATCCTTATCTTAGGATGGAGTGTATAACTTTAATCCTTAATGCTAAACCTTTAAGATGTTTTCACCTTCAATCAAAATACCTAATAATCATTAAAGACTTAAGCTTGTAACTTGGGCCTTATATTAGGGTTACATCTCTGCCTGGTGGTTCAGAGAGACTAACCCTAGTGTTCAATGGACAAGTCCCCCTCATGCTAAAAGTCTTGCGAATATAAAAAACACTTCTTCATCTCATTTTTAATTAAAATTCACTTAATAAAGGCTTGTTATATAATGAATTTAATCCCTAACCATAGATTAAGTTGAGGTACCTTCCCCAGCTTAAGTGTTCTCATCTATCATCCTTCTCTTAGGATGGTGTAATGAGTTCACTAATCTTTGATTGGAGATTAAACTCATTACTTAACACTAAACAAAAACCCAAATACACTTAATAATTACCAAAGTAGGTTAATGATCTTAATCCTATATCATCATGGTAATTAAGTTGGGATCCTCATCTCATGCTTAAGTAGGCTCATTATCCCTAATCAGGGAGGATATAATGAGTTTACTAACCTTTGATTTAGGCTTAAGTTCATTTCCCTATGCAAAAAAAAAACAATAAAAGACTGAAAACACAAAAACAAACAATAAACGTCTCCTCCAGGATTCTTTTCTCATCACATTCACTCTGAAAACGAGAACTCGCTTCTTCCGTCTAATGCAAGAAAGTAAGCACTCGAGCCAGACGAGTCATACACTTGAGCATAGACAAGCAAGCTGTTCACAACAAAATCATCCCAGTCTCTTTGAGTCGAACTACGGTGTTCTGACTTCCTCATTGCATGAGAGGATACATAGGCATAACTTAACAAGTTATCGAACAAAAGTCCTCAGGTCTCCCCCTTCTCCTTCTTCCAGCTTTTCTTTTCAGAACCCTAATCTTGAATTCCCTATCCTTTTTCACTGACACTATGTATATCCATTCATCCATCTTTTTTATACACAGTTTAGCACATACACTCCCCCTTTTAAACACAATCAAGTAAGCATGGATCCTGTCGGGTACGACGAACAATCTGGGTGCTAATACCTTCCCAGGTCGTAACCAACCCCCTTTCTCAGTTTCTTTGGTTCACAATCGTCTTATCCATACCCTTCCAGGTTTATGCAGCATTACCTTTCCTTCGGGATAAAAATGCCTAGCTGGCGACTCTATTCAACCTCAACCTCTAACATCTTCGACGGTTCGCGTTTGCACTGGGACGAAAGTCCGGGGAACGACAGCTTGGCGACTCCACTGGGGACTTTGCAACCAGGGCTTCTGGTTCTCTTGTTGGTTTCTCCTAGCGCTTGTTTGATTTTGTTCTCTGGGGGTGTTATGTGCATACTTGTTTATTGCTTTATTTATTGCTTTCTGTACAACTTTATTTATCGCTTTCATTTACTGCTTTACGCATTTCATTTTTATCATATCATCTGTGCTGGATTTGTTAGTTTGCCTTGGTGGGAGGGATATTCCAGTGAGAAAGGCTCAACACAAAGGCCTGAGTGACACCTAGGATTATAGTGGTTTTGTATTCTTTCCCATTCCATTTCAGTCTGGTGCGGGAACAAGAAAACACAGTTCAGACATGAGTTTCTTTTTGAGAACTTTGTGCTACGGATCTCCTGTAGTACTAGGGCTATCTGGAAAGCCTGCTAAGTCTGGATGACCTTTTTAGATGACCTTCATCATCTGAGGTGAATTAGAGGAGGATTCTTTATGATTAGGGTAAATATTGTACCTCCGGGTTAGAAGTGTTTACACTTCTCATAATAGATCTGAATCCAAGGATCCTTGTTCTAGAACAATACCTGTGAGTGGGTTGTGTTGTTTACAGGTTTGCAGGAACCCTTGACCTCATCATACCTTGTTACTGGAATTTGTTTTTAAGGTTATACTATTTTGGACTGATTCTTTGAAACCCTGGACTTTTGACTCTTTATTTGAGTCCCTCACCTGGTTACTGGTTCTCATACTTCATCCAAAACTCTGAACACTCATGGATCCTACCAAAGACAACTAATTATCCAACACATGATCACAAACCCTTGCATATCATTAGCATACATCATATTGCATCATTTAAAATTTTTCTATTTGTTTTACAGGGTATCCATCTTTTCTTTGTTTGGTTTGGACCGTTTTTCTGCTCAGCTTATCTCCTTCAGTCATCTTCTTCAACTATCCTCTTCAGTTGTCTCCTTCAGCACCCATCTTCAGCATGTATTCAACCAGGAAAAGCAACATCACCTACTACTTCTTTGAGTATCCTCTAGCAGGCATCAGGGAGATACATGCCCTTATCACCCCTGATCATGTTCCCTTATTCAGAGATCATTATGGTGCAATCCTGGACATGATCATGGACTTGGATGCATCACAGAGGAGCATGATTCACAACTGTCTCCAGTTTTATAACCCTCCTCTCCGTTGCTTCACTTTCCCAGATTTTCAGATTGGACCTTTGCTGGAAGAATACTCTATGTTATTGGGTGTCCCTATCAGAAGAGGGATTCCTTTCAATCCTGAAATTACTCATCCAAAGAATGAAGACATAGCCAAAGCATTACATCTGGAGGCAACTATCATTGATGAGCACATGACTTCCAAAGCTAGAATCCCAGGCCTTCATCTGGATTTCTTGGTCACTCAGGCTACAAAGCAAGCTGCAGTAGGGAATTGGGAGACTGTGTGTGCTCTCCTGGCTCTCAGTATTTATGGTATCATCTTGTTTGCAGACGAGCCTAAGTTTGTAAGCAAAAATGCCATCCATATATTCATGCTAAGGAACCCAGTTCCCACCTTATTGGGAGACTTCTACTACTCAGTTCATCAAAGGAAAGAGAAACAGAGAGGAAGACTGGTAAGATGTTGTGCACCTCTATACTACAGTTGGTTGATGAAGCATATGCCAAAGACGGAAGCTTTCCTGAATCCACATCAGTCAAGGAATTGGGCTAAGAGGATGATTTCCCTTACTTCAGAAGATATCAGGTGGTGTACTCAAAACACCAAGGGTCGAGACATAATAACAAGCTGTGGACAGTATCCAAATGTGCCGCTTATTGGAGTAAAGGGTTGCATCAATTACAATCCTTCACTTTTCAAGAAGTAAATTAGCTTGACATGTTTCCCCTCACATGTTTGTTGAAATGCATTGCCTAGCATGCGCATGAGGCTTGCCATGAGTTGGTTTTTGCCCAAGTTTGATTATTCTTTGAATGATCATAACTTTCTCAATTTTAATCCCGTGAACGTGTTCCACCTATGGATTTGAAGCTTAGGATGCCCTCTTTCAAACAATCCAAGTGGAATTTTTGTTTGACTTTTATTTTGGGAGAAGGCCTCTCTTGAACATGACTGAAAAATGGCCAAAACTTGCCATATTTGGAAACCCTAATTTTCCCAAAATGATAAGTTTTGATTTTCTTGATTCTTGATGATTCATCCATCATTTCTTGATAAAATTTTGTCCATTGACTCCTTGTAACATCAATTTCATGATTTTGATCTCAAAAAGTCAGGAGTTGACTTTTTTCTCTGCACAATTGACATTTCCCCAATTTCTTGATTTTCAAGTAACTGACCAATTGAAGACCTTCTGAAATTATTCAACGGATGATATTTCGACCCTAGACACTTGACATCATGTGGAAAACAATGAGATCAAGTTTGAACCAAAATTTCCTTGAGAAGCTCCATTAATCAGAAACCCTAATTTTAGTCCCTTTTGTTAGGTGTTGCACTGCTTGAATTCTTTGATCAATCCACCTCTTTCTAAGACTTGAGGAATCAATTGAGATATTGTGGGATATTAAGAACCCTTTGAACATTGTTGTGAAGCCATGTGACCCTTCTCTTTCCTTTGGATGATCATCAATTCATCAGTCATTGATCACATACCCTATGCCTCCAGCTATGATTGTTATGCTTCAAATTTTATGCAAGGATGTGGAATCATGTATGCAATATGATATGCTATATTCCATGAAATGAGAGGGAAAATTTTGGGGTGTTACAACTTGGACCATAAACAATTTTTCATCCGAAAATTCTTCTTGGATCTTTTGTTCTTGATGAGTGACCTCCACATTAACCAAGCGGGATAAATGATCCGCTACCAAGTTTTATGAAACCTTTTTATATTTATTTCTAAATCAAACTCTTGTAATAAAAGGATCCATCAGATGTGACTTTGCTTCAAATCCGGCTTGGTAAGAAAATATTTAATCGCCGAGTGGTCAGTGTAAACTACAACTTTCGATTGTATAAGGTAATAACAAATTTTTTCAAGTGCATACACAATAGCAAGCAATTCTTTTTCAGTGGTGGAATAATTAACTTGCACCTCATTTAAAACTTTGCTTGTATAATGTATAACATGAAAACTAATTAGGAGCGATGATTATGGGAGCAGTAACCAATTTTTCTTTTAAAGTATCAAAAGCATTAAGATATTCATCATCAAAGAGAAACAACTTATCTTTGTTGAGAAAGTTTCTCAATGACCTTGCTACCTTTGAGAAATATTTGATGAAACATCGATAAAACCTCGCATGACCGAGAAAGCTTCGGATTCCTTTGACATTGGTTGGTGGAGGAAGCTTCTCTATCACTAAAATCTAGCCTTGGTCAACCTCAAGGCCTTTGGAGGAAACTTTGTGGCCTAGGCATTATCCCTTCCATAACCATGAAGTTGTACTTCTCCCAATTTAATACCAAATTTCTCTTCACACATCTTTCCAACACCATTTCAAGATTGTTCAAGCATAAATCAAATGAAGCCTCGAACATGGAAAAGTCATCCATGAAAACCTCCATTATCTTCTCAATAAGATCGAAGAATATGGCTTGAAAGCACCTTTGAAAAGTTGTCGGCGCATTGCAAAGACCAAAAGACATCTTCTAGTAAGCAAAAATTCCAAACGGGCAAGTGAACGCCATCTTTTCATGATCTTTCAGATCCATAACAATTTGTTTATATCCGAAATAACCAGAAAAAACAATAAAATTGATGACCCGGTAACCTTTCAAGCATTTGATCCATGAACGGAAGTGGGAAGTGATATTTTCTAGCTGCCGTATTTAGCCTCCTATAATCAATACACATCCTCCATACCATTAAAGTTCTTGTAGGTATCTATAGAAGCATGCTTCAATCCAAAGAATTTTGATGAGGACAACATGTATCAATGCAAAAAGATAAGAGCTTCAAGTAATTTCAAAGCATCGAGTTGATCAAGCCACACATGCATATCAACATTTGTTTCAAGCTTCATTGTCAAGTCAACACTTTTGCAAATATGTTGAATCTCTTCAAAGGTATATCTAATTCACTTTTAAATTAGTATACAACTGTCCAACAATCATATTTTGCATTGCCATATTTAACCTAATCCTTTTTATAACATGTTGATATGAAAAATACATTTTATTTAAAATATTTTTCTGTTTTTCAATAGTGTTAACTGATTAACCATATGCGTTAACCGGTTAACGGTGTTGCACCCCAAAATTTGCCCTCACAATACAAGACTTTGTGTGCTAAGAAGGTTCACAAGGTTCACAAGATTCACAATGCTTACAAGACCTTTCATGAGGTTCATGAAGTCTACAAGATACTTTATGAGGTTCACAAGGTTCACAAGATTCACAATGCTTACAAGACCTTTCATGAGGATCATGAAGTCTACAAGTCACTTTATGAGGTTCACAAGGTTCACAAGATTCACAATGCTTACAAGACCTTTCATGAGGTTCATGAAGTCTACAAGTCACTTTATGAGGTTCACAAGACCTCCCATGAGGTTCACAAGACATTTTATGATGGTTCACAAGGTTCACAAAGTTCACAATTGGTCAGAAGAGTTGACAATTCCCTCATACAATACACCTCCTAAGCAGTGCATCCAAAACTAGGGTTTTGACTTTAATCAGGCTAAATGGAGTTCCAAGACTTCAAGTGAGCTTCATAACATCTTATATGTGTGTGAGAACCCCCATGGCAAGTTTCAAGACTTTTCTCAAAAGTTTGCTCAGTCAGATGATCAGATAAGTCAAAATCAGTCAAAGTAGTTAAAAAGTCAAACTGAGGTCAACTGTGGTCAAACCAAAGTCAAACTTCATGATTTTTTGCCAACATCAAGTATATGAAGTAAAATTCATCATTTGATCAAGGGTTGATCATGATTCATCAAGGAGATTTCAGATCATCAAGAATCAGGAGTTTCTAAATTAGGGTTTCCTCAGTAAAAGTCAACTGAACTTTGACCAGCCATAACTTTCACATGCTTCATCACCAAGTCTCCATCCAAAGCTCATTTTGAAGGAAATTGAATTCTCTACAACTTTGTGTCTCACAAGCCAAGCCCAAAAATGCTTCATTTGGAAGGTATGAGCTAAGACATTATAGGTCCTTTTGAAAGTCAACAAAAAGTCAACAACTTCAAAAAGGCATAACTTGAGAATGGTAAATTATATGGACATGAAACCAGTGGGGTTGGTTAAAGGACTCTTCAAGCTTTCCAAAATGTCCAATAACACCCTCATAGCATTAAAATTGAAGGATATGTGCCCTTGCAAAGTTGGGAAATTTTTGGTTGGTTTATGAAGAAAATGGAGGTCTAAAACCAATTTCTTCTAAATGGGCTTGCCATATGATGACCCAATCCATACTATGACTTCATGCACGACCCAAATCAACAAAAATCAGATTTTTTATTATTTTATTTTTATTTATTTTGATTTAATTCATTTAAAATCATTTTAAATTAAAATAAAATATAAAAGTCTAAGATTTAAAAAAAATCAAGCTTCTAGAAATTCATAAATATGATTTGAATTGAAGTGGAAAGAAGATCATGATGATTGGCCTAAAATAGCAAGTGTTTATGCAAAAATATTTGATTTTTAAAGGCTTATCTTTTTGAATCTTTTTGATCAAAATTCTCACACAATAATCAATCTTTTCTGACCTAATGCATTGCTCTATAAGTACTTGAGACAACCCTAATCACTATTCACGAATTCCACAGCCTCAAGAGTAAGTTTGCCCATTCAAAAATCACCAAAAAACTTGAATTCGGATTTCTCATTATCAAGCTTTTCAAGGTATTTTGAAGACACTACAAGCTTCATGAAGCTTCCCTGAATCGAAACCAATACTCACATGCTTCTAAAACATGACATAATGCATAGACCGAATCATATTCTTCAAGAAATTGTTGATTTTCGATTCCATTGATTGACTGTATTTAAATTGTTTTTGATTGTTTGATGATGTTTGTGATGAACCCTAGAATGATTCTGGGCTATTCAATTGAGTTTTTTGTGCAGGTATGGGATTTCACCATGATTAGGGTTCACGGCCTCTTTTAGGGTTTCATGATTTGATCATGATAAATGAATTCTAAAGACATAGGACAATTGCAAATCTCAGTAGAAACTCAATGGCATAAATAATTTTGTGAAATTTTGTTGTTTGGTTGAAGTTTGTGATTCGCAGGAATGAAAAACGCAGGTGTATTCGTAGAAGATTTCGCAGGAAAATTTGCAGCGTCCAAGGAAGAAGATGAAGTCCCTGGCGCGCATTCTGGAATTTGAAATTTGTTTTAATATTTTATGTTTTGTTTTCTGTTTGTTTCACAAGCCTGATGCTTGTCCCAGTGGTATGAATGCGTGCGTGTGTAGCCTGATGACCTGCGTTCGAGTCCTGGCTTCACCATCTTTTTCTTGTTTTTTCACATAATTAGCAATTTTAATATATTATGAATTGTGGTGGTTATATGAACAGGTTCGCTCTCCCAGCTGGATTGGTTAAGGCGTTTGTTTATATTGTGAAGGTCCTGGGTTCGATCCCCCCAGGCCTTTTATTTTGTTTATTTTTTTCATGATTTTCAGGGTTAAGGCATAAAAACAATTATACCCATTCTTTCTTCACCTGCGCGCTGGCCTGGTGGTATGTGTTGTAGGCCTGGGTATTGGCAAGCAAGGTGTCCTGGGTTCAAATCCCAGCCAGGTAAGTTCCAATTTTTTTTTTTGTTTTATTTAATTTGTTTTGTTAATTATATTAATATTAATTAAATATAATCATGTTTAGTGTATGATTAAATAATTCTAGAAAAAAATAATATGTAAATATTTTGTAATTTGTTTCTTAATTCTAAACCTAGTTTATTATCATATATTAAAAATTAAAAATATGTATACATTATAATAATTAGATTAATATTTGATATTTTGTATATAAAACTCAATTTATTTTTATGAACCCTAAAAATATATTTTTTTCTACAAACCCTAATTTAATAATTTCTAAAAAAAACCCTAATTTCTTGTTTTCTTCTATTCTTGTTTAATATTATTATTTATATTTAATTTAATTTTTATTAAATACATAAATTGTTTATAATTTAAAATTTTGTACATAAATATGTTTTAAAATTAAAATGCTTAATTTACTTTTATAATATAAAAATATTCACTAATTGTTTATAATTAATTATGCATGTAAATAATTTCTAAAAAAATTGCAAATTTAATAATTATAATAATATGTTCATAATTGATTTAATTTTCAATATGATTGTTTGTATTCTCTTATTAACTTTTAAATTTTGTTTATTATAATATTTTTGCTTATTTCATTATTATTATTAATTATATTTATTACTAACCCCATTTATTTTTTTAAATTGTTATTATTATTATTTTCACTAACCCAATTTTTATTATTATTTAATATTTTGCTTTATTTATTTAAATTGCTTTATTATTATTATTGTAATTGCTCATGGATGTAATATTTTGTAATGTTTAAATATTTATTTTTATGCCATGGTTAGTAAAAATATGGAGTGTAACATGTATGTTTATTTAAAATTAATTTAGATCACTTAATTTAAAAGATAAATATTTAAAATTGAACGCTCACGCACGTAAGTCGATCTTTGATCGCCATCTCACTTTCTAGGGTTACCTCTCATTGTTGCCTAATCAAAAGGTCAAGTAGGGTGTATAAAGCAAAAAGTCCCTCAAAATAAAGTCATCTAGTCCCTTAACAATAAAAGATCAAGTCCCTTAACGGTTGCCTTCGTAATGATCTTGTCCCTTTCGAATAATGATGACAGTCCCTCCAAAATTGCTTAATACACCATACAGTTGCCTATATAAACAGATGACCCTTACTTGTCCCTCATATCCAAGGTAATGACTACCTATTCCTTAATAATAGGGATAGTCTTACCATTTAAAGGATTCAAGAACAGAAAGACTTAAACTTTAGGGTAGGTTCCTCATAGTTACTTGCTCACTATTCAAAAAACTTTTTTCAAACATTTCACAATTTCAAACAAATTTTCAAACACAAGTTTTTTACGCATCCGTACATGGATCATTATCAAACTCTTATGAAAATTTCTATTCACACACTTCACATTTTCAAAAACAATTCAAAGTGAGCTAAGTAACTAAGAGCCCATGGATAACCATGGATGTAAAGGGTGCTAACACCTTCCCTTTACATAACCTACCCCCCGGACCCAAAAAAAAATCTTTTAAAAGGTCTTTCCTGTTCTTTTATGCCTTTCCTTTGGATAAAATAAAAGTTGGTGGCGACTCTTGCTATCCGCAACATAACTAAAGTCAGTTCTCCCACCGTGTTACAGAACTGGCGACTCTGCTGGGGAATTAAATTAAAGAGGGGTACCCTTAGGAATTAGATCACTTTAAAAATTGTTTGCCTTGTTTGCTTTATATTACTTGTTGGGCTTTATGTGTGAAAGATCCTAACCCGGATCTAGTGTACCTTAGGTAAATGGCAATAGACCAAGGAAACTGTACGGCGTATACCGATATGGTTGATCTGGTGGCCATAGTTAGTGTGACTTCTTGGTTGGTGCTTATGTTCCTTAAGTCAAGTTGAGGATAATATGAGGCTGCCATATGTTGTCAATGCACTAACTAACTTTTAGAACCCTAGTTATCCCATCTTGGCCTTTAGAAAGTAGTGAGATAACCGACTTTGGTACATACTGAAGTTGGTTGATACTCGATGCTACGCTCATTGAGATTCTAAACTTGGAGGGTTTTGGTTGGCAAGTAAGTTGCCTACTGAACAACCACCCTTGTGAAGGATCAATGATATTGAGATCCCTTAGAACCTGGTTACTTTTGTAGGACAGGATGAACCAACTAACTTCAGGGGAGGGTACTTACCTTTGAACTTCATGCAAGCCTTTAAACCTAGGGCTATTGTGTGACTTGTTTGTGTGTGCCACATGTTTGTGATTGAACATAACATCATGACATCATCATGCATCATAAGCATAACATTTTTACTAACCATTTCAAGGACCAAAGGATTTATCTTTGTTCTTTGTTGCAGGTCATGGCTTCTGCTCGTAGAAACACCATCAGGATCAACTTTGTGGGCATACCTGCTAAGCTTAAAGAGTTGGTTTCTCAAGTGTCTGATCACTCCCAGTTCATCAAGAGACATGGTCACCTATTGGATCTAGTCACTTCAGGGTTCAATGAAGACATGATGAGTGTTCTGTTTCAGTTCTTTGACCCCAAGCATCATTGCTTCACATTCCCCGACTATCAACTGGTTCCTACAATGGAAGAGTTCTCTAAACTACTGGGTATACCTATCCTTGATCAGAAACCCTTCACGTGCTTGGAAAAAGAGCCTAAACCTGAAGTCATTGCTGCATCCCTACATTTGAAGAAATCAGACATTGTCCTAGAAACAAGGAGTGAAGTTAAGGGTATTCTTGCCAAGGTGTTGATAGAGAAGGCTCAAGTATTCTTGAAGGCTATGAGTCATGATGCTTTTGAGGAGATCTTAGCCTTGCTGATTTATGGCTTAGTGTTGTTCCCCAATCCAGATCAGTTCATAGACATTCATGCCATCAACATATTCCTGAGTCACAATCCAGTGCCTACATTGCTTGGAGACATCCTGCACTCTCTTCATGCTCGTACTACAAGGGCAAGAGGAACTTTGATGTGCTGCATACCTTTGCTTTCTAGGTGGTTTATTTCTCACCTTCCCCGTTCAGTAATGAAGAATGAGCAAGGGTTCAGGTGGTCCAAAAGGATTATGTCACTCTCGCATTCAGATATTCATTGGTGCTCCAGATCTATGGAGAATGTCACTATTATTGACCGTTGTGGGGAGTTTCCTAATGTGCCACTTCTAGGCATAAGAGGAGGCATTACCTACAACCCTTCTTTGGCTTTACGACAGTTTGGTTACGCTCGGAGTGATGATCCACATGACATGTTGATTCAGGGCATTGTGTTTGACTACGACAATGATCTTCAAGGTTACCGTCAGAGATTCATACGAGCCTGGGGAAAAGTGAACAAGGTTGACAGCAAGACTCTGGAGCCTAAGTACACTATTCCTATGGAGGCTTATCTCAGATGGGTGCGATCTCGTGCTCAGACTCTCATGATGCCATATCCTGCTATCCTGCCAGTTACCATGGAACCTGTTGCTGAAGGAGATACTACTTATACCATCCTTCACCCAGACATGCCTACTGACATGGAAGACTTACAGAGATCCTGGATCCAGTTGAAGGAGCAAAGCGATACTTTCGAGGCTCATTACAAAGCAAGCCAAGAAAGAATCCTGGAACTAACAAAGCAACTTCATGAGGAACGGAATCTCAACTCATACCTCAACACAAAGAGGAAACGTCCATGGGAGACTTAAAACCCCATCTCTTGTATTTATTTCATTTTATTTTCTGTAAGCCCAAGAGGCAAAATAAATTTATTACTAATAAAAGTTTACCTTCTTGGTTGTTTAAGCAAATTTAAATCCTGCGGTCCTTGAAAACATTGCATACGCATTAACATCCCATATCATTGCATCACAGGTTTATTGTACACAGGTTTCTTATCTTCTCGCTGTTTATTTCAGCAATGGCCCTTGAACAAACAGTTAAGGATCTCCAGGCACAAAATGCACAGTTCCAAGAACTGATCCTGAACTTGTCCAAGGGGCAGGATGAATTGAAGACACTGCTGGCTAAGAAGAAGAATCCTGAGGACAACAAGGATGATCAGCTGAAACAACTACAAGCTGAGATGACAGGAATGAGGACCCAGATGAATGGCCAGGTGGCTCTTATCCAAAGTTTAGCTCAGAGGCAAGAAGAGCTGAGAACCTTTGTCCAAAAACTTCAAAGTAATGGAGTTAGGAATCTAAGTGTTAGTCAACCTCCATTAAAACAAGCTGATCTGGTTGAAAGGAAGATGAGGATAAAAGAAGGTAAGAGACAGGTTACCACTGATTGTTCTTCAGTTAAAGAAAAAAACATGGTAAAGTTAATCCACCTCAACACAAGGGATGTAGAAGACAGTTTATCAAATTCAGCACTCCAATGTCACAAGTTCTGCAATGCTTGTTGGAGATGAAACTAATTTCCTTGAAAAATTCTCCTCAAAATCCTAAAACTTCCTTTCCTCGCTATAATCCCAAGGCAAGGTGTGGGTATCACTCCAACTGTCCTGGACATGATACTAATAGTTGTTGGACATTGAAGAAAAAGATCCAAGATCTGATTGATGAAGGAATCCTAGAGGTTACTCCAGAAGGTCAAGTTGAATTCTACTATCACCCATCAAACACCGAAGCTGCAAGACAAGTTGCCCAGTGTAGCAAGAAAGGAAGCCTACCTATTCCTGTTGAGATATGGGGCACCTTGGGACATCCAAGTGGTAAATTTGATTTCATGGTGAAGTATACTGCTCCTCAAAGTTCACAGATTGCAATTGAGGATATTCAGCCAACTGGATGGGACAACATTTGAATTTTCATTTGTAATTTCTTTTATTTGTTTGAACACTTACTATTATGTTAAACTTTTGTTTTCATTAATGCATTGCGTATGTTTGTCTTGAATTAATCCATTCGTTTCACTATATTTTAAAACTATGCTTCTTATTTTTATCTTGTAATATTTAACTCCTGATAAAACTATAAGCCTGTAGAGGGAGGATGACGAAAACAATACCATAATCTTATGCAGTATGCTTTTGAACAAACTATGCTGACGATGTACAGGCATTGTTTCAATTCCTAAACAGTGGAGATATAAGGAAGTTAATCTCTAGTCAACCCTTTTGAGCCTATGAAGTAGGAGTTTTTATTCTCGCACAAATTAAAACCCTTATTCATAACCCGGGGAAGGGTAGTTACTCGGTTAACTCAAATATGCCAATTATCTGTGTTGTACACAACTAATGATGGTTCTCGGTAATCATTAAACCTGACAGTCAATATCCAGCAAAAGAACAGTCTTGCTAAGTCAAAACCTATGAAGGAGACTTAGTAAAACATTAAGACATCCCGCTGACTGTAACCTTGAAATAAGCAGTTCAGGCAAAAAGAAGGGATAATAAAGTCAAAATAAAAAGAAAAAAAGAGGTCACTATGAATCCTCAACAAAGAAAGATGACTGAATGTTCAAATAAATTTTGGGTTTCTGAACCATCACAAATGTCAGTGTTACAATTCCAAACTCATTTGAGCCTCAATGCATAAGTTTACTGAGTATAGGACTGAAGAACATCATGGAGAATGGGTTGGGTACAAATAAATTTGAGCCTTTATCTTTTGTTTCTTAAACCATGAACCAGGCCACGTTACAACCCTTTAAAAGTCTTAACTGAAGCATGGTTAGTTTGAAAGCGTACTGCTACATAAAGGTATCCTGACTCCTTTAGGGCTTATTATAAAACTTGAGTTAATATCACAGTTTTCTTAAAAAAAAAAAAATTTAAAATAATTCTTTTTCAAAAAAAAACTTCAAGACAGACATAAGCATTGCATTTTTTGAATATATTTGTTTGCATATACCTGAGTGTTTGACAAATGGAGAAACTTACAGGATGAATGTTCAATGAACCAAAGTCCTTCCGATGAACAAAATTGCTTCCTGGATCAAAGTCCCTGTATACAAAGGGGCATAATCATTATCTCCCAATCAAGGGGGCAGGCCATGATACTGCCTAATTCATTTGGGGCAATCAGGACAAGATTCAACTATATTTAAGCAGCCAGAGGTAGATCTCCTCATCTATCTGAAGTGCCAAGGGTAACATTACAGAATTCATAATGCCAGGGGCATGGTCATTGTTTCCTAATTAAGGGGGCATACCAAGTTACTGTTCAAATTATTCGGGGCAATCAGTTCCAGATCCAACAGTGCTTAATAGCCAGGGGAAGCTCTTCTCATATATTTGAATTACCAAGTTCATGATGTCAAGGGCATATTATTATGGGGCATTCTGCTTAGTTCTCCTGAGGTAACTACATTCAGATACTTCCCTTTTGGGACAATTCATCCTCAACCAAGGGGCAATGCTTTCTTTTCAAATCTAGTAGCCGGAGCGTATATGGTCCATTACAATTTGAAGACACATTCCTTTCGTTATATTACCTTGATTTGGAGTTCTTAGCAGAAGTCATTGTGGGAATTAATTGGCTACGCCGGTAGTATCAGATAGTGTCAGTATCATATCTTCAGATCCAACTATGAGGATTTCTGGGAAGGTATTCAGGAAAGTTAAAAATTTCAGGAGCTCCAAATCCAATTGGTTATACACTCTCGAAGTTGAAACGATTCTGTTTTCAAGTTCAGCTTTACTTTTCCCTCTGAATCCAGATTTACTTTTACCCTATTTACATAAGCGAAACGTCCATTGGTTGTGTTTGAATGCATGTATGCTTAATATGATTGATGTTTACCAGAAATGCATGTATGCTTAATATGATTGATGTTTACCAGAAATGCATAAAAATGCAGTAATAGTATTTACTAAGGACAAACGAGGGAAGGATTTCAACGAAGCTTCGCCGGTTCATCTCTACAAAATAGCTACAAACCCTCAGTAGGGCAAATCCATCTTCATAAAGTCACATCTCCCCTGGAATTTATATCCATCTCTTTTATCCTCATACGGATATTCGGGAATTTACTTTCCAAAAGGAGTACGACGAACGAAGACGGGAGGTTATATATACCCCACTATCAAACGAAGACGGGAGGTTATGTATACCTTGCTATCCCCAGCAGACGGGAGGTTATGTATAATATATTATCAAACAAGACGGGAATGAGTTCCTCATATTCTTCGACAACGAATCGGGATTTATTTTCCCTGGCCAGCAGTTGTTATACGAAGATATCCAGATGCTTCAGACAACAACATGTCATACATACATCATTTACATCATACCATAATATACATATCCATAGATACATAATACATTGCATCATATTATACATGCATACATAATGCATAAACTAATATTATCATACAGAATGCTACCTTGTTTTCAGGTTAATTCTCCAACAAGCAAATTTCATCAACAAATTGTGATCATTGGGCCGTTGTTTATCTTCCCAAAGGTTACCATCACCTCAGGACTGCTTTATCCTCCTGAAAGCCTCTTATACCTCAGGACTGCTTTATCCTCCTGAAAGCATATCAACACCTCATGACTGCTTTATCCTCCTGAAAGCATATTCATATCCCAGAATGTTGTTCATCTTTCTGAAAGCATATCATCACTTCCTCAGGACGTTGTTATCCTCCTGAAAGCATATTATTACTTTGGGCCGTTGTTATCTTCCCAAAGGTCACCAATTCCTCAGGACGTTGTTATCCTCCTGAAAGCATATTATCTCCCCGGGACGTTGTCTATCTTCCCGAAAGCTATCACCCTTACCTCAGGACTGCTTTAACCTCCTGAAAGCATATTCATACCTCAGAACGTTGTTCATCTTTCTGAAAGCATATCATCACTTCAGGATGTTGTTTATCCTCCTGAAAGCATATTATCAATCCCTCAGGACTGCTTTATCCTCTTGTAAGCATACTATTACCTCAGGACTGCTTTATCCTCCTGAAAGCATATCATTACCTCGGGACGTTGTTTATCCTCCTGAAAGCATATCATTTCCTCAGGACGTTGTTTATCCTCCTGAAAGCTATCATTACATCTTCATATTTTGGACTGCTTTATCCTCCAAGAGATGTATCTGAAGAACTTTTCTCCAAGTGGCATCTTTAAGCCCACTCAAGCATATACAACAAATCATCAATATTACTCTATGCACCGGTGAGTGCAAATTTTTGGGCTTTTGTGTTCAATCCCCTTCAACCTTCCAGGTCACGAATGGCACATATACCAATCTAACCCCTCAGGTTTCAGAAAATTGAACAGGGGCAGCTGTTGCACCCCAAAATTTGCCCTCACAATACAAGACTTTGTGTGCTAAGAAGGTTCACAAGGTTCACAAGATTCACAATGCTTACAAGACCTTTCATGAGGTTCATGAAGTCTACAAGATACTTTATGAGGTTCACAAGGTTCACAAGATTCACAATGCTTACAAGACCTTTCATGAGGATCATGAAGTCTACAAGTCACTTTATGAGGTTCACAAGGTTCACAAGATTCACAATGCTTACAAGACCTTTCATGAGGTTCATGAAGTCTACAAGTCACTTTATGAGGTTCACAAGGTTCACAAGGTTCACAAGACCTCCCATGAGGTTCACAAGACATTTTATGATGGTTCACAAGGTTCACAATTGGTCAGAAGAGTTGACAATTCCCTCATACAATACACCTCCTAAGCAGTGCATCAAAAACTAGGGTTTTGACTTTAATCAGGCTAAATGGAGTTCCAAGACTTTATGTGAGCTTCATAACATCTTATATGTGTGTGATAACCCCCATGGCAAGTTTCAAGACTTTTCTCAAAAGTTTGCTCAGTCAGATGATCAGATAAGTCAAAATCAGTCAAAGCAGTTAAAAAGTCAAACTGAGGTCAACTGTGGTCAAACCAAAGTCAAACTTCATGATTTTTTGCCAACATCAATTATATGAAGTAAAATTCATCATTTGATCAAGGGTTGATCATGATTCATCAAGGAGATTTCAGATCATCAAGAATCAGGAGTTTCTAAATTAGGGTTTCCTTAGTAAAAGTCAACTGAACTTTGACCAGACATAACTTTCACATGCTTCATCACCAAGTCTCCATCCAAAGCTCATTTTGAAGGAAATTGAATTCTCTACAACTTTGTGTCTCACAAGCCAAGCCCAAAAATGCTTCATTTGGAAGGTATGAGCTAAGACATTATAGGTCCTTTTGAAAGTCAACAAAAAGTCAACAACTTCAAAAAGGCATAACTTGAGAATGGTAAATGATATGGACATGAAACCAGTGGTGTTGGTTAAAGGACTCTTCAACCTTTCCAAAATGTCCAAGAACACCCTCATAGCATTAAAATTGAAGGATATGTGCCCTTGCAAAGTTGGGAAATTTTTGGTTGGTTTATGAAGAAAATGGAGGTCTAAAACCAATTTCTTCTAAATGGGCTTGCCATATGATGACCCAATCCATACTATGACTTCATGCACGACCCAAATCAACAAAAATCAGATTTTTTATTATTTTATTTTTATTTATTTTGATTTAATTCATTTAAAATCATTTTAAATTAAAATAAAATATAAAAGTCTAAGATTTAAAAAAAATCAAGCTTCTAGAAATTCATAAATATGATTTGAATTGAAGTGGAAAGAAGATCATGATGATTGGCCTAAAATAGCAAGTGTTTATGCAAAAATATTTGATTTTTAAAGGCTTATCTTTTTGAATCTTTTTGATCAAAATTCTCACACAATAATCAATCTTTTCTGACCTAATGCATTGCTCTATAAGTACTTGAGACAACCCTAATCACTATTCACGAATTCCACAGCCTCAAGAGTAAGTTTGCCCATTCAAAAATCACCAAAAAACTTGAATTCGGATTTCTCATTATCAAGCTTTTCAAGGTATTTTGAAGACACTACAAGCTTCATGAAGCTTCCCTGAATCGAAACCAATACTCACATGCTTCTAAAACATGACATAATGCATAGACCGAATCATATTCTTCAAGAAATTGTTGATTTTCGATTCCATTGATTGACTGTATTTAAATTGTTTTTGATTGTTTGATGATGTTTGTGATGAACCCTAGAATGATTCTGGGCTATTCAATTGAGTTTTTTGTGCAGGTATGGGATTTCACCATGATTAGGGTTCACGGCCTCTTTTAGGGTTTCATGATTTGATCATGATAAATGAATTCTAAAGACATGGGACAATTGCAAATCTCAGTAGAAACTCAATGGCATAAATAATTTTGTGAAATTTTGTTGTTTGGTTGAAGTTTGTGATTCGCAGGAATGAAAAACGCAGGTGTATTCGTAGAAGATTTCGCAGGAAAATTTGCAGCGTCCAAGGAAGAAGATGAAGTCCCTGGCGCGCATTCTGGAATTTGAAATTTGTTTTAATATTTTATGTTTTGTTTTCTGTTTGTTTCACAAGCCTGATGCTTGTCCCAGTGGTATGAATGCGTGCGTGTGTAGCCTGATGACCTGCGTTCGAGTCCTGGCTTCACCATCTTTTTCTTGTTTTTTCACATAATTAGCAATTTTAATATATTATGAATTGTGGTGGTTATATGAACAGGTTCGCTCTCCCAGCTGGATTGGTTAAGGCGTTTGTTTATATTGTGAAGGTCCTGGGTTCGATCCCCCCAGGCCTTTTATTTTGTTTATTTTTTTCATGATTTTCAGGGTTAAGGCATAAAAACAATTATACCCATTCTTTCTTCACCTGCGCGCTGGCCTGGTGGTATGTGTTGTAGGCCTGGGTATTGGCAAGCAAGGTGTCCTGGGTTCAAATCCCAGCCAGGTAAGTTCCAATTTTTTTTTTGTTTTATTTAATTTGTTTTGTTAATTATATTAATATTAATTAAATATAATCATGTTTAGTGTATGATTAAATAATTCTAGAAAAAAATAATATGTAAATATTTTGTAATTTGTTTCTTAATTCTAAACCTAGTTTATTATCATATATTAAAAATTAAAAATATGTATACATTATAATAATTAGATTAATATTTGATATTTTGTATATAAAACTCAATTTATTTTTATGAACCCTAAAAATATATTTTTTTCTACAAACCCTAATTTAATAATTTCTAAAAAAAACCCTAATTTCTTGTTTTCTTCTATTCTTGTTTAATATTATTATTTATATTTAATTTAATTTTTATTAAATACATAAATTGTTTATAATTTAAAATTTTGTACATAAATATGTTTTAAAATTAAAATGCTTAATTTACTTTTATAATATAAAAATATTCACTAATTGTTTATAATTAATTATGCATGTAAATAATTTCTAAAAAAATTGCAAATTTAATAATTATAATAATATGTTCATAATTGATTTAATTTTCAATATGATTGTTTGTATTCTCTTATTAACTTTTAAATTTTGTTTATTATAATATTTTTGCTTATTTCATTATTATTATTATTAATTATATTTATTACTAACCCCATTTATTTTTTTAAATTGTTATTATTATTATTTTCACTAACCCAATTTTTATTATTATTTAATATTTTGCTTTATTTATTTAAATTGCTTTATTATTATTATTGTAATTGCTCCTGGATGTAATATTTTGTAATGTTTAAATATTTATTTTTATGCCATGGTTAGTAAAAATATGGAGTGTAACATGTATGTTTATTTAAAATTAATTTAGATCACTTAATTTAAAAGATAAATATTTAAAATTGAACGCTCACGCACGTAAGTCGATCTTTGATCGCCATCTCACTTTCTAGGGTTACCTCTCATTGTTGCCTAATCAAAAGGTCAAGTAGGGTGTATAAAGCAAAAAGTCCCTCAAAATAAAGTCATCTAGTCCCTTAACAATAAAAGATCAAGTCCCTTAACGGTTGCCTTCGTAATGATCTTGTCCCTTTCGAATAATGATGACAGTCCCTCCAAAATTGCTTAATACACCCTACAGTTGCCTGTATAAACAGATGACCCTTACTTGTCCCTCATATCCAAGGTAATGACTACCTATTCCTTAATAATAGGAATAGTCTTACCATTTAAAGGATTCAAGAACAGAAAGACTTAAACTTTAGGGTAGGTTCCTCATAGTTACTTGCTCACTATTCAAAAAACTTTTTTCAAACATTTCACAATTTCAAACAAATTTTCAAACACAAGTTTTTTACGCATCCGTACATGGATCATTATCAAACTCTTATGAAAATTTCTATTCACACACTTCACATTTTCAAAAACAATTCAAAGTGAGCTAAGTAACTAAGAGCCCATGGATAACCATGGATGTAAAGGGTGCTAACACCTTCCCTTTACATAACCTACCCCCCGGACCCAAAAAAAAATCTTTTAAAAGGTCTTTCCTGTTCTTTTATGCCTTTCCTTTGGATAAAATAAAAGTCGGTGGCGACTCTTGCTATCCGAAACATAACTAAAGTCAGTTCTCCCACCGTGTTACAAACGGCCCTGATTTTCAAATTCTGAAGTTAACGTTTGATGCGTTAACCGGTTAACCCATTTGGTTAACCGGTTAACGCTGTTCGTTTTAGTCATTTTTGACCTCTTTTCATGAAAAGTGTTTTCAAATATTTATACCTTTTCACCATTTTTTATGAAGAGAATTATACCTCTTTGAATAGGTATTTTGATCAATATAAATTCTGGAATTTTTAAATTAAAAAACACCTCCAAGAATTTTCATAAAAACTCATATTAACCACTTTTCATATTAACCAAAATTTTCATAAAATGTGTTCATAACCTTTTGAGAAGAAACTTTCCATTTTCAAATATTCTTGTTTCATCTCATCCCATTTCTTGTTGAACACTTATATTTTATTTCTTGAGTGAATTATTTATTCAAGGAGAATATCAATCAAGAGAAGATTGATATCACTACAAATTATTCAAATCATTAAAGAGATTTTTTGTGTTTACTTGTAATCCAGGATTGTTATTCAACACCATTGTTTATAGTTTTTAGATAGTAGGATTCACCAAGTTTGGTGTGATAGGCTTGTACACTTCTAAAACTATAGTGGAAATTTATTACGAGTCGTAAGGGGACTGGAGTACTCTCGATCTGTGAGGGGAACCAGTATAAATTCCTGTCATTGTTCTTTTCCGTATTTTATTGCTTTCATCTTAGAACATTAAGCAAGAAAATATCAACCACCGATAAAATTCCGGAAAAATTTCTATTAACCTAATTCAGCCCCCCTCTTAGGCTAATTTTGAACTTACAATTGGTATCAGAGCAAGTGATAGGTAACTTGTTCCTAGTGATCCAGCATGGCTTCCGCAAGCACAAATCCGGTTTTCAAAGATGGTGGAAGTACCAACAAGCCCCCACTCTTCTCCGGAGAATATTTCGATATCTGGAAAATTAGAATGAAGGCACATCTTAAAGCCCAAGGAGAAGGTATATGGGAAGCTGTTGAAGATGGTCCACATAATCCGATGAATGTTATCAATGGCATTGGAACCGCGAAGTTGAAAAGCACTTAAGATGAAGATGATAAGAAAAAGATTCTAAATGAGAAGAAGGCAATCAACATACTCCAAAGCGCTCTTAGTATGGACGAGTTCTTCCGTATATCTTAATGTAAATCGGCAAGGGAGATTTGGGACACCTTTGTAGAAACACATGAAGGAACTGTCGAAGTGAAGAGATCGAGACTAAACACACTAAGTCAAGAGTACGAGATTTCCGAATGCAACCCGGTGAATCTATAGTGGCACTACAAAAGAGATTCGTCCATCTAACAAATCACTTGATTGCTCTTGGAAAAACATTTACAAATGATGATCTCAACCTCAAAGTCCTAAGATCCTTGACAAGAGAATGACAACCGAAAGTGACTGCTATCTCAGAAAAGAAGAGTCTCTCAATGATGACATCTGCATCTCTACTTGGCAAACTTCAAGAACACAAATTGGAACCTGGAAGGCTTGAGAAACACGAAAGTCAAGAAAAGAAGTCCAAAGGAATTGCCTTGAAGGTCGATTCAAAAGACGATAAAGATGATGAGACGTCCGAAGATGAGAACTTTATGCTTTTTGTAAAGAAGCTTGGTAAGTTTTTTAATAATAAGAATAAAAATTCCTTTTATGCTAAAAAGAATAAACATTTCAGGAAAAAGGAAGGATCCACATCAATGCAAGAAGTCACTTGTTGTGAATGCGGAAAGCAAGGTCACATAAAGCCGGATTGCCCAAAACTCGCAAAGAAAGGAGGATTCAAAGGCAAAAAGGAATTCAAGAACAAGGTGTATGTTTCTTGGGACGATAATGAGATAAGTTCCTTGTCATAATCGGAAAGCGATGAATGTGCAAATTTGGATCTAATGGCTTCACATCACTCTGATGACGAAAAAGATGAGGTTAGTAGCAACTTTTCCGTTTATGATAATGATGCACAAGATGTTATAGATGAATTATTAAAAGAATGTAAAATTTTGTATAAAACAATTTCATCTCAAAAGAAATTGATTTCATCCTTAGAAGAAAAGAACATTTCGTTGGAAAAATATGCTGAAAATGAAAAGCAAAAATCAATGGATGAAAAACAAAATCTTTCTTGTAAGAATTGTGAATCTTTATCTTTTCAAATTGTTCAACTTAAAAGAGTTCTTGAAAGATATGAAAAAGGTCAAATTGGCTTGGAAGAAATTCTTAGGCACCAAAGATATCCTAATGATAAAAGTGGTTTAGGATATTCTAAGTTTCCTAAACCAAGCACAAACGAGACCATTTTTGTTAAAGCAAGTGAACAAATTGTTAAAGAAAAAATAAACAATTCTAAGAGTGTGCATCAAAGTGATAAAAAGAAAAGGGTTGTTAAGAGAAAGACTTATGTTCCTAGATATAGAAGTCATTTTCAACCTACTTGTTTTTATTGTGGAATCAAAGGCCACACACCTAATGCTTGTTATGTACGCAATATTGGTGTTGCTAAAGGACATTATATGTGGGTTGAAAAGGGTATTAACTACCAAGGACCCAAAGAAATTTGGGTACCTAACAAAACTTGATTTTGTTTTGTAGGTATGCTTGAAGACAACTTCCAATCAATGGTATCTTGATAGCGGTTGTTCAAAACATATGACGAGCGACATCAACAAATTTTCACATCTATCTTTAAAGGCCAACTGATATGTTACATACGGTGATGACAATAAAGGAAATATTCTTGGAGTAGGAACCATTGGTGCACCTCCATTTACAATCATCAAATATGTCCTTTACGTTGAAGGCCTGAAACACAACCTTCTTAGCATAAGTCATTTTATGTGACAAAGGGTTTCGAATCAACTTCACAAAGGACGAATGTCTAATCGAACATGAAGTCACACATGACATTTTTCTAAAAGGTAAAAGAATAAATAATATTGTTATGATTTCATTTGATGACTCTTCCTTGAAGGTAAAATGCTTATTGGCGAACAACAACGAGGCTTGGCTATGGCATAAAAGATCCGCTCACATTCACATGGAGCACTTGAACAAGTTAATAAAGCATGACCTAGTTGTTGGTCTTCCAAAGATTAAGTTTATCAAGGATAAGTTATGTGACACTTGTCAAAAGGGGAAGAAAACCAAAACAACTTTCAAATTCAAGAAAGTGGTGTCCACATCTAGGCCACTACAATTATTGCATATGGATCTCTTTGGTCCACCAAGAACGAAAAGCTTCGGAGGTAATGTTTATGCTTTAGTTATTGTTGATGATTTATCTAGATATACTTGGACGTTGTTTCTAGTGCAGAAACGTGATGCTTTCAAAGCCTTCAAGAAGTATGTGAAACAAATACAAAACGAGAAGTCACTCACAATAGCCTCCATTAGAAGCGACCATGGTGGAGAATTCCAAAACACATCTTTTGAAGAATTTTGTGAAGAGCATGGAATTTCTCACAACTTTTCCGCACCAAGGACTCCTCAACACAATGTCGTAGAAAGGAAGAATAGGTCATTGGTGGAGCTTGCAAGAACGATACTTAGCGACTCGAATCTTCCTAAGTATTTTTGGGCGGATCCGGTAAGCACATCATGTTTTGTAAGCAACCGTGTCAACATTCGGCCGATTCTCAAAAAGACTCCGTATGAGTTGTTCAAAGGAAGGAAACCTAATATATAATTCTTCCATATTTTCGAGTGTAAGTGTTTCATTCTCAAGAATGACAAGGACAATCTCGGTAAGTTTGATGAGAAGTCTGACGAAGGTATTTTCCTTGGTTATTCCCTCTTTAGTAAAGCTTTTAGAACTTTTAATAAAAGAACTATTACTATTGAAGAATCTATTCATGTTTCATTTGATGAAACTAACCCCTCGAAAGAGGATAATATTATTGTTGATGATGATGATATAATAGATATGTCACAACAACAAAAGGAAGTTTCAAATGATCAATCCATACCACAAGAAGATAACTCACAAATCATTGAAGAACACCATGATCTACCGAAAGAATGGAAGACTCATAGAGATCATCCGATCGATAAAGTTATTGGTGATATTAGCAAAGGCATTGCAACACGACTAAATCTCAAGGATGCTTGTCTCAACATGGCTTTTGTATCTCAAATCGAACCAACCAAAGTCGATGAAGCCTTAAGCGACAATCAATCGATAGTAGCAATGCAAGAAGAACTCAACCAATTCGAAAGAAATCATGTTTGGAGTCTCGTACCAAGACCGAACAACAAGCACATCATAGGAACAAGATGGGTGTTCAAGAACAAACTTGATGAGAATGGGATCATAGTTCGTAACAAAGCAAGATTGGTCGCACAAGGATACAATCAAGAGGAAGGAATCGATTTTGATGAGACGTTTGCTCCGGTAGCAAGGTTAGAAGCAATTCAATTATTACTTGCTTATGCTTGCTCTATGAATTTTCAGTTGTTCCAGATGGATGTCAAAAGCACTTTCCTGAATGGATACATCAATGAAGAAGTCTATGTCAAACAACCTCCGGGCTTTGAAGACTTCAAGAATCCCTCACATGTTTACAAGTTGAAGAAAGCCCTTTATGGCTTAAAGCAAACACCAAGAGCATGGTATGACCACCTCAACAACTTTCTTTGTGAAAAGGGATTTGTAAAAGGAAAGGTTGACAAGACTTTGTTCATAAAGAAGATCAAAGGTAACACCTTATTGGTTCAAGTCAATGTCGATGACATCATATTCGGTTCAACGAACAAAGATCTTTGCGAAGATTTTTCACTTATGATGCAAGAAGAATTTGAGATGTCCATGATGGGAAAAATGAACTATTTTCTTGGACTACACATCAAGCAAACAAAGGATGGCATCTTCATCAACCAATCCAAGTATTACAAGGAATTGTTGAAATGATTCGATATGGATAGTTGCAAAGTGATGTCCACTCCTATGGGATCCGGAACGTACATTGATCAAGATGAATTGGGTACTTCAGTTGATATCACAAAATATCGAGGTATGATCGGTTTGTTACTATATTTGACGGCAAGTCGTCCTGACATTATGTTCAATGTTTGTTTATGTGCTCGTTTTCAAGAAAATCCGAAGGAGTTGCATCTTACCAACGTGAAGTGGATCATGAAGTATCTCAAGGGAACGAAGAATGTTGGCCTATGGTATCCTAAAGGTAGTGTTTGTACTTTAATAGGTTATTCTGACGCGTATTATGAAGGTTGTAAAACAGACAGGAAAAACACGAATGGAACTTGTCATATCCTTGGAAGTGCATTAGTTTCGTGGTCTTGTAAGAAGCAAGCATGTGTTGCTCTTAGCACGGGTGAAGCATAATACATAGCAGTAGGCATTTGTTGTGCATAAAACCTTTGGCTAAAGCAACAACTAAGAATCCGGTCATGCACTCAAGAACTAAACACATCGACATTCAACGTCATTTTCTCCGGGATCATGTCCTTAGAGGAGATGTAGAAGTCACCTTTGTAGATACGCATAATTAACTTGCGGATATCTTCACGAAACCATTGGCTAAAGAACCGTTCTTCAAGATTCAGCGAGAACTTGGTATTCTAAATGAAGGTGACATCTAATATTATCTAATATTTGCTTGTTATATGCTATAGTAACTTTAAACATACCTTATTTCACTTCTTTGTTATAAAATGCTGGCACTCATATTTCGCCGTTTTTCGTTTTTCTCACTTTCGTATGCTCGAAAATTATCGGCTTCAAAATATTTTTTGATCGAAAGTTGCGTATTGATAAGTGCTAATACTTTGTGAAAATTTTTGGTCAAATTTTTTCCCCATTTCTTCAAAATCATGCTACTGGATTTTTTGAAAATTTTGAAAATTTAGCCCGTTAACCGGTTAACGGAATCGGTTAACCGGTTAATGCTTCCCATACAACAATTCTGAGGTAACATTTTCTAATACATAATTTTTAAAGTTTTTATTTTTATGTATTGGTGTGCGTTTTTAATATGGTACATGTGCCTTAATCTTTACCAACACCTCATAACTCTTATTCATCCTACTTTGACTCACCATAAACACCATTATCTCATTCCTTCAACTTTCAAACTCTTTGAATCTCATTAAAGCACCATGTCTCGTTGTGTTGTTGTTATGTTTCTTATGCGTTTAAGTTATAGTTTATTTTTTTATGTTTCAAACTCTAAAATATAATATGTATGTCTACATAATGCTTGAATATTTATGCGTTTATTGCTTGAATGATTATATAATATGTATGTCTACATAATGCTTGATTGCTTGAATATTTTCATAATTATGCTTGTATGCTTTTTCCATAAGCCTCTTCCTTTTTGCTAATGCCAAAAGGGGAGAAAACTTGTTTCTCTAATATTTCTCTATGCAGAATTTCTGTTATGCTTCTCACATTTAGGGGGAGTTTTTGAACTTAGGGGGAGAATCAAATTAGAGAAACTTCACTTAAGAGCAACTCTCACAAAGTTGGTTGTCATCATAAAAAAGGGGGAGATTGTAGAAGCATGCTTCAATCCAAAGAATTTTGATGAAGACAACATGTATCAATGCAAAAAGATAAGAACTTCAAGTGATTTCAAAGCATCAAGTTGATCAAGCCACACATGCATAACAACATTTGTTTCAAGCTTCATTGTCAAGTCAACACTTTTGCAAATATGTTGAATCTCTTCAAAGGTATATTTAATTCACTTTTAAATTAGTATACAAGTGTTCAACAATCATATTTTGCATTGCCATATTTAACCTAATCATTTTTATAACATGTTGATATGAAAAATATATTTTATTTAAAATATTTTTCTGTTTTTCAACAATGTTAACCGGTTAACCATATGCGTTAACCGGTTAATGACCCTGATTTTCAAATTCTGAAGTTAACGTTTGATGCGTTAACCAGTTAACCCATTTGGTTCACCAGTTAACACTATTCGTTTCAGTCATTGTTGGCCTCTTTTCATGAAAAAATATTTATACCTTTTCACCATTTTTTATGAAGATAATTATATCTCTTTGAATAGGTGTTTTGATCAATATAAATTCTGGAATTTTTAAATTAAAAAACACCTCCAAGAATTTTCATAAAAACTCATATTAATCACTCTTTCATATTAACCAATTTTTTATATAAAAAGTGTTCATAACCTTTTGAGAAGAAACTTTCCATTTTCAAATATTCTTGTTTCATCTCATCCCATTTCTTGTTGAACACTTATATATTATTTCTTGAGTGAATTATTTATTCAAGGAGAAGATCAATCAAGAGAATATTGATAGAACTACAAATTATTCAAATCATTAAAGAGATTTTTTGTGTTTACTTGTAATCCAGGATTGTTGGGTTCAAGTGTTAGTGTTATTAAGAAGATTGTTGTTCAACACTATTGTTTATAGTTTATAGATAGTAGGCTTCACCAAGTTTGGTGTGATAGGCTTGTACACTTCTAAAACTATAGTGGAAATCTCTTACGAGTCATAAGGGGATTGGAGTACTCTCAATCTATGAGGGAAACCAGTATAAATTCCTGTGTCATTTTTCTTTTCCGTATTTTACTACTTTCATCTTAAAACATTAAGCAAGAGAATATCAACTGTCGCTCCCAAAAGACGAGACCGGGCTTGAATGAGGTACAGACGCGAACGGTCGGTGAAAAGAGATGCGAGAACACACAGGAGTGAACTCACAGGAAAAGAAAAGAGTCGCCAACTAGGAATTTTTATCCCGGAGGAAAGGTAATGCTGCATAAACCTAGAAAGACATGGATAAGACGGTTGCGAACCAGAGAGACTGAGAAAGGGGGTTGGTTACAACCTGGGAAGGTATTAGCACCCAGATTGTCCGTCGTACTCGACGGGATCCACGCTTAAAAGATTTGTGTTTTAAAGGGGTAGTGTCAGTGCAATTTGTGCATCAAAAGAGCTGGAAAAGGATGTACAGGTGTCAGTGTAAAAGAAATGTGAAGTGTATAAATAATGTGTCAGTGTAGGAATAAAGATGAAATGCTCAAGATAATGAGGCTAAAAAGAATAAGGCTGGAAGAGGGGGAATAGACAGAGACTTTTGTTCGATAACAGTTAAGTTATGCCTACGTATCCTCTCGTGCAATGAGGAAGTCAGAACACCGTAGTTCGACCCAAAGAGACTGAAAGATAAATTGACTGATGAACTGCTTACTTGCCTATGCTCAAGTGTATGACCTGTCTGGCTCAGGTGCAAACTGTCTTGCATTAGACGGAAGAAGCGAGTTCTCGTTGGTGAGTGAATGATATGAGAAAAGAATCCCGAAGGAGACGATTATTGTTTGTTTTTTGTATTTTCAGTCTTTTATTGCTTTTTGAAGTTTGTCATAAGATAATGAGCTTAAGCCTAAACCAATGGATTTAGTAAACTCATCACATCTTCCCTCTGATTAGGGGTAATGAGAATACCTTAAGTGTGAAGTTAGCTTCTCACACTTAATCACCTTTGATGTAGGATTAAGATCATTAACCTACTTGTGATTATTTAGATGTTTTTGGTGTTTTTGTTTAGTGTTGAGTAATGAGGTTAAGCCATAATCAGGGATTAAACAGACTCATTACACCATCCTAATAGAAGGATAATAGATGAGAATGTTTAAGCTGAGGAAAACTCCTCAACTTAATCCATGATTAGGGATTAAACTCATGACAAAACAAAGCCTTTATTAAGTGGATTTTAGTTAATGATAAGATGATGAAGTGATTTTTATGGTTTGTAAGACAACTTGAGGGGGACTTGTCCATTAACACTAGGGTTAGTCCTTCTCGACCAATTAAGGAAGAATTAGAACCCTAATGCAAGGCCCAAGTTACAAGCTTGATGTCTTGATGATTATTAAGTGAATTGATTAAAGGATTTAAACACATCAAGGGTTTAACACTTAGGATTAAAGTTATACACTCCATCCTAATAGAAGGATGCAGGCATAAGCTTAATCACAAAGCCTTAAAGCCTTTAGGGTTTAGTCCCCGATTATGAGATGAGAAGAGAAGACTCAAAGATGACACAAAGGTGAAAACTTAAGTGGGGGGGACTAATCAAACCTAATTGTTATCATGCTTGGAAGCCCTAGGGTTTGTGAGGTTTAAGAGGACGATCTTCAAAGGACCACCAAGGAAAGAAGCAGATGAAAAGATCAAGAAGCAAAACAACTTGCTTCACTTAAGAAGACAAGTTGCTTGAAGAAAGAAGGTAAAATAAACAGGGAGGAGCAAGCTCACTCCAATACACATACAAAAAATGCAACAATGATGCACAAAGGGGATGAAAAGAAAATGCGAGAAGTGAAGGCAAATTCACTTCTCGGAGTACTTACCACCTGAAAAAAAGTTAGCACGAAAGAAAGAAATAAAGTGAAAATGAAATTAATACTAGGATGCAAGCCAAAACCAGAAACATGTTCATGATGCAGGGAAGGTTACAAGATGATATGGATGATCATACAAGTGAAAACGAACGAAAGATAAATAACTAAATTAAAACGAAATTAATTAAAGGAAATGATTAACAAATTAACCAAAAAAAGGAAACTTTATCTTATAATAATTACCTAATAATTACCTAATTAAGATGAAGTTACCTAAAAACCCTATATTCAAAAACCTAACCCCCTCGGTTCAAATCAATTCACAACAACGATACATAGTTCAATCAGAAGCAACGAAATGAGGATAAGATGGAGCTACCTCAACGTGGTTCGAATCTGTTTCAAGGTGGAGTTTTTCTTTCTCTCAACTATGATCTTCTTCTTCCTATGTTTCTGGATCTTTGATTCTCTTCTGATAAAAACAATTTAGGGTTTTCTCTGTGTGAAATTTGTATTATGCAGTAGGGTTTTCTCCTTGTGTGTGTTTTTGATGCGGCCCCCTTTTCATGAATTCATCCTGTTTTTATATAGTGAAAATTAGGGTTTAGGTGTTTCTGAAACTTGCTGAGGAACCAAATCCGACTATGTTTGTGACACCTTTCTTGTATCAAAAAGCCTTTTTGCCAAACTTGTGAAATTTTCGGTTCTGCAACTCTTCTTACATGTCTGTCTGCTCTGGTTTTTGTCTGCTTATGCACTCTTTGTTGAACTTGACTTTGAAATGAACTGAGATAGTTGGCTTTGGATTGGATTAGTTACCCCCTTTTTTACTGTCGTAAACTTATTTTCACTGCTTGTTACCATGTTAACCATTGTGGCAATTTCAAATTTTGCAGGGTCAGATTGTGAGAACCATTGCCGCTTTTTTTTGACAAAATCTAGCCGATTTGATGTACTATCCATCTCATTACCGAGTTCATCTATGATCTTTTCCTGTTGCCTTATAAGAAGCATCTGTCTATCTGATTCTGATTCTATGAAATCATCATTGTCATTGGCAGCATTATGATTGGATGTATGAGTTTGGTAGGAATCCGGTAGCCTCATTAGTTCTCGGTGCATCCCGTTAATGCTTGTTGTGCTTGAGCTCTTTCCAGCATCCACTATTTTCTTCATTGTGACAACCTGAGTACGGGCACTGCTTGTCCATCTCCTACGATTTTCAATCTCTGTGTCATCAATGCCATACCAAGAAGGTTCCTTAGCAGCAACAACAATGGCTTTTTCCAATTCATCCACCTGCCACTCTATACTTTCACAGCCAGTAAGAACCTCCTTTGTAACACGTACTCGCTCCGCAGCATCAGAAGCACGTTTCCATTGCTCAAAAGTAGATTGCAAATTATCAATAGATTCTTAAATCTCGGATTTGACAACGTAGAATGGATCCTGAGCTGAGGGCATGCTATGTTATGGATCGGAGAAAAGAGAAATGGAACTGTCGTGGACACTGAGACACTGATGTTGTGCTTTCTCAATTCTCCTTTTTTATTGTTTCTATGACTTGAAGACAGGATTACTAAATGTTCTCTTCTTATGCAATCAGTTACATTGCATTCTGTGGATGACATTGTTTTTTTCTTTTCTTCTTTTCTTGCAGACTGGATCTCTTCTTACAGATGTCAATAATTTGATATCTCCAATGGATGGAAAGTAGAAATAAGCATGTTGACCCTATTAAAATGATTTATGGTTGTTTTATGCTTGGAAAATCCCAATGTTCTGACTTGTTTTCATTCTTGATTAGGTGTCCTGTGATGACGTGCGGTACGACTGTTGTTGTGAAGCTGAATGGAGGAGCTGGGTGTTTGTAAGCAAGTTGGGAAAGGCTATGGCCAGTCGTGTTTGTTGGCTGATGAGACATGATGCGCAAGGCCTGTTGGGAGTTATGTTGGGAGAAGAAATAGAACAAGACTTGAAGGGCAAGTAGCTTCGAAACAAATCAGATTTCTGGGTTTGCTTTCATTTCGAATTTAAGTGCCTCATAATTCCCTTTGAATTTCTTCTGAATACTCACTCTTTTGGTATGAATCCATCTCATTTCTTTGACATTTTTTTAACAGAATCAGGATTAATTCCCAAAGCCGTATTTACGTCACGGATTGGGATCCGTCAGCAACAAGCAAATCGACAAGAGGACCTTGGAAATGGTCAATGCTGGCCTCCATTGTTCTTTCAGACTGTCGAGACAGATACTTCCATTGCTGTTGATGTTTGGGTGGAATACCTTGGTCCTAAATGAAACCTTTGGTGGCTTGAATGGATAATCTGGAGGAAAGTGAATTGAAACCAAAAGCACACCACCTGAATAGGGGCTATCAGCCGGTCCCATGATCGTTGCTTGCCAGTGAAACATCCTTAGCAACAGAACCTGCGCTGTATGAGGTAGGAGGATTCTTCTGCAAATCCTTGAGTTCCTGTTTGGATACCATACTTCAAGGTAATCACGGAAGAAAAAAGAGTGAAGGATTAGAGAGAGAGTTGAAGGATTGGGAATGCATATCTCTTTTTTTTTTACTTGAACGCTACTTTATCCTTTAATTTGCACTGTCATGATTTTGTAACAAATAACATTGGAATTTGTAACATAAACAATTATTTGGGATAGCAATGGATATTTGAAATGCAGTTAGGACCTTTGGAGTATGGTCTTGAGCCTTCAATTGTTAACAAAACATTATGCATTTAAATCTTTCAGTATGATTTGTCTTTGTGGTTTTCACTTCCATTTGTCTTGACAATACACCAATCAGGATCTCAATGTCTTGCAAAACTTGGAAAATATCAATACTACCATGCTTGAGAACAATACACCTTAACTAACACACAGCAACATAAAATGAATCATGACTCCAAACAAACGTGCATCCAAATCCAACATAATCCAAATCCAACATACTCCAAATCAAACATAATACCACAAAATGCCCATGAAATGCCTTTTGAATCCGAGTCCAACACGATACCATGAAGCTCTTTTCTCTTTTCTTTTTCGAAACCAATGAATCAAAGAAGTCACACTTATTATTTTTCTTAACAAAAGTGCAATAAGTTTAACCCATGGCTTGTCAATTTATTGAAAATAAATTCAAAATAACTTAAAACCACTTTGAAACTTTAATGACGTTTAATCATCAATGAGACTCCAATTGATTGAAATGATTTGCGGGAAACGTATTTGTAAGGTCTTTGGTGGGTAAGAATAGCTGGTGTGGCGCAGGCCGATGGATCAGATCTTGGGGAATTGCAACAAGTGGAGGCATAGCCACATGGGCTTTTGCAAATTGGCACAAGCCTAGCCCCTTTGTGATCTCTCGAAGCATAAGTCGTGAAACTTGGAGATTCTTTGTGGCATTCAGGATTTAAAGCCATGGTCCATGCTTGCGTGATGATTGGAAGTCGCATTGAAGTCACATAAAGGCTTGCCATGAGAATTTGCAAGTCCTCCAATACAAGGCAATTTTGCAAAGTGGCTCGAAATTCTTCAATCCTGTGAACTTCTGACATCTTCTATGATCAAATAAAGATAATACGCAATCAAAATGACGAAGAACACCCCCTGGTTGGGTCATTGAGGGCCTCAGATACCCTGATTCTGTACTGACTTGCCCAAAAGGTCAACTCTTGATTAGACGACTTCCCCATGGGATTTCTTCATGAAAATTGACATGTATAATCTTCATATCATACAATGGCCAATAGAAACAAGAATGAGCAAAAATTTGGAGTTATGGCCCCCCCTGAAACCAAAACCCTAATTTTAGGTCATCTGTGCAGCCAAACCCGGCTCTGCTCCTATGCCTTCCTCAGTTCTTGTGATTCTTTGACTTTCTTGACTTTGCGGAGATACAATATGATGCTTGAACATACATGCACCCCTTTGAAGTGATTGATGACCTTTGGAGTGGCTCAAATGGCCTAGGGATTGCTCAGATCACAACCCTAGATGCAGATGACTTAGAACCAATGCAATGAATCAAAAATGTGATATGAGATGGTATGATTGAGTTTATGCATATGAGGAGATCACAAGCCATGGTGTGAATGGGTGAGGGCAAATTTGGGGTGTTTACAGCTGCCCCTATTCAAACATGAGTTAGCTGTGCAGGATGTAAGCAGCGGTTTAACAGGCAAACAATAACTTGTGGTTGAATACCAAAGACAGTCCAAAATTTGCACTCACAGAATGAAGAAGAAAAGGGATATAGATTGTAAAGGAAAATAAAGTATATTGTAAGGTGTGGGCGACGGAGGACGACCGTCGAGCAGAGGACGACTGCTGGGTAAAGAGCAATGACGGGGACGGCCGACATGCTGGAAAAGTGCGGAAAATAAAGCAATGACGGGGACGGCCGACATGCTGGGGATAAAAGGGGTTATGATGGGGACGACCATCAAGTAAAGATATAAGATTCTCTTGGGATTAATGAAAAATGACGGGGACGGCCATCAAGTTCATAAAGTAATGTAAACAACGATGGGGACGACCATCGGGCTAAACTGATGAAGGACGATCATCAGGAAAAGGAAAAGGGACCACGACGGGGACGGCCATCGGGTTAAAGAATAAATGAAATAAATGATGAGGGACGGTCATCAAAGGCGAAGGACGATCACCTAGCAGGGGACGGCTGCTTTGCTGGGGATAAGATGAGGGACGGTCATCTAAGGTGAAGGACGATCACCTGGCAGGGTACGGCTGCCGAAAATACCACGACATAGGACGAATGCCGGATAAAAGGTCAACGATGGGGACGGCCATCGGACGAGCATGATGAAGGACGATCATCAAGAGGTGAAGGACGATCACCTAGCAGGGGACGACTGCTCTCAAGGTTTATCATGACATAGGACGAATGTTAGATAACAAGATCAACGATGGGGACGGCCATCGGATAAAATGATGAAGGACGATCATCAAAAAGGTGAAGGACGATCACCTAGCAGGGTACGGCTGCTAAAAATCACGACATAGGACGAATGCCGGATAAAGGGTCAACGATGGGGACGGCCATCGGATGAGCATGATGGAGGACGACCATCAAGAGGTGAAGGACGATCACCTAGCAGGGGATGGCTGCTCTCAAGGTTTATCATGACATAGGATGAATGTCAGATGAAAAAAGAAATTTTGCTTTGCTGGCGATCTACTGGGGAGTAGTAAACACGGACGAGTGTTTATATCCAGGAAATAAAAGGTATAAGTGTTTTGTCGTTGTGTATAGATTAGAGATGCGGACGAGCATCCCTAAGACTACGATACGGACGAGTATCGGGTAGAAACAAATACCGACACATGTTCAGAGATGATGATACGGACGAGTATCAACTGGTTAACAAGGAACAAGGACGAGTGTTGAATCTGAGGGGACTCTTCTGGAGAATAGTAGACACAGACGAGCGTCTACATTCAAGAAGACAAGAGTGTTTGACACGTGTATGGATTAAAGATGCGGACGAGCATCCTTATGACTATGATACAGACGAGTATCAAGTAGAAACAAACGCTTGACGCATGTTTTGAGATGATGGTACGGACGAGTACCAACTGGTTAACAAAGAACACGGACTAGTGTTGAATCTGCGGGGATATAAATGGTGTATACAAGATACGGACGAGTATCTGTATAAGTTAAATATGAGTAATAAGTATGAGTGGTGTATAGTTGAGTGTTCAATCTGCTGGAGTGAGTGACACGGACGAGTGTCAAAAGGAGAAAAGTATAGTATAAACAAATATCTGATATACAAAGTGTTTGGGTTACTGTGCTGGGGAGAATTACACGGACGAGTGTCAAGGAAGTTATATATATGAGCATCTGTGAGTGCAAAGAGGATGCTTTGGTCTTTTACTGGGGATATGACACAGACGGGTGTCACAAGGAGTATATACTGATGTTTGTGAATGTAAGGCAACTGCTTTAGCTTTAGTTCTCCGCTGGGGAATCTGGGGAGTTTTCTGTATACTGTTGATGGATTGTCAATATTTCACAAGTGTTTGATTCAGAACATGGCCTATGATTTATGCAATATGTTTGATTTTTGCCGTAATGCTCCGTGTTAGACGGAATGCTACGCTTTGTGGGGAAAATATGATGCGAATGCCATGATTATGCAAGGATACCAATCCGGGATTCGGATCCCGTTGCTGTGAAGATCTCTGGTCGATCTGTTTGAAGTGGACATCCCAGCTGGGGATGAGATCATTGGTAGATCTGATGAGATGCATCTGCTTGGGGAAATGGGTCAATGATGGACCTATTCCAGTAAATGAAGGACCCAGCTGGGGTTTGTAGAAGCTTTCGTCACTCTGTTGTGATTCCTTCATGCGTTGCTCTTCTGGATAAAGGCTGGAACTCTATGGGGAGATGATTCCCTGGCTATTGTACTTAGCTGAGGAGAAAGAATGATTGGCAACTCGGCTGGGAGAAGCAACAAGTGGCAACTCAGCTGGGGAGAAAACACTTTGAGTGCTAAGACTGAGTGAGTGTTGATTTGCCAGCTTGCCGGGATGAAGCTTACATGCCCCATGTTGCGCTTTTGAGTACCTGCAATCCTGCAAAGACAAAAGGACGCACAAGTAATCCCGAGGTATCCCTTACTGGACTCCGTCGTAAGAGTTAGACACTCCCGAGAGTAATTATATTCCCTGCACGCACGTATTACTATTTTTGAAGATAAGCATCTGTATTTATGCAATCAGTTTTTTAAAGACATCAAACATCCTTTGCAAAATAAAATGTACAAGACGAAACATGACTGAAAATCTGATTTTATTAATTCATATGCCCTGAATTGGCAAGATACAGTCAGAGAAACACATCTCCTAAAATGAGGAGATTGTTACAAATTGAGAAACAAAATGCTGGCAATGTTGATGATGCTTCAATGAGCTTCCCTTTTGCTATGACTCGTATGACTTTTGACGTTCTTCTCGTCTTGCTTTCTGAAGAAGGCTAATTCTGATAGAAGCTTGATCCTTTCGAGGCTTACCAAGTCGTGAGTGATACAGACGAATTCAGCATGCAGTCGTTCGCTTATTCCCTTATTTTGCATGGATCGCCCTTTCGGGTTTTCAATCCATCGGGATACCCATTTTTGCCTGAGTTGTCCAATGTGGCTTTTCAACTCAGCGGGTGTACATTTTTATTTATTTTCCCTTATTTTTGCCCGAGTCTTTTATTCTGTTTTTGACTCGCCGGGATGCCCTATTTTTGCCTGGACTTACATTCTGTTTTTATGTCCAGCGGGTCATTTTTATGCGAAGTATTTTTTAACTGCATCTGAATTCACAGGGGACGGGAAATCTTCACCATCCATGGTACTGAGCATGAGTGCTCCACCGGAGAAAACTTTCTTTACTACGAATGGTCCTTCATAGTTCGGAGTCCACTTGCCCCTGTGATCTGTATGAGGAGGGAGGATTCTTTTCAGCACAAGATCTCCTACTTGGTACTCTCGGTGCCTGACTTTCTGATCGAAGGCTTTCTTCATTCTTTTCTGATACAACTGCCCATGACAGATTGCAGCCAATCTTTTCTCTTCAACCAGACTCAGTTGTTCGTATCGGGATCAGACCCACTCTACTTCATTCAGTTTAACATCCATCAGTACCCGTAAGGAGGGTAGCTCAACTTCAACTGGTAGGACTGCTTCTATACCATACACAAGCTGATACGGTGTTGCCCCAGTGGATGTCCTGATTGACGTGCGGTACCCATGCAAGGCAAACGGTAGCATCTCATGCCAGTCTTTATAAGTGACTACCATCTTCTGCACAATCTTCTTGATATTCTTATTAGCTGCCTCGACAGCACCATTCATCTTTGGCATGTAAGGAGAAGAATTGTGGTGTTGGATCTTGAAGTCCCGGCATAGTTCTGCCATCATTTTGTTATTTAAGTTGGAACCATTATCAGTAATGATTCGCTCGGGAACTCCGTATTGACAGATGATATCTCTCTTCAGAAATCTGGCTACCACTTGTCTTATAACGTTTGCATAGGAAGCTGCTTCGACCCACTTGGTGAAATAGTCAATAGCTACCAGGATGAATCTGTGGCCATTTGAAGCAGTTGGTTCAATCTTGCCAATCATATCAATGCCCCACATGGCAAAGGGCCAGGGTGAAGACATCACATTCAAAGGATTGGGAGGTACATGCACTTTATCCGCATAAATCTGGCATTTATGACATTTTCTGGCATAAGCACAACAGTCGGCATCCATTGTGATCCAATAATAGCCTGATCTTAGCAACTTCTTAGCCATTGCATGCCCTCCTGCATGGGTACCAAAGGATCGTTCATGCACCTCGTGCATCAACAAGTCTGCTTCTGTTCTATCAACGCACCTGAGGAGTATCATATCAAAGTTTCTCTTGTACAGGGAACCGTCAGTATTCAGGAAGAAACTACCAGCTAGCCTTCTTAGTGTCTTCTTGTCATTGGGAGATGCCCCAGGTGGGTATGTTTGATCCTCCAAGAAGCACTTAATGTCATGGAGCCAAGGCTTATCATCTTTTACAACGTCTGCTGCAAATACATACGCTGGTCTGTCAAGTCTGGACACTGAAATCTGAGGTACAAAGTTGGCAGCCTGCACTTTGATCATGGATGAAATGGTAGCCAGAGCATCTGCAAACTGATTCTCGTCCCGAGGGATATACTCAAGTTTGACCGTTGTAAAGAAAGTCAATAACCTCCTTGTATAATCCCTGTAAGGTATCAGATGATCCTGGTGTGTGTACCATTTGTCGTTGGTCTGATTGACTACCAGAGCTGAATCTCCGAATACAGTTAAAGTCTTGATCCTGAGGTCAATGGCTTCCTCAAGACCCATAATGCAAGCTTCGTATTCAGCTTCGTTGTTAGTGCAGTTAAAGGTGAGTTTTGCCGAGAAAGGCATGTGAATCCCTTTAGGTGTAATGAGTACTGCACCAACACCACGACCATTCATGTTAACAGCCCCATCAAACATCATAGTCCATTCTTCTTCCGGGTCAGGCCCTTCAGTGTGAATAGGCTCTTCATGATCTTTTGCTTTTATGAACATGATGTCTTCATCAGGGAAGTCAAATCTCATAGGCTGGTAATCATCAATGGGTTGCTCAGCAAGATATTCAGACAATACACTGCCCTTGATGGCTTTCTGAGATGTGTACTGGATGTCATATTCTGTGAGGATCATTTGCCATCTTGCAACCCGTCCGGTAAGTGCTGGCTTCTCAAAAATATACTTGACTGGGTCCATTTTTGAGATCAACAAGGTAGTGTGGGTCAACATATACTGTCTCAGTCGGCGAGCAGCCCACAACAAGTTTTCTCGAGCAGTGAATAACGCTGTTCACAGTCGGTAAACTTTTTGCTTAGGTAGTATATTGCATACTCTTTTTGACCAGACTCGTCATGTTGGCCCAGCACACACCCCATTGACTCTTCTAATACTGTCAAGTACATGATTAGAGGTCTTCCTTCAACTGGAGGCATAAGGATTGGAGGTTCTTGCAAGTATTCCTTGATTTTGTCAAAAGCCTTCTGGAAGTCTTTGTTCCACCTGACCGTTTGTTCTTTTCTCAACAATTTGAACAAGGGCTCACAGGTTGCTGTAAGGTGAGATATGAACCTTGAAATGTAGTTCAATCTACCTAGAAACCCTCGAACTTCTTTTTCTGTCTTTGGTGTAGGCATTTCTTGAATGGCTTTAACTTTATCAGGGTCAACTTCAATCCCTTTCTCACTTACAATAAATCCCAGCAACTTACCAGATCGCACCCCGAATGTGCATTTGTTGGGGTTTAACTTCAGTTGGTACTTCCTCAGACGCTTGAATAGCTTCAGTAGATTTACCAGGTGGTCTTCTTCGGTGAGGGACTTGGCAATCATGTCATCCACATAACATTCGATTTCTTTATGGATCATATCGTGGAATAATGTCACCATAGCCCGTTGATATGTTGCACCGGTATTCTTCAGTCTGAATGGCATCACCTTGTAACAGAACGTGCCCCAGGGTGTGATGAAGGTTGTCTTCTCCATGTCTTCAGGTGACATTTTGATCTGATTGTATCCTGAAACTCCGTCCATGAAGGAGAATACCGAGAACTGAGCCGTATTATCAACTAATACATCAATGTGAGGTAAAGGGAAGTCATCTTTCGGGCTGGCTCTGTTCAGATCCCTGTAGTCCACACACATCCTCACCTTGCCGTCTTTCTTAGGCACAGGCACAATATTAGCAACCCACGGTGGGTAGCTAGTCACAGCAAGGAACCTGGCGTCCCACTGCTTTTGTACCTCTTCTTTGATCTTCATTGCCATGTCTGGGCGAGTACGGCGTAGCTTCTGTTTAACTGGTGGGCAATCTTCTCTTAAAGGCAGCTTGTGCATAACAATGTCGGTGTCCAACCCTGGCATATCTTGATAAGACCAAGCAAACACATCCACATATTCTTGAAGCAGGTCAATCAGTTGTCTCTTTACTGAGTCTTGTAAATAGGCCCCGATTTTAACTTCTTTCACATCTTCATCTGTACAAGGATTTATCGTTTTGACCTCCTCCTGATGAGGAGTGATAATCTTCTCCTCTTGCCTCAACAACCTGGTTAATTCTTCAGGAAGCTCATACTCTTCTTCAACCTGTAAACACCCCAAATTTGCCCTCACCCATTCACACCATGGCTTGTGATCATCTCATATGCATAAACACAATCATATCATCTCACATCTCATTTTTGGTTCACTGCATAGATTCTAAGTCATCTGCACCTAGGGTTTGTGATCTGAGCAGTCCAAGAGCTTCTTGAGCCACTCCAAAGGTCAATAATCACTTCAAAGGGGTCCATGTGTGTTCTTATATCATACTACATCCTCTCAAAGTCAAAAATGCAAGAGGATCACAGGAACTGGGGTTGGTATGGGAGCAGAGCCAAGTTTGACTACACAGTTGACCTAAAATTAGGGTTTTGGTTTCAGAGGCCATAACTCCAAATTTTTTGGTCATTCTTGTTTCCATTGGTCTCTATATGGTATAGGGAGTATGCATATCAAGTTTCATGAAGAAATTCCATGGGGAAGTCATCTAATCAAGAGTTGACTTTCTAGACAAGTCAGTGCAAAATCAGGGCATCTGAGGCCCCCAATGACCTAACCAAGGGGTGATCTTCATCATTTTGAGTGTATTTGATCTTTATTTGATCATGGAAGAAGATTGAAGTTCACAAAATTCAAGAATTTGAAGTTTTTGCAAAGTTGACTTTTTAGGGCATGGTTGACTTTTAAGGAATTTGTCAATTTAGGTCATTTTTCAAACCTTACTTTTTGATCCAAAAATGTTTCAAATGGAAAAACTTTGGTCATGAAAGTTGTAGAATAAATTTTTCCCTTTTCAAAAAGTATAAGAACATGACCTAATTCATTTTGGATCAAAAGTTATGGTGTGACAAAGTTGGCAAAAATCACTAATTTTCAAGTTATGCACCAATTGGAAAATTTGCAAAATCATGAACCAAGGCAAATTGTAACTTCTAATTGTCATCAAACCATTACACAAGCATCATGCAACTCTTAAAAATCAGATTTGAACCAAGTTCCTCATGTTTCATGGTTTGTATAGCAAGAAGATCACATGTGAACTAGAAATGACCAACTTGCAAAATTCATGATCACACTTCCTACCACTTGCTACATTGGATGCTGAACCCTGCTAGCCCTTCCCCTCACCTTTGCTGCGCCAGCCCCATGCTTGTACTAGCCTAGAACCAAGCCCATGCTTTCCTTACACAAGAGTGGACTTTTTGCAAAAGGTGACTTACCTATCACAACAGGCCAGGTCACATCACCTGACCAATGGGAGTTCTTTATGCAAGGAAAATGCTGGCCATAACACCCAAGAAGCAAGGCTGAAACACACAACATAACATACACAAACTCACCCCATTTTGAATTTCTCTTCGAATCTGCCTCCACACCTCACAAACATTCAAACAAGCTTCACTAATCATCTCACCATACTTCATTGAGCCCAAACCAACAAAGAACCAAGCCTGAATCCAGCAAGAACATTGTTTCTCCATTTTCACCCCAATCTGCAGTTTCCTTCGAAACACCTTCCACAGGCCATAAACACTCAAAAAAACTCCACAAACCTCCTCAAAACATCACCCTGATCACAAAGAACCACTCACATTGGCCTGAAATAGCTTGGATCACCATCACCATTTTCAACTGAGCTTGAGCAGAAGCTGTTCAAACTCTTCATCTAGCCAGCATAAATTTCTCCCAAGCATTCAAGCATCATCAAAGGGTCATAAGGAGTGGATTTCACAAGGAGAGGAGGTCTGAAAGTTACCAGAGTGAAAGCTTCGAAACTCAGGTAGCTCAAGAACTTTTTTTCCAGAAATCGTTTTTTAAGTTCTTAAGTTGTTCTCTATGCTTCACTGATTGTTCTGGTGCTTTTAGTTTTGAAAATGGTGATGAAATGAGAATTTAATTGCTTTCTGAAACTCTGTGACCTAAAAAATGTTTTGCTCGATTCATGAGTTTGGGGAAAAATAAATGAGTTTTGGCTTGGGGTTTTGATTCAGTAAGTTGTGGGGATCATTTCCATGTTTTTAGATTTCATTTTAGTTAGGTTTTGAGAGTTTTAGGGATTTTCAGGTGGGCTTCCCACCGGAGAAGACGACCAGAGGTCTTCTCCGGCCACCTGAAAATCATTATGCCCTAATCCCTGTAATTAATTCCATTTGAATTTCGTGCGTTGGATGGCTTGACTTGTTTGACTTGCCGCGCGAACGGATGGCCCAGATTCACTTGTTTTGCCCTAATCCACTTAATTAGTTTTAATTAATTATAATTAAATTAATTTATCCAGAATGAATCTAGACCCTCCATTCACGCGCGCGGTCAACCATTTTGAATCCAGACTCAATCTCAGCCTCTCCTTCTGATTACTTCCCCATTTATTTGTTTTTTATTTCATTTCTTTTCATTTTATTTGCACAATTTATTTAAAATAGCAAAATTGTTTTAAAAATTATTAAACTTTTTCTCAAGAGTTTCATTAATTTTTAAAACACAAAAATATTTTTATTTTCATTTTTAGCATTTAAAAAGTATTTTAAAATATTTAAAAGTTTATTTTTAATTGATTAATGGAAATTAATTTATTAAAAATACTTTTAGGTATTTAAAAATCACCAAAAAATTCATGAAATGTTCTAAGACATTTAGAAACATTGTCCAACCTTCAAACCAAATTTCTTTTTTGATCTTGATGCATTTTAAGAATTTTTCATTGAATTAAAATCATTTTTGTGCATTATTTTGATCCAAAGTTCAAAAAATCATTTCTACCTATCCATGAAGAGTTGGACATGGATTCTTTTTGCATTGCATTGTGTTTAGCATGAAGTTTGTAAGATTAAATGGCCATGATTTGATCTTTCATTTTCAATTTGTTTGGCATTTCTTTTGTTTAGGAACCCTAAAACCCTAGAAATTTTAGGAAATTCACAACTTTCATTAGGTTAAGAGTTGAGACCTCTCCTTTGGGCATTGGGTTAGTATAGGATTAGGGATCCTTTGAGTGCATTTTCAATTTTTTTTATTGATGTTTGCTTCTGATTTTGGTTTTTGTTTGTTGCTTTGATCATAAACCCTAACTTGGGCTTCCATATGCATCCATCTTGCATTTGCACTCATAACTTGACTTGCCATAGCATTTTATGCATTCTTGTGATTCATGGAACATCTTAAGACATATTAGAGGAATGTTTGATCATTGCATCATGTATTTGCCATGTTGTATGCCATGTGCACTTCATAACTTTACATGTATGTTCATGGTCCCTAACTTGCTTCATTTGCATCCATGAACTTGTATGATCATTTCCATGTGCTGCCTCATGTTGGTAGCATCTCATAGCATCATTAGCATCATGTATATGCTTCTGGTTTTGTTTCTCATCATGTCATCTCATCCCATTTTGCATTGCATTGCATTCCTTTTCTAACCTTTCAGGTGGTAAGTAACTTTGAGAGGTGAATTTGCCTTCACTTCTCATAACTTTTCTTTTCATCTCTCTTGCATCCATTGCTGCATTTTTCTTTGTGTTTGAGATTGAGCTTGATCATTCTTCCTCTTCCCACTTTCTTTCTTCAAGTGACTTGACTTCTTGAATGAAGCAAGTCACTTTGCTTCTCTTGATCCTTTCATCTGCTTCCTGGTGGTTCCATTGAAGATCTTTTCTTGAAAAACCTCACAAACCTTAGGAACAACCAAGCATGACAATGATTAGGGTTTTGATTAGTCTCCTTTTTTAGTTTTACCTTTGTGTCTCTTTTGAGTCTTCTCTTCTCATCTCATAATCAGGGACTAAACCCTAAAGGCTTTAAGGCTTTGTGATTAAGCTTATGCCTGCATCCTTCTCTTAGGATGGAGTGTATAACTTTAATCCTAAGTGTTAAACCCTTAATGTGTTTAAATCTCTTAATCAATTCATCTAATAATCATCAAGACATCACACTTGTAACTTGGGCCTTGCATTGGGGTTCTAATTCTTCCTTAATTGGTTAAGAAGGACTAACCCTAGTGTTAATGGACAAGTCCCCCTCAAGTTGTCTTACAAATCATAAAATCCACTTCATCATCATACCATTAATAAAATCCACTTAATCAAAGGCTTGTTTTGTCATGAGTTTAATCCCTAATCATGGATTAAGTTGAGGAGCTTTCCTCAGCTTAAACATTCTCATCTATTATCCTTCTATTAGGATGGTGTAATGGGTCTGTTTAATCCCTGATTATGGCTTAATCTCATTACTTAACACTAAACAAAAACAACAAAAACATCTAATTAATCACAAGTAGGTTAATGATCTTAATCCTACACCAAAGGTGTTTAAGTGTGAGAAGCTGACTTCACACTTAAGGTATTCTCATTACCCCTAATCAGAGGGAAGATGTGATGAGTTTACTAAATCCATTGGTTTAGACTTAAGCTCATTAACTCATGACAAAATCCAAAAACAATAAAAGACTGAAAACACAAAAACAAACAATAATCGTCTCCTCCGGGATTCTTTTCTCATCTCACTCACTCATAAACGAGAACTTGCTTCTTCCGTCTAATGCAAGACAGTTTGCACCTGAGCCAGACAGGTCATACACTTGAGCATAGACAAGCAAGCAGTTCAAGTCAATTCATCTTTCAGTCTCTTTGGGTCGAACTACGGTGTTCTGACTTCCTCATTGCACGAGAGGATACGTAGGCATAACTTAACAGTTATCGAACAAAAGTCTTTGTATATTCCCCCTCTTTTCAGCCTTATTCTTTAAGCCTCATGATCTTGAGCATTTCACTCTCATTCCTGTTCCTACACTGACACTGTATATATCACACTTCACATTTCTTTTACACTGACACCTGTACATCTTTTCCAGCTCTTTTATACACAGATTGCACTGACACTACCCCTTTAAAACACAAATCTTTCAAGCGTGGATCCCGTCGAGTACGACGGACAATCTGGGTGCTAATACCTTCCCAGGTTGTAACCAACCCCCTTTCTCAGTCTCTCTGGTTCGCAAACCGTCTTATCCATCTTTTCTAGGTCTATGCAGCATTACCTTTCCTCCGGGATAAAAATGCCTAGCTGGCGACTCTATTCATCTCCAGTGAGTTCACGGCTGTGTGTCCTCACTGTTCTTTCCGCCGACCGTTCGCGCTTGTACCGGGATGCAAATCTTTGGGAGCGACAGCTTGGCGACTCTGCTGGGGACCCTTATACTGCAACCAGGGCTTCTGGTTCTTTTTGTGGGTTCCTCCTAGCGCTTGTTTGATTTATGTTTACTGGGGTGTTATGTGCTTATTTGTGTTTGTGTATTTGTATTTATTTTGTACAGTTTTGTTTATTGCTTTCTTTATAGCTTTATGCATATATTATCATGTTGTCATACTGTGCTGCTGGCTGGATCTGTTGTTTGCTTTGGTGGGTGGGGTTCTATTGAGAGTTAAGGTCCTATACCTGGGACCTGAGTGACACCTAGGCTAGAGTGAATCATATTTTTTCCCATTCCATCTCGGTCTGGTGCGGGAATATGAAACACGGTTCAGATATGGGTTTCTTCTTGAGAACTCTGTGTTGCAGATTTCCTGCAATACTAGGGCTATCTGGGAAGCCTGCTAAGTCTGGATGACCTTTTAGTATTGACCTTCAAAAACTGAGGTGAATTAGAGGAGGAACTTTTATGGTTATTGTAAACACTGTACCTCCGGGTTAGAAGTGTTTACACTTCTCATAACTGATCCAAGTCTGAGGATCCTTGTTTTAGAACACCACCTGTGAGGGGGTTGGGCTGTTTACAGGTTTGCAGGTACCTTGACCTCAGAATACCCTGTTACTTTGATTTGATTAAGAATACTCCATGTTGGAACAGTTCTTGTGATTCTTAAACCCTGGACACGTGGCTCTTTATTTGAGTCCCCCACCTTGGTTACTGGATTTATAGACCTCCATCTGGATTTCTTACACACCTGGACTTATATCAGAGCAATTGATCAGATCCAGCTCAGTCACAAACCCTTGCATATCATTTGCATACATACTCATTGCATCATATTGACATTTGCCTATTTGTGTTTCAGGGTGTCCACTTTCATCTTTGGTTTTGGTTTTGACCCCATCTTCAGCATTGACCCATCTTCATCAGCATCTGCTTCAGCTATCACCTGCACCAGCCAATCAGTGGCCCATTCTTCAGTATCATCATCAGCATTTGTCTCTACTCAGTCTCAGCATCATGGCACCTAAAAAGAGCAACATCACCTACCATTTCTTCCAGCCAGAGCTATCTGACATCAGGAGGATTCAGACCCTGATCACTCCAGATCACATACCATTGTTCAGGGAGCACTATGGGGATATACTTGATATGGTTATGGATCTGGACCCTTCACAGAGAAGCCTGATTCACACCTGCATTCAGTTTTATGATCCCCCTTTGAGGTGTTTTACTTTTCAAGACTTTCAGCTGGGCCCCTTATTGGAAGAATACTCATCATTGGTTGGTATGCCTATCAGGGGTGGGATCCCTTTCAACCCTGAGATGATCTTTCCTGGTAATGAAGAGGTAGCAAAGGCTTTGCATCTGGAACCTGTCCTGATTGAGCAGCATATGACTTCTAAAGCTGGAATCCCTGGCTTTCATCTGGATTTCTTGATCTCTCAAGCTACCCTGAAAGCTTCTTTAGGAGAGTGGAAAGCTGTTTGTGCTTTATTGGCCTTGAGCATATATGGAATTGTGTTGTTTGCAGATGAGCCTCGATTCATTAGCAAGAATGCAGTCCATCTTTTCATCCTGAAGAACCCATTGCCCACTTTATTGGGGGATCTCTATTATTCAGTGCATCAGAGGAATGAAAAGCAGAGGGGAAGATTAGTGAGGTGTTGTGCTCCATTATTCCATACTTGGCTTCTCAGGCACCTACCCAGGACAGATGCATTTTTGAATCCTCATCAGCAGAGAAACTGGGCTAAGAGACTTACTGCTCTAACTTCAGCTGATATCAAATGGTGCACTCAAAGCACCAAGGGCAGGGATATCATCACCAGCTGTGGGCATTTTCCCAATGTGCCCCTAATAGGAGTTAAGGGTAGTATCAATTACAATCCTCTGCTGTTCAGAAGGCAACTGGGCTACGCACTGGTCCACACTCCTAAGGCACAGGACTTGGTTGAAACTCTTTATTGTGAGAACAAGCCTAATCTGGCTATTGTTAGGCAGGCAGCCTGGGCCTGGGACAATGTTCAAACCAAGGGAATAACCATTTTTGGGAAGTGCAGCAATGTGGCTTCAGCACAATACTATGAGTGGTCCCGTGCCAGGGCTCAATTCTCTGGGATGCCCTTTACTATAGAAGATATGCCTGAATCATCCGCAGCACCACCCCCTGCCACTATCAGTTTGGAGGAGTTTGAGAGCTTGAAGGAAAGAAATGAGAAGTTAACTCAGGCTTTGCAGAAGACTCTCCGGGAGAGGAGTGAGGGTAGGATGGAGATTGAGAGGCTAGAGAAGTTGAGAGTGGAGCATCTGGTTAAGATTGAGAAGTCTGGGGATTATATCAAAAAGTCTAAAGCTGGAGAACAAATTCTGAAGAATGCTTGCAAGGAAGCCCAGTTCCAGAGAGCAAGGACAGACTTGTATCTGAAGGAGAGTCAGGCCCGGTGGGTCAGGATCACCGAGGCTCGTACTCTGGAGGACAAGAGAGTTCAAGACAAGATGGAGCAACTGGAAGCTAGTGCAAAAGTGCAGCAGGAAGCCCTGGCAGCAGCCCAGAGGGAGATATCAGAACTGAAGATCAAAGCTGGAGTGAAGAGGTCAAAGGACCAAAGTCAGCACAAGAAGCTAACGGCAGCTGTTACGACCCGGAATCTCCTCATCAGGAATCTCACGGAGCGTCCAGCTGATCCTGTGACCGAAGCACTTCTCAAGGAAGTTCGTGAGGATGAGTTTGGTCTTGGTGTTTGACCATTTGTTTGTTGCTGCTTTCATTCCTTGTACTTTTATTTTCCTGTAATGCATTTTGACCCCTCCGAGGGCTTGTATTTGTAAAACAAACTATGTACCATTTTGCTTTTGTAATATATGTATTAGTTTGTTCCATCCAAGTTTCACTTCGAAAGCAACATCAACAGCATCTTCAAGGGTCTGGAAGGGTCAAAACTGAATGCCAAACCGGATGCCTTGAAAACAAATAGGCATACTGCATTGCATGCTAACCCTTTTGTTTGTTTTGTAGGTTTTTGTTTTACTGCCACTAACTCTGTTGTGATACTCAGGAATTATTGCTCGGCGCCGGGTATTTCCCCTCAACCGTCCGCACCGTTATCCAACCCGTAACAACCTTTCGGGCATTCAAATGGATCAGATGCAGCAGGACCTTACTGAGGTCAGAAACCAAATGGCAAACGAAAGGCTAGAAATGAGGAATCAAATGACGCAGTTTATGGAAGTAATGAACAACATGGCTCAGAGCCAGGAAAGATTGAGGGCCATGGTGGAAAGGCAAAATCAAGAAGATCCACACATAGGAACTGCCGGCACAAGCAACAACGAGAGGGTCCAACCTCATGTCAATCCCCCAGTCTTTGGACCACACCTCCACCCTGAGGTCAACATCCCTGCAAATGTTCAAGGGACTGCCACTGCAGCCAGGGTACTGCAAGAAGACCCTCAAGAGGATCAGTTCACAGTAATGGGTGCTGGGGAAGAAGCTTATGATAGAAGGCTGGACGAGATAGCTGAGAAATTGAGGTCCTTAGAATCTCAAAACTCTTTGGGTTTCGACGTCATGGACATGGGCTTGGTAGACGGGGTCAGGATCCCCCATAAGTTTAAGCCTCCTTGTTTTGAAAAATACAACGGGACTTCATGCCCCCGGACTCATTTACAGTCATTTCTGGGGAGGCTGAAGGCCTATACTATGGATGAGAAGCTTTGGATGTTCTATTTCGAAGACAGCTTGACTGGAGCGTCAAGAGAATGGTACTCTCACTTGACAAGGGCAACTATTAGATGCTGGAAGGACCTGGCAGAGGCCTTCATAAGACAGTATCAGTACAACTTAGATATGGCACCCAACAGGACCCTCCTAATGGGAATGTCACAGTCGTCAAGGGAAAGTTTCCGAGAATATGCCCAGAGATGGAGGCAACTGGCTGCTGCTGTTCAGCCACCTATGTCTGAGAGGGAAATGGCAGATATGTTTATGAACACCCTCCAGGGAACCTACATTGACAGGCTGGCTGCTTTCTCTTCCACTAGCTTTGCAGATGTTGTCATAGCTGGGGAGAGAATTGAGAGCCTGTTAAAAATGGGTAAGATCTCAGACAATGGTGCAAGCTCGTCCAGTAGTACAAGAAAGCCTTTTGCAGGACCGAGAAGAACTGGCGAGACCAATGCCATCCACACCAACAGGGGCAGGCCCCAATATGTTCACAGATCAGTGGCAGCAGTCACCATTCCCGCTCCAGCTCATCCTCAACCAGTTTATCAACCTCCGCAACAAAACTATCAGCAACAACCTCAGTACCATCAACAGAATCAGTATCCTCCGAGAAATTACAACAACAACCACACCAACAACAATAACCAGCAAAGGCCATTCCAACAGAGGCCTTCTCAAGCCAACAGGGTGATCGATCCGATCCCTATGCCATATGCTACATTGCTGCCACAACTCCTGAAACTCAACCTAGTTGAACTAAGGACGTTGGCACCTCCAGATCCCAACAGTCTACCCAGGAATTATGATTCCAACGCCAGATGTGCCTTCCATTCAAATGCACCTGGCCACAGTATAGAAAAGTGCAGAGCCCTGCACATGAAGGTACAAGACCTGGTAGACTCAAAAGCTCTGAATTTCGCACCACCACCTAATGTCAATAAGAACCCCATGCCAAATCACGGTGGTCCCAGAATTAACGCTATTGAAGAAGACAAACCGTCTTATTTAATAACCAGTGTGGGTCAGATCAGGACACCGTTGGTAGAAATTAAGGCTCAGCTCCTCGAATGTCAAATGTTGCCGGGGTGTGAGTTAGGGTGTGCTTACTGCAATATTTCAGTCAATGGGTGCGATAACCTGAGGAATGGCATAGATGACCTCATTCGGAGTGGCCAGCTTCAAATCACCACATCATTTCCAACAAATCCAGCAATCTCATCAGCAACAATTCCAGAACCTCCTACAACTGCAGCAACCATTGTTCCTGACAATTCTTCGGCTTCATCAACAAGTACTTCATCTATTGTCTCAACTGATCAGTTATCAACAAATTTTTCTTCTACAACTCCAGCACCACTCCATTTTGAAACTCCTACAACAACAACATCCATCCTTCCACCAATGTCTCCTACAACACCAGCAACAAATCATGAAGATGTCTCAACTGTCACAATATTCTATGATCCTGAGAACAACTCTGCCTACAACTCAGAAGGTGCTGCTCCCATCAGAGCACCGGTCACAATTTATTACGATCCACAGACTATCACAATCCCTTCAACAGCTGCAATCAGTCCGGTCACTATCACGGTGCCTGGACCAGTACCCTATGAAAGTAGTTATGCCATCCCCTGGCATTACGGCTCTGACCTGTACTGTGAAGGACAAAGAATCACTTTTGAATCATCAACCCCTGCACCACAAATTGACAATGTGGGAGGAGGCGGAGGCTTCACTCGAAGCGGACGTCTTTTCGCTCCACAAATTCAGAGACCCACTGCCGAAGCAGAAGCTGCTGCTAAAGCGAAAGGAAAAAGCTTGGTGCAGGAAGAACAGACTGTTAAAGAAGCTTTGAAAACACCCTTCGATCAAGAGGTTGATGAGTTCATGCGAATCATCAAGAAGAGTGATTATAAAATAGTGGATCAGCTTCATCAGACGCCTTCCAAGATCTCAATCCTATCATTGCTTATGTGCTCCGAAGCCCATCGGAATGCACTACTCAAAGTCTTGCACGCAGCTTACGTGCCTGAAGAGATCACTGTCAATCAGCTGGAAGTTGTAGTTGGAAATGTTAATGCTAGTCACAGACTAGGGTTCACCAATACTGATTTGACAATGGAGGGCCGCAACCATAACAAAGCCTTGCACATAACCATGGAATGTAAAGATGCTGTCCTTTCCCATGTGCTGGTAGACACGGGGTCATCCCTCAATGTCTTACCTAAGAAGGCCCTGGTGAAGCTAGAATATGACGGATTGGCGTTGAGACCCAGCAACCTGGTGGTGAGAGCCTTTGATGGTTCTAAGAGATCGGTTCTGGGATAGATTGAGTTGCCCATAACGATTGGCCCGCAGACCTTCAAAACGACCTTCTATGTGATGGATATACAGCCTGCCTACAGCTGTCTATTGGGTAGGCCATGGATTCACGCCGCTGGCGCCGTGACCTCTACCCTTCACCAGAAGTTAAAATATGAGTGGGAGGGTCAAATCGTTACAATCTGTGGAGAAGAGGATATTTTTGTCAGCCACCTGGCTACCTATAAGTATATTGAGATGGATGGGGAGATCCATGAAACAATGAGTCAAGGTTTCGAGGCCTTGAACATCAATGAAACCTCTGCTGTGCCTGGTACTTCAATATCATCATACCAACAAGCCCGGAAGGTTGTTGAGGGAGGAAACGCCCAAGGCTGGGGCAAACTGTTATCGGTGGAGAAGAAAGAGGATAGATTTGGGTTGGGTTACAAACCAACTCAACAAGATCAAGCAGAGGCTGCAAAGGAGCCCAACTTTGTGGGTGGGGGGATGCTCACCCCTGATGCTGTCAACTGTTTGGAAGACGAGCTGGAAGAAGAACGCAACCTGGAATGCTGGATTCGTCCAAAGATCCCGGGGAGCAGTATCTCGAACTGGTCTTCCCAGGAAATTATAAGAGTTACTCATGCAGAGTAATTATTATTTCCTGTATTTTTATAGCATGCATCAAAGTCTTGCATCTTGCCCAAGATGACAAGACTCATTTTGTAATCGGGCCATCTGTACTTTTTGTGCAACAAGATTAATCAATGAAATATCAGACATCTTTTTGCAAACGAGTCTTCTCCTTTTTCGCTCACTGTTTTTCCATTTTTCTTTTTGTACAAAAAAATAAATGGCAGTGTTTTCAAAATGACAACTTTATTTCACTTTTCTAAAATAAGATTAAAATCAAATCACTAAAATGAACCAACTGAACCCTTGCAGAGAGTGCCTTCCAGACAGCACCGACAACAACACGGCTATGACTTCGTATGACTTTGACAATCCAATCAATCAAGCTGATGAAGGGGTTGAAGAAGAATATGAGCTTCCTGAAGAGCTAGCCAGATTGTTGAGACAAGAGGAAAAGGTTATTACTCCTCACCAGGAGGAGGTTGAAACGATCAATCTTGGTACAGATGAAGACGTGAAAGAGGTTAAAATCGGGGCCTGCCTGCAAGACTCAGTGAAGAGACAACTGATTGACCTGCTTCAAGAGTATGTGGACGTGTTTGCTTGGTCTTACCAAGATATGCCAGGGTTGGATACCGATATTGTTGTGCACAAGCTGCCTTTGAGAGAAGAATGCCCGCCAGTTAAACAGAAACTACGCCGTACTCGTCCAGACATGGCAATGAAGATCAAGGAGGAGGTACAAAAGCAATGGGACGCCGGGTTCCTTGCCGTGACTAGCTATCCACCGTGGGTTGCTAATATAGTACCTGTGCCTAAGAAAGACGGCAAAGTAAGAATGTGTGTTGACTACCGGGATCTGAACAGAGCCAGCCCAAAAGACGATTTCCCTTTACCTCACATTGATGTATTGGTGGATAACACGGCTCAGTTCTCGGTATTCTCCTTCATGGACGGATTTTCAGGATACAACCAGATCAAGATGTCCCCTGAAGACATGGAGAAGACCACCTTCATCACACCCTGGGGCACGTTCTGCTACAAGGTAATGCCATTTGGGCTCAAGAATGCTGGTGCAACATATCAACGGGCTATGGTAACATTATTCCACGATATGATTCATAAAGAGATAGAATGTTATGTGGATGACATGATTGCCAAGTCCCTTACTGAAGAAGACCACCTGGTGAATCTACTGAAGTTATTCAAGCGTCTGAGGAAGTACCAACTGAAGTTGAACCCCAACAAATGCACATTTGGGGTGCGATCTGGTAAGCTGCTGGGCTTTATTGTAAGCGAGAAAGGGATTGAGGTTGACCCTGATAAAGTCAAAGCCATCCAAGAGATGCCTGCACCGAGGACTGAGAAAGAAGTTCGAGGGTTCTTAGGTCGATTGAACTACATTTCGCGGTTCATATCTCACCTTACAGCAACCTGTGAGCCCTTGTTCAAGCTGTTGAGAAAAGAACAAACGGTCAGGTGGAATGAAGACTGCCAAAGGGCTTTTGACAAGATCAAAGAGTACTTACAAGAACCTCCAATCCTTATGCCTCCAATTGAAGGAAGACCTCTAATCATGTACTTGACAGTATTAGAAGAGTCAATGGGGTGCGTGCTGGGCCAGCATGACGAGTCTGGTCGAAAAGAGTACGCAATATACTACCTAAACAAAAAGTTTACCGACTGTGAACAACGTTATTCACTGCTCGAGAAAACTTGCTGTGCTTTAGCGTGGGCTGCTCGCCGACTGAGACAGTATATGTTGACACACACCACCTTATTGATCTCAAAAATGGACCCAGTTAAGTACATATTTGAGAAGCCAGCTCTTACCGGACGGGTTGCAAGATGGCAGATGATTCTCATAGAATACGACATCCAGTACACCTCTCAGAAAGCCATCAAGGGCAGTGTATTGTCTGAATATCTTGCTGAGCAACCTATTGATGATTATCAGCCTATGAGATTTGACTTCCCTGATGAAGACATCATGTTCATAAAAGCAAAAGATCATGAAGATCCTATTCACGCTGAAGGGCCTGACCCGAAAGAAGAATGGACTATGATGTTTGATGGGGCTGTTAACATGAATGGTCGTGGTGTTGGTGCAGTACTCATTACACCTAAAGGAGTTCACATGCCTTTCTCGGCAAAACTCACTTTCAACTGCACTAACAACGAAGCTGAATACGAAGCTTGCATTATGGGTCTTGAGGAAGCCATTGACCTCAGGATCAAGACATTGACTGTATTCGGAGATTCAGCTTTGGTAATCAATCAAACCAACGGCAAATGGTACACACACCAGGATCATCTAATACCTTACAGGGATTATACAAGGAGGTTATTGACTTTCTTCACAACAGTCAAACTTGAGTATATCCCTCGGGATGAGAATCAGTTTGCAGATGCTCTTGCTACCATTTCATCCATGATCAAAGTTCAAGCTGCCAACTTTGTACCTCAGATTTCAGTGTCCAGACTTGATAGACCAGCATATGTGTTCGCGGCAGATGTTGTCAAAGATGATAAGCCTTGGTTCCACGACATTAAATGCTTCTTGGAGGATCAAACATACCCACCTGGGGCATCTTCCAATGATAAGAAGACTTTGAGAAGGCTTGCTGGTAGTTTCTTTCTGAGCGTTGATGGTTCTCTATACAAAAGGAACTTTGATATGGTACTCCTCAGATGTGTTGATAAGACAGAAGCAGACTTGTTGATGCATGAAGTGCACGAAGGATCCTTTGGTACCCATGCGGGAGGGCATGCCATGGCTAAAAAATTGTTAAGATCAGGTTATTACTGGATCACAATGGATGCAGACTGTTGTGCTTATGCCAGAAGGTGCCATAAATGCCAGATTTATGCAGATAAGGTGCATGTGCCTCCCAATCCTTTGAATGTAATGTCTTCACCCTGGCCCTTTGCCATGTGGGGCATTGACATGATTGGTAAGATTGAGCCAACTGCTTCGAATGGCCACAGATTCATCCTGGTCGCCATTGACTATTTCACCAAATGGGTTGAAGCAGCATCCTATGCCAATGTTACAAGACAAGTGGTAGCCAGATTTCTGAAAAGAGATATCATCTGTCGGTACGGAGTTCCCGAGCGAATCATTACTGACAATGGTTCCAATCTAAACAACAAGATGATGGCTGAGTTATGCCGGGACTTCAAGATCCAACATCACAATTCTTCTCCTTATAGGCCAAAGATGAACGGCGCTGTTGAGGCAGCAAATAAGAATATCAAGAAGATTGTGCAGAAGATGGTAGTCACCTACAAAGACTGGCATGAAATGCTGCCATTTGCCTTGCATGGGTACCGCACGTCAATCAGAACATCCACTGGGGCAACACCGTATCAACTTGTGTATGGTATGGAAGCAGTCCTACCTGTCGAAGTTGAATTACCCTCTTTACGGGTATTGATGGATGTTAAGTTGAACGAAGCAGAGTGGGTCCGATCCCGATACGAACAACTGAGTCTGATTGAAGAAAAGAGATTGGCTGCAATCTGCCATGGGCAGTTGTATCAGAAAAGAATGAAGAAAGCCTTCGATCAGAAAGTCAGGCACCGAGAGTACCAAGTGGGAGACCTTGTGCTGAAAAGAATCCTCCCTCCTCATACAGACCACAGGGGCAAGTGGACTCCGAATTATGAAGGGCCATTTGTAGTAAAGAAAGTTTTTTCTGGTGGAGCACTCATGCTCAGTACCATGGATGGTGAAGACTTCCCGTCCCCTGTGAATTCAGATGCAGTTAAAAAATACTTCGCATAAAATGACCCGCTGGACATGAAAACAGAATGTAAGTCCAGGCAAAAATAGGGCATCCCAGCGAGTCAAAAACAGAACAAAAGACTCGGGCAAAAATAAGAAAATAAATGAAAAAATGTACACCCGCTGAGTTGAAAAGCCGCATTGGACAGCTCAGGCAAAAATGGGTATCCCGATGGATTGAAAACCCGAAAGGGCGATCCATGCAAAATAAGGGAATAAGAGAACAACTGCATTCTGAATTCGTCTGTATCACCTACAACTTGGTAAGCTTCAAAAGGATCAAGCTTCAATCAGAATCGACATTCTTCAGAAAGCAAGATGAGAAGAACGTCAAAAGTCATACGGGTCATAGTGAAGAGGAAGCTCCTTAAAGCGTCATCAACACTGCCGACATTTTGTTTCTCAATTTGCAACAATCTCCTCATTTCAGGGGATTTGTTTCTTTGACTGTATCTCGCCATTTCAGGGCTCTTGAATTAATAAAATCAGATTTTCAGTCATGTCTCGTCTTGTACATTTTCACTTATTTGCAAAAATGTCTGATGTTTAAAGGAAACTGATTGCATAAAATACAGATGTTTATCTTCAAACAAAAACACGTGCTTGCAGGAAATATACTTACTCTCAGAAGTGCCTAACTCCTATGACGGAATCCAGTAAGGGATGCCTCGGGATTATCTTGTGCGTTTCTCTATCTTTTTCAGGATTGCAGGTATCCAGAATGCAACTCGGGGCATGAAAACTTTATCCCAGCAAGTTGGCAAATCAACACTCGTTTTTAGCACCCGAAGTACTCTCTCCCCAGCTGAGTTGCCTCTCATGACTTCCCCAGCTGAGTTTGCCACTTATTGCTTATCCCCATCAGAGCTGCCAGGCATCACAGAAGGCACCTATATTCCCGGCTGAGTCAAGAATCTACTTCAGCAGAATCCCTAGGGAGGTCTTTCAGTGATTCCTCTCTTTCTCCCCAGCCGAGTTGCCATCTCGCCCTCGGCCGAGCACAAAAGTCAAAGAGCTATCTCCCCACAGAGCTCCAGCCTCTGTCCAGAAGAGCAGCGCATGAAGATCACAACAGAGTGAAGAAAGCTTCTACAAACCCCAGCTGGGTCTCTCATTTATAAAGGATAGGCTTATCAATGGCCCGAATCCCCAAGCAGATACATCTCCTCAGATCTACCAATGATCTCATCCCCAGCTGGGATGTTTACTACAAACGGATCGATCGAAGATCTTCGCAGCAACGGGATCCGGATCCCGGTTTGGTGTCTTTGCATAATCATAGCATTTGCATCATATTCACCCACAAAGCGTAGCATTCCGTCTAACACGGAGCATTACGGCAAAAATCCAACACAGCATAATCATAAGCCATGTTTTAAACCAACACTTGTGAATGATGACAGTTCATCAACGTACAGAAAAATCCCCCACCAGAGTCCCCGGCAAAAGCAGCTGCCTCACATCCACAAACACCAGTATATACTCATTTTGACACCCGTCCGTACCATCTTTCCCCAGTAAAGTCGCCTGAACACTCTTTGCAAACAACGCACCCGTATTACAGATACGTCCTGACACCCGTCCGTGTCATACCCCAGCAGAAAGCCGAAGACATCCTCTTTTCACTCACATATACCTATATACACTTTCTTGACACCCGTCCGTGTCATATCCCCAACGCAGTCGCCTACACTTTGTATATCAGATACTTGTTTATATTACCTTTTCTCTCTGGGCACTCGTCCGTGTCACTCTCCCCAGCAGTTAAACACTCATCTGTACACCTCTCACTCTTATACTGATACTCGTCCGTATCTTATACCATTCATATCCCCACAGATTCAACACTCGTCCGTGTTCTTTGTTAACCAGATGGTACTCGTCCGTACCATCATCTCAGAACATGCGTCAAACGTTTGTTTCTACATGATACTCGTCCGTATCATAGTCTTAAGGATGCTCGTCCTCATCTTTAATCCATACACTGTGTCAAACACTTTCGTCTTCTTGAATATAGATACTCGCCTGTGTCTACTATTCCCCAGAAGAGTCCTCTCAGATTCAACACTCGTCCGTGTTCTCTGTTAACCAGTTGATACTCGTCCGTATCATCATCTTTGAACACGTGTCAGTTTGTTTCTACCCGATACTCGTCCGTATCGTAGTCTTAAGGATGCTCGTCCGCATCTTTAATCTATACACAAATACCAAACACTTATACCTTTTGTTTCTTGGATGTAAACACTCGTCCGTGTTTACTATTCCCCAGTAGATCGCCAACAAAGCAAATTTTCCTTTTTATCTGACACTCGTCCTGTGTCATGATAAACCTGAGAGCAGCCGTACCCTGCTAGGTGGTCGTCCTCCACCTCTTGATGGTCGTCCTCCATCATGCTCATCCGATGGCCGTCCCCATCGTTGATATTTAGCAGCCGTCCCCTGCTAGGTGGTCGTCCTCCACCTTTTTGATGATCGTCCTTCATCAGTTTATCCAATGGTCGTCCCCATTGTTGATTTTTGGTTATCTGGCATTCGTCCTATGTCATGAGAAACCCTGAGAGCAGCCGTCCCCTGCTAGGTGGTCGTCCTCCACCTCTTGATGGTCGTCCTCCATCTTGCTCGTCCGATGGCCGTCCCCATCGTTGACCTTTTATCCGGCATTCGTCCTATGTCGCGATATTTTCGGCAGCCGTACCCTGCCTGGTGGTCGTCCTCCACCTTAGATGACCGTCCCTCATCTTAACCCCAACAGAGCAGCCGTCCCCTGCTAGGTGATCGTCCTTCACCTTTGATGACCGTACCTCATCATCTGTTTATTTCATTTATTCTTTAACCCGGTGGCCGTCCCCGTCGTGGTCCCTTTTCTTTTTAGCCCGATGGCCGTCCCCATCGTTGGTTACTTTGCTTGTGAACTTGATGGCCGTCCCCGTCATGTTTCATTGATCCCCAGAGAATTTTACAGCTTTATCTTGATGGCCGTCCCCATCATAATCTTATTTTTTCCAGCTAGTCGGCCGTCCCCGTCTTGGCTTTACCTCAATTCCCCAGCATGTCGGCCGTCCCCGTCATTGCTTTACTTCACACACTTTCCTCAGCATGTCGGCCGTCCCCGTCATTGCTCTTTACTCGGCAGTCGTCCTCTGCTCGACGGTCGTCCTCCGTCGCCCGCACTTTACAATATACTTTATTTTGCTTTTACAATCTATATCCCTTTGCTTCTTCATTTCTGTGAGTGCAAACTTTGGACTGTCTTTGGTATTCAACCACAAGTTATCTTGTTTGCCTGTTAAGCCGTTGCTTACATCCTGCACAGCTAACTCATGTTTGAATAGGGGCAGCTGTAAACACCCCAAATTTGCCCTCACCCATTCACACCATGGCTTGTGATCATCTCATATGCATAAACACAATCATATCATCTCACATCTCATTTTTGGTTCACTGCATAGATTCTAAGTCATCTGCACCTAGGGTTTGTGATCTGAGCAGTCCAAGAGCTTCTTGAGCCACTCCAAAGGTCAATAATCACTTCAAAGGGGTCCATGTGTGTTCTTATATCATACTACATCCTCTCAAAGTCAAAAATGCAAGAGGATCACAGGAACTGGGGTTGGTATGGGAGCAGAGCCAAGTTTGACTGCACAGTTGACCTAAAATTAGGGTTTTGGTTTCAGAGGCCATAACTCCAAATTTTTTGGTCATTCTTGTTTCCATTGGTCTCTATATGGTATAGGGAGTATGCATATCAAGTTTCATTAAGAAATTCCATGGGGAAGTCATCTAATCAAGAGTTGACTTTCTGGACAAGTCAGTGCAAAATCAGGGCATCTGAGGCCCCCAATGACCTAACCAAGGGGTGATCTTCATCATTTTGAGTGTATTTGATCTTTATTTGATCATGGAAGAAGATTGAAGTTCACAAAATTCAAGAATTTGAAGTTTTTGCAAAGTTGACTTTTTAGGGCATGGTTGACTTTTGTCAATTTAGGTCATTTTTCAAACCTTACTTTTTGATCCAAAAATGTTTCAAATGGAAAAACTTTGGTCATGAAAGTTGTAGAATACATTTTTACCTTTTCAAAAAGTACAAGAACATGACCTAATTCATTTTGGATCAAAAGTTATGGTGTGACAAAGTTGGCAAAAATCACTAATTTTCAAGTTATGCACCAATTGGAAAATTTGCAAAATCATGAACCAAGGCAAATTGTAACTTCTAATTGTCATCAAACCATTACACAAGCATCATGCAACTCTTAAAAATCAGATTTGAACCAAGTTCCTCATGTTTCATGGTTTGTATAGCAAGAAGATCACATGTGAACTAGAAATGACCAACTTGCAAAATTCAGATCACACTTCCTACCACTTGCTACATTGGATGCTGAACCCTGCTAGCCCTTCCCCTCACCTTTGCTGCGCCAGCCCCATGCTTGTACTAGCCTAGAACCAAGCTCATGCTTTCCTTACACAAGAGTGGACTTTTTGCAAAAGGTGACTTACCTATCACAGCAGGCCAGGTCACATCACCTGACCAATGGGAGTTCTTTATGCAAGGAAAATGCTGGCCATAACACCCAAGAAGCAAGGCTGAAACACACAACATAACATACACAAACTCACCCCATTTTGCATTTCTCTTCGAATCTGCCTCCACACCTCACAAACATTCAAACAAGCTTCACTAATCATCTCACCATACTTCATTGAGCCCAAACCAACAAAGAACCAAGCCTGAATCCAGCAAGAACATTGTTTCTCCATTTTCACCCCAATCTGCAGTTTCCTTCGAAACACCTTCCACAGGCCATAAACACTCAAACAAACTCCACAAACCTCCTCAAAACATCACCCTGATCACAAAGAACCACTCACATTGGCCTGAAACAGCTTGGATCACCATCACCATTTTCAACTGAGCTTGAGCAGAAGCTGTTCAAACTCTTCATCTAGCCAGCATAAATTTCTCCCAAGCATTCAAGCATCATCAAAGGGTCATAAGGAGTGGATTTCACAAGGAGAGGAGGTCTGAAAGTTACCAGAGTGAAAGCTTCGAAACTCAGGTAGCTCAAGAACTTTTTTTCCAGAAATCGTTTTTTAAGTTCTTAAGTTGTTCTCTATGCTTCACTGATTGTTCTGGTGCTTTTAGTTTTGAAAATGGTGATGAAATGAGAATTTAATTGCTTTCTGAAACTCTGTGACCTAAAAAATGTTTTGCTCGATTCATGAGTTTGGGGAAAAATAAATTAGTTTTGGCTTGGGGTTTTGATTCAGTAAGTTGTGGGGATCATTTCCATGTTTTTAGATTTCATTTTAGTTAGGTTTTGAGAGTTTTAGGGATTTTCAGGTGGGCTTCCCACCGGAGAAGACGACCGGAGGTCTTCTCCGGCCACCTGAAAATCATTATGCCCTAATCCCTGTAATTAATTCCATTTGAATTTCGTGCGTTGGATGGCTTGACTTGTTTGACTTGCCGCGCGAACGGATGGCCCAGATTCACTTGTTTTGCCCTAATCCACTTAATTAGTTTTAATTAATTATAATTAAATTAATTCATCCAGAATGAATCTAGACCCTCCATTCACGCGCGCGGTCAACCATTTTGAATCCAGACTCAATCTCAGCCTCTCCTTCTGATTACTTCCCCATTTATTTGTTTTTTATTTCATTTCTTTTCATTTTATTTGCACAATTTATTTAAAATAGCAAAATTGTTTTAAAAATTATGAAACTTTTTCTCAAGAGTTTCATTAATTTTTAAAACACAAAAATATTTTTATTTTCATTTTTAGCATTTAAAAAGTATTTTAAAATATTTAAAAGTTTATTTTTAATTGATTAATGGAAATTAATTTATTAAAAATACTTTTAGGTATTTAAAAATCACCAAAAAATTCATGAAATGTTCTAAGACATTTAGAAACATTGTCCAACCTTCAAACCAAATTTCATTTTTGATCTTGATGCATTTTAAGAATTTTTCATTGAATTAAAATCATTTTTGTGCATTATTTTGATCCAAAGTTCAAAAAATCATTTCTGCCTATCCATGAAGAGTTGGACATGGATTCTTTTTGCATTGCATTGTGTTTAGCATGAAGTTTGTAAGATTAAATGGCCATGATTTGATCTTTCATTTTCAATTTGTTTGGCATTTCTTTTGTTTAGGAACCCTAAAACCCTAGAAATTTTAGGAAATTCACAACTTTCATTAGGTTAAGAGTTGAGACCTCTCCTTTGGGCATTGGGTTAGTATAGGATTAGGGATCCTTTGAGTGCATTTTTAATTTTTTTTATTGATGTTTGCTTCTGATTTTGGTTTTTGTTTGTTGCTTTGATCATAAACCCTAACTTGGGCTTCCATATGCATCCATCTTGCATTTGCACTCATAACTTGACTTGCCATAGCATTTTATGCATTCTTGTGATTCATGGAACATCTTAAGACATATTAGAGGCATGTTTGATCATTGCATCATGTATTTGCCATGTTGTATGCCATGTGCACTTCATAACTTTACATGTATGTTCATGGTCCCTAACTTGCTTCATTTGCATTCATGAACTTGTATGATCATTTCCATGTGCTGCCTCATGTTGGTAGCATCTCATAGCATCATTAGCATCATGTATATGCTTCTGGTTTTGTTTCTCATCATGTCATCTCATCCCATTTTGCATTGCATTGCATTCCTTTTCTAACCTTTCAGGTGGTAAGTAACTTTGAGAGGTGAATTTGCCTTCACTTCTCATAACTTTTCTTTTCATATCTCTTGCATCCATTGCTGCATTTTTCTTTGTGTTTGAGATTGAGCTTGCTCATTCTTCCTCTTCCCACTTTCTTTCTTCAAGTGACTTGACTTCTTGAATGAAGCAAGTCACTTTGCTTCTCTTGATCCTTTCATCTGCTTCCTGGTGGTTCCATTGAAGATCTTTTCTTGAAAAACCTCACAAACCTTAGGAACAACCAAGCATGACAATGATTAGGGTTTTGATTAGTCTCCTTTTTTAGTTTTACCTTTGTGTCTCTTTTGAGTCTTCTCTTCTCATCTCATAATCAGGGACTAAACCCTAAAGGCTTTAAGGCTTTGTGATTAAGCTTATGCCTGCATCCTTCTCTTAGGATGGAGTGTATAACTTTAATCCTAAGTGTTAAACCCTTAATGTGTTTAAATCTCTTAATCAATTCATCTAATAATCATCAAGACATCACACTTGTAACTTGGGCCTTGCATTGGGGTTCTAATTCTTCCTTAATTGGTTAAGAAGGACTAACCCTAGTGTTAATGGACAAGTCCCCCTCAAGTTGTCTTACAAATCATAAAATCCACTTCATCATCATACCATTAATAAAATCCACTTAATCAAAGGCTTGTTTTGTCATGAGTTTAATCCCTAATCATGGATTAAGTTGAGGAGCTTTCCTCAGCTTAAACATTCTCATCTATTATCCTTCTATTAGGATGGTGTAATGGGTCTGTTTAATCCCTGATTATGGCTTAATCTCATTACTTAACACTAAACAAAAACAACAAAAACATCTAATTAATCACAAGTAGGTTAATGATCTTAATCCTACACCAAAGGTGTTTAAGTGTGAGAAGCTGACTTCACACTTAAGGTATTCTCATTACCCCTAATCAGAGGGAAGATGTGATGAGTTTACTAAATCCATTGGTTTAGACTTAAGCTCATTAACTCATGACAAAATCCAAAAACAATAAAAGACTGAAAACACAAAAACAAACAATAATCGTCTCCTCCGGGATTCTTTTCTCATCTCACTCACTCATAAACGAGAACTTGCTTCTTCCGTCTAATGCAAGACAGTTTGCACCTGAGCCAGACAGGTCATACACTTGAGCATAGACAAGCAAGCAGTTCAAGTCAATTCATCTTTCAGTCTCTTTGGGTCGAACTACGGTGTTCTGACTTCCTCATTGCACGAGAGGATACGTAGGCATAACTTAACAGTTATCGAACAAAAGTCTTTGTATATTCCCCCTCTTTTCAGCCTTATTCTTTAAGCCTCATGATCTTGAGCATTTCACTCTCATTCCTGTTCCTACACTGACACTGTATATATCACACTTCACATTTCTTTTACACTGACACCTGTACATCTTTTCCAGCTCTTTTATACACAGATTGCACTGACACTACCCCTTTAAAACACAAATCTTTCAAGCGTGGATCCCGTCGAGTACGACGGACAATCTGGGTGCTAATACCTTCCCAGGTTGTAACCAACCCCCTTTCTCAGTCTCTCTGGTTCGCAAACCGTCTTATCCATCTTTTCTAGGTCTATGCAGCATTACCTTTCCTCCGGGATAAAAATGCCTAGCTGGCGACTCTATTCATCTCCAGTGAGTTCACGGCTGTATGTCCTCACTGTTCTTTCCGCCGACCGTTCGCGCTTGTACCGGGATGCAAATCTTTGGGAGCGACACAACCCCTTCATCAGCTTGATTGATTGGATTGTCAAAGTCATACGAAGTCATAGCCGTGCTGTTGTCGGTGCGGTCTGGAAGGCACTCTCTGCAAGGGTTCAGTTTGTTCATTCTAGTGATTGATTTTATCTTGTTTAAAAAGATTGAAATGAAGTTAACATTTTGAAAACATTGCCATTTATTTTTGTACAAAAAGAAAAATGGAAAAACAGTGAGCGGAAAAGAAAAAAGACTCATTTGCAAAAGATGTCTGACATTTCATTGATTAATCTTGTTGCACAAAATTACAGATGGCCCGATTACAAAATGAGTCTTGCCATCTTGGGCAAGATGCAAGACTTGATGCATGCTTAAAAATACAGGAAATAATAATTACTCTGCAGGAGTAACTCTTATAATTTCCTGGGAAGACCAGTTTGAGATACTGCCCCCCGGGATCTTTGGACGTATCCAGCTCTCCAGGTTGCGGTCGCTTTCATCCTCGTCTTCCAAGTTGTTCACGGCATCGGGGGTGAGCATCCCCCCTCTGACAAAATTGGGCTTCTTAGCAGCCTCTGCTTGATCTTGTTGAGTTGGTTTGTAACCCAACCCAAATCTATCCTCCTTCTTCTCTACGGGCAGCAACTTGCCCCAGCCTTGGGCAGTCCCTTCTTCAACAACCTTTCGGGCTTGCTGATAAGATGTCATTGAGGTTCCTGGTACAGCGGATGCTTCATTTATGTTCAAGGCCTCAAACCCTTGACTCATAGTTTCGTGGATCTCCCCATCCATCTCAATGTATTTGTATGTAGCCAGATGGCTAACAAAGATATCTTCCTCTCCACAAATAGTAACGACTTGGCCTTCCCACTCGAATTTTAACTTCTGGTGAAGGGTAGACGTAACTGTGCCAGCGGCATGAATCCAAGGTCTACCCAACAAACAGCTGTAGGTCGGCTGAATGTCCATCACGAAGAAGGTCGTTTTGAAAGTTTGTGGGCCAATCGTTATAGGAAACTCAATTTCCCCCAGAACTGATCTCTTAGAACCGTCAAAGGCTCTCACTACCAAGTTGCTGGGACGTAATGCCAATCCTTCATACTCTAGCTTCACAAGAGCTTTTTTAGGTAAGACATTGAGGGATGACCCTGTGTCTACCGGTACATGGGAAAGAACTGCACCCTTACACTCCATGGTAATGTGCAAAGCCTTATTGTGATTGCGACCTTCCGTAGTCAAATCAGTGTTGGTAAACCCTAGTCCATGACTAGCGTTAACATTTCCAACCACAACTTCCAACTGATTGACGGTAATCTCCTCCGGCACATAAGCTGCGTGCAAGACTTTTAATAGCGCGTTCCGATGAGCCTCTGAGCACATTAGCAATGATAAAATGGAGATCTTGGAAGGTGTCTGGTGAAGCTGGTCCACTATCTTGTAATCACTTTTCTTGATGATTCTCATGAATTCATCAACCTCCTGATCAAAAGGGGTCTTAAGAGCTTCTTTAACAACTTGTTCTTCTTGCACCAGGCTCTTCCCTTTTGCCTTGGCAGCAGCTTCTGCTTCGGCACTGGGTCTTGGAATTTGCGGGGCAAAGAGACGTCCGCTTCGAGTGAAGCCTCCGCCTCCCCCCACATTGTCTATTTGTGGTGAAGAAGTTGATGATTCCAAAGTGATTTTCTGTCCTTCACAGTATAGATCGGAGCCGTAATGCCAAGGGATGGCATTACTGCTTTCATAAGGAACTGGCCCAGGCACTGTGATAGTGACTGGACTGATAGCAGATGCAGAAGGGACCATGATAGTATGTGGATCATAGTATATTGTAACTGGTGCTCTGATAGGAGTGGCATTTTGTGAGTTGTAGGCAGAATCATTTGCAGGATCATAATAAATTGTAACCGTTGAAACACTTTCATTGTTTGCTGTTGATGTTGTAGGAGACACCGTTGACTGGATGGGTGTTGTTGTTGTAGGAAGTTCTGAATGAAGGGGTGCTGAAGTTGTAGAAGAGATATTTGTTGATATTCGGTCCGTTGAAGTAACAGATGAAGCATTTGTTGATGAGATTGAAGAGTTGTTTGGAACAATTGTTGTTGCGGTTGTAGAAGACTCGGGAATTGTTGTTAAGGAGATTGCTGGATTTGTAGGTATTGATGTTGTGATTTGAAGTAGGCCACTCTGGATGAGACCATCTATGCCATTTCTCAAGTCATCGCACCCATTCACTGAAATGTTGCAATAAGCACATCCTAGCTCACATCCAGGGAACATTTGACATTCAAGGAGTTGAGCTTTAATCTCTACCAAGGGTGTCCGAATCTGCCCCACACTGGTTATCAAGTAAGACGACTTATCTTCTTCAATAGCATTGATTCTGGGTCCACCGTGGTTGGGCATAGGGTTCTTACTGACATTTGGTGGGGGTGCAAAGTTTAGAGCTTTGGAATCCACTAGATCCTGTACTTTCATGTGCAAGGCTCTGCACTTCTCTGTACTGTGGCCAGGTGCATTTGAGTGAAAAGCACATCTGGCGCTGGCGTCGTAATTTCTGGGCAGACTGGCAGGATCTGGAGGTGCCAATGTCCTTAACTCAACCAGGTTGAGTTTCAGGAGTTGTGGCAATAATGTGGCATAAGGCATAGGGATCGGATCAATCACCCTATTGGCCTGAGATGGTCTCTGTTGATACGATCTTTGCTGATTGTTGTTGCTGGTGTTGTTGTTATAATTTCTCTGAGGTGGATATTGAGCTTGTTGCTGGTAGTGAGATTGTTGCTGTGGTTGGTATGTCGGTTGTGGATGAATTGGAGCGGGAATGGTGACAGCTGCCACTGACCTATGAACATATTGGGGTCTGCCCCTGCCGGTATGGATAGCATTAGTCTCACCAGTTCTTCTTGGGCCCACAAAAGGCTTTCTTGGGTTGCTGGACGAGCTAGCACCGTTGTCAGAAATTTTTCCCATCTTTAATAGGCTCTCAATTCTTTCCCCAGCTATAACTACATCCGCAAAGCTGGTAGAAGAAAAGGCAGCTAGCCTGTCAATGTATGTTCCTTGGAGGGTGTTCATAAACATGTCGGCCATCTCCCTCTCCGACATGGGTGGCTGGACAGCAGCAGCAAGCTGTCTCCATCTCTGGGCGTACTCCCGGAAGCTTTCTCTGGATGACTGGGACATTCCCATCAGGAGGGTCCTGTTAGGAGCCATGTCCAGGTTATACTGGTATTGTCTAATGAAGGCCTCAGCCAGGTCCTTCCAGCATCTGATGGTTGCTCTAGTCAAGTGAGAGTACCATTCCCTTGAAGCTCCGGTTAAACTGTCTTCGAAATAAAACATCCATAGTTTTTCATCCATGGTGTACGCCTTCAGCCTCCCCAGAAAGGATTGCAAGTGGGTTCGTGGACAGGAGGTCCCGTTGTACTTTTCGAAGCACGGGGGTTTAAACTTGTGGGGAATCTTTACCCCGTCCACTAATCCCATATCCATGACATCAAAGCCCAGGGAATTCTGAGACTCTAGAGACCTCAATTTCTCAGCAATCTCATCCAGCCTTCTGTCATAGGCTTCCTCCCCAGCTCCCATCACAGTGAATTGATCCTCTTGGGCGTCTTCTTGGAGTACTCTGCCTGTAGTAGCATTCCCTTGTACATTAGCAGGGATATTGATCTCTGGATGAAGGTGGGGTCCAAACACAGGTGGGTTAATATGAGGCTGAACCCTCTCATTGTTGCTTGTTCCACCTGTCCCTAGGTGGGGATCTTCCTGAGTCTGCCTCTCTACTAAAGCCCTTAATCTCTCTTGGCTCTGAGCTAAACCATTCATCACTTCCATAAACTGGGTCATCTGATTCCTCATTTCCATTCTCTCATTGGCCATTTGAGCCCTGACCTCCGTAAGGTCCTGTTGTACCTGGTCCATCTGTATACCCGGAAGATTGTTGCGGGTAGGATATCTGTGCGGACGGTTGAGTGGGAACACCCGACGTCGAGCAATAGTTCCTGAACCACAACAGAGTTAGTGACAAACAAAACAAAACCTACAAAATAAAACAAAAGGTTAGTATGCAATGCAGTATGCTTATTTGTTTCCAAGGTATCCGGCTTGGCACTTGGTTTTGACCTTTCCAGACCCCTGAGGAAGATGCTTTTGATGTTGCTTGAAAGAACCAACACATATATTACAAAAAGTAAATGATACATAGTTTGTTTCTTTTTACAATACATGCCCCCTGAGGGGTCAAAATACAACACAAAAAGGAAAAGTACAATGAAATGAAAGCAACAACAAGCAAAAGTCAGACACCAAGACCAAACTCATCCTCCTGAACTTCCTTTAGAAGTGCTTCAGTCACAGGATCAGCTGGACGCTCTGTGAGGTTCCTGATGAGAAGATTCCTGGTAGCAACAGCTACAGTTAGCTTCTTGTGTCGACCCTGGTCCTTTGACCTCTTCACACCAGCTCTAATCTTCAACTCTGAGATCTCTCTCTGGGCTGCTAGCAGGGCTTCCTGTTGCTCCTTTGCATTAGCCTCCAACTGCTCAATCTTGTCCTGAGTCCTTTTATCTTCCTGAGTACGAGCTTCGGTGATCCTGACCCACCTAGCTTGACTCTCCTTCAGATACAAATCAGTCCTGGCTTTTTGGAACTGAGCCTCCTTGCAGGCATTCTTCAAAATCTGTTCTCCATCCCTTGACTTCTTGATGTAATCCTCTGACTTCTCGATCCTGGCTAGATGCTCCACTTTAAGCTTTTCTAACCTCTCGATGTCTAGACGACCATCACTTCTCTCCCAGAGGGTCTTTTCCAGAGCTTGAGACAGGTTCTCATTCCTCTCCTTTAGTTTCTCAAATTCTTCCAGGCTGACAGTGGCTGGAGGTGGTGTTGTGGATGGTCCAGGTGCATCTTCGATGGTGAAAGGCATCCCAGAAATCTGAGCCCTAGTATGAGACCACTCATAATACTGGGCTGAGGCCACATTGTTGCATCTCCCAAGAATGGCCATCCCTTTGGTCTGGACATTGTCCCAAGCCCAGTATGCTTGCCTGACAATAGCTAGATTAGGCTTAATCTCACAATAAAGGGTTTCAGCCAAGTCTTGTGTTCTAGGAGGGTGGACCAATGCATAGCCCAATTGTCTTTTGAATAACAATGGGTTGTAGTTGATGCAACCCTTCACTCCTATCAGAGGTACATTGGGGAACTGCCCAGAACTAGTAATGATGTCCCTGCCCTTGGTGCTCTGAGTGCACCACCTGATGTCATCTGAGGTCAAAGCAATGAGTCTTCTAGCCCAATTCTTCTGTTGGTGAGGATTCAAGAATGCATCAGTCTTGGGCAAGTGTTTGAGCAGCCAGGTATGGAACAGGGGAGCACAGCATCTCACCAATCTTCCTCTTTGCTTTTCATTCCTTTGATGAATAGAGTAGTAGAAATCTCCCAGTAAGGTGGGCACTGGGTTCCTCAGAATGAAAAGGTGAATGGCATTCTTGCTAATAAACTTAGGCTCATCTGCAAAAAGTATAACCCCATATATACTGAGGGCTAACAATGCGCAGACTGCCTTCTATTCTCCCAAGGAGGCCTTCAGGATAGCCTGGGAAGTCAAGAAATCCAAGTGTATACCAGAGATCCCAGCCTTGGTTGTCATGTTCTGCTCAATCAGAAAAGGTTCCAGATACAGTGCCTTTGCCACTTCTTCATTGCTGGGAGAAGTCATCTCTGGGTTGAAGGGGACACTACCCCTGACAGGTACTCCAATCAGTGATGAATACTCCTCTAATAAAGGCCCCAACTGAAAATCCTGGAAAGTAAAACACCTCAAAGGAGGATCATAGAACTGTAGGCAAGTGTGAATCAAGCTCCTCTGAGAAGGGTCCAAATCCATAACCACATCAAGAATGCCTCCAAAATGTTCTCTGAATAGCGGTATATGGTCTGGAGTGATAAGGGCCTGGATCTTCCTGATACCAGTCAGCTCAGGCTCAAAGAAATGGTATGAGATATTGCTCTTCTTAGGTGCCATGTCTGCTGATGAAGAGCTGAGACAGATGTTGATGATGATGACTGATACTAGAAGATGGGCCACTGACAGGCTGATGCTGGTGATGCAGGTGACTGAAGCAGGTAGCTGATGAATGTAGCTGAAGAAGGTAGCTGAAGCAGATAGCTGGTGAATAGGGGCCTATGCAGATGAAGGGGTCAAAACCAAGCCAAAATATAATATGGATACCCTGAAAAACAAATAAGCAAATGTTAAATGATGCAATGATGATGTATGCAAATGATATGCAAGGGTTTGTGATCAAGCTGGATCTGATTACTGCCTTGATATAAGTCCATGTATGTCCAAGAAATCCAGATGGAGGTTCAAAAGTCCAGTAACCAAGGTGGGGGACTCAAATAAAGAGTCACATGTCCAGGGTTTAAAATCACAAGAATTGTCCCAAAATGGAGTACTCTTAATCAAAACAAAGTAACAGGGTATGCTGAGGTCAAGGGTACCTGCAAACCTGTAAACAGCCCAACCCCCTCACATGTGGTGTTCTAAAACAAGGATCCTCAGACTTGGATCAGTTATGAGAAGTGTAAACACTTCTAACCCGGAGGTACAGTGTTTACAATAACCATAAAAGATCCTCCTCTAATTCACCTCAGTTTCTGAAGGTCAATACTAAAGGTCATCCAGACTTAGCAGGCTTCCCAGATAGCCCTAGCACTACAGGAAATCTGTAGCACAAAGTTCTCAAGAAGAAACCCATATCTGAACCGTGTTTCATGTTCCCGCACCAGACCGAAATGGAATAGGAAAGAACATGAACCACTCTAGCCTAGGTGTCACTCAGGTCCCAGGTATAGGACCTTAACTCTCAGTAGAACCCCACCCACCAAAGCAACAAAACCAGATCCAGCCAGAACAGTATGACAGTATGACAGTATGATGTATATAAATCTATAAAGAAAGCAATAAAACAACGGTACATAAAGCAATAAAATACATATACAAACACAAATAGCACATAACACCCCAGTAAACACAAATCAAACAAGCGCTAGGAGGAACCCACAAAAAGAACCAGAAGCCCTGGTTGCAGTATAAGGTTCCCCAGCAGAGTCGCCAAGCTGTCGCTCCCAAAAGACGAGACCGGGCTCGAATGAGGTACAGACGCGAACGGTCGGCGAAAAGAGATGCGAGAACACACAGGAGTGAACTCACAGGAAAAGAAAAGAGTCGCCAGCTAGGCATTTTTATCCCGGAGGAAAGGTAATGCTGCATAAACCTAGAAAGACATGGATAAGACGATTGCGAACCAGAGAGACTGAGAAAGGGGGTTGGTTACAACCTGGGAAGGTATTAGCACCCAGATTGTCCGTCGTACTCGACGGGATCCACGCTTAAAAGATTTGTGTTTTAAAGGGGTAGTGTCAGTGCAATTTGTGCATCAAAAGAGCTGGAAAAGGATGTACAGGTGTCAGTGTAAAAGAAATGTGAAGTGTATAAATAATGTGTCAGTGTAGGAATAAAGATGAAATGCTCAAGATAATGAGGCTAAAAAGAATAAGGCTGGAAGAGGGGGAATAGACAGAGACTTTTGTTCGATAACAGTTAAGTTATGCCTACGTATCCTCTCGTGCAATGAGGAAGTCAGAACACCGTAGTTCGACCCAAAGAGACTGAAAGATAAATTGACTGATGAACTGCTTACTTGCCTATGCTCAAGTGTATGACCTGTCTGGCTCAGGTGCAAACTGTCTTGCATTAGACGGAAGAAGCGAGTTCTCGTTGGTGAGTGAATGATATGAGAAAAGAATCCCGAAGGAGACGATTATTGTTTGTTTTTTGTATTTTCAGTCTTTTATTGCTTTTTGAAGTTTGTCATAAGATAATGAGCTTAAGCCTAAACCAATGGATTTAGTAAACTCATCACATCTTCCCTCTGATTAGGGGTAATGAGAATACCTTAAGTGTGAAGTTAGCTTCTCACACTTAATCACCTTTGATGTAGGATTAAGATCATTAACCTACTTGTGATTATTTAGATGTTTTTGGTGTTTTTGTTTAGTGTTGAGTAATGAGGTTAAGCCATAATCAGGGATTAAACAGACTCATTACACCATCCTAATAGAAGGATAATAGATGAGAATGTTTAAGCTGAGGAAAACTCCTCAACTTAATCCATGATTAGGGATTAAACTCATGACAAAACAAAGCCTTTATTAAGTGGATTTTAGTTAATGATAAGATGATGAAGTGATTTTTATGGTTTGTAAGACAACTTGAGGGGGACTTGTCCATTAACACTAGGGTTAGTCCTTCTCGACCAATTAAGGAAGAATTAGAACCCTAATGCAAGGCCCAAGTTACAAGCTTGATGTCTTGATGATTATTAAGTGAATTGATTAAAGGATTTAAACACATCAAGGGTTTAACACTTAGGATTAAAGTTATACACTCCATCCTAATAGAAGGATGCATGCATAAGCTTAATCACAAAGCCTTAAAGCCTTTAGGGTTTAGTCCCCGATTATGAGATGAGAAGAGAAGACTCAAAGATGACACAAAGGTGAAAACTTAAGTGGGGGGGACTAATCAAACCTAATTGTTATCTTGCTTGGAAGCCCTAGGGTTTGTGAGGTTTAAGAGGACGATCTTCAAAGGACCACCAAGGAAAGAAGCAGATGAAAAGATCAAGAAGCAAAACAACTTGCTTCACTTAAGAAGACAAGTTGCTTGAAGAAAGAAGGTAAAATAAACAGGGAGGAGCAAGCTCACTCCAATACACATACAAAAAATGCAACAATGATGCACAAAGGGGATGAAAAGAAAATGCGAGAAGTGAAGGCAAATTCACTTCTCGGAGTACTTACCACCTGAAAAAAAGTTAGCACGAAAGAAAGAAATAAAGTGAAAATGAAATTAATACTAGGATGCAAGCCAAAACCAGAAACATGTTCATGATGTAGGGAAGGTTACAAGATGATATGGATGATCATACAAGTGAAAACGAACGAAAGATAAATAACTAAATTAAAACGAAATTAATTAAAGGAAATGATTAACAAATTAACCAAAAAAAGGAAACTTTATCTTATAATAATTACCTAATAAAAATGCTTTCTCCCCTTTTTTTTTTTTTTTTTTTTACATAATTATTGACCTAATTTAATTAACAAAACAATTAAAATAAATTAATTACTATGAATATTTTTTTTAGAATACTATTTTTTTAAAAAAAAAAGAAATAGAAATACTAGAAGGCAAAAAAAGCTAAAGAATTTGAAGTATGTTTTTTTTTATTTAAAAAAACTAACTATGAAACACTTAATAAACAAAAAAACACAAAAAGTTTGACAAGGACCCAACAAATAAGGCCCAAAAGGGCGCTGGGTGTTGGTTAACACCGTCGGATCAAACCAACCCAGACCCGGCCCGGTTGCTTCCTAAAAAAGGGAAAAATTAGGGTTTTGACACAGCCCCCTTTCACTCTCATTCTACTTTCGGCGTTCAAACACAGAGAGAAAAAACCATGGTGTGACTGGCCGTTCACACCTCTCCGTATCGCCCTAACCCCCTCAGTTCAAATCAGTTCACAACAACGATGTATAATTCAACCAGAAGCAACAAAATGAGGATAAGATGAAGTTACCTAAAAACCCTATATTCAAAAACCTAACCCCCTCGGTTCAAATCAATTCACAACAACGATACATAGTTCAATCAGAAGCAACAAAATGAGGATAAGATGGAGCAACCTCAACGTGGTTCGAATCTGTTTCAAGGTGGAGTTTTTCTTTCTCTCAACTATGATCTTCTTCTTCCTATGTTTCTGGCTCTTTGATTCTCTTCTGATAAAAACAATTTAGGGTTTTCTCTGTGTGAAATTTTTATTATGCAGTAGGGTTTTCTCCTTGTGTGTGTTTTTGATGCGGCCCCCTTTTCATGAATTCATCCTGTTTTTATATAGTGAAAATTAGGGTTTAGGTGTTTCTGAAACTTGATGAGGAACCAAATACGACTATGTTTGCGACACCTTTCTTGTATCAAAAAGCCTTTTTGCCAAACTTGTGAAATTTTCGGTTCTGCAACTCTTCTTACATGTCTGTCTGCTCTGGTTTTTGTCTGCTTATGCACTCTTTGTTGAACTTGACTTTGAAATGAACTGAGATAGTTGGCTTTGGATTGGATTAGTTACCCCCTTTTTTACTGTCGTAAACTTATTTTCACTGCTTGTTACCATGTTAACCATTGTGGCAATTTCAAATTTTGCAGGGTCAGATTGTGAGAACCATTGCCGCTTTTTTTTTGACAAAATCTAGCCGATTTGATGTACTATCCATCTCATTACCGAGTTCATCTATGATCTTTTCCTGTTGCCTTATAAGAAGCATCTGTCTATCTGATTCTGATTCTATGAAATCATCATTGTCATTGGCAGCATTATGATTGGATGTATGAGTTTGGTAGGAATCCGGTAGCCTCATTAGTTCTCGGTGCATCCCGTTAATGCTTGTTGTGCTTGAGCTCTTTCCAGCATCCACTGTTTTCTTCATTGTGACAACCTGAGTACGGGCACTGCTTGTCCATCTCCTACGATTTTCAATCTCTGTGTCATCAATGCCATACCAAGAAGGTTCCTTAGCAGCAACAGCAATGGCTTTTTCCAATTCATCCACCTGCCACTCTATACTTTCACATCCAGTAAGAACCTCCTTTGTAACACGTACTCGCTCCGCAGCATCAGAAGCACGTTTCCATTGCTCAAAAGTAGATTGCAAATTATCAATAGATTCTTGAATCTCGGATTTGACAACGTAGAATGGATCCTGAGCTGAGGGCATGCTATGTTATGGATCGGAGAAAAGAGAAATGGAACTGTCGTGGACACTGAGACACTGATGTTGTGCTTTCTCAATTCTCCTTTTTTATTTTTTCTATGACTTGAAGACAGGATTACTAAATGTTCTCTTCTTATGCAATCAGTTACATTGCATTCTGTGGATGACATTGTTTTTTTCTTTTCTTCTTTTCTTGCAGACTGGATCTCTTCTTACAGATGTCAATAATTTGATATCTCCAATGGATGGAAAGTAGAAATAAGCATGTTGACCCTATTCAAATGATTTATGGTTGTTTTATGCTTGGAAAATCCCAATGTTCTGACTTGTTTTCATTCTTGATTAGGTGTCCTGTGATGACGTGCGGTACGGCTGTTGTTGTGAAGCTGAATGGATGAGCTGGGTGTTTGTAAGCAAGTTGGGAAAGGCTATGGCCAGCCGTGTTTGTTGGCTGATGAGACATGATGCGCAAGGCCTGTTGGGAGTTATGTTGGGAGAAGAAATAGAACAAGACTTGAAGGGCAAGTAGCTTCGAAACAAATCAGATTTCTGGGTTTGCTTTCATTTCGAATTTAAGTGCCTCATAATTCCCTTTGAATTTCTTCTGAATACTCACTCTTTTGGTATGAATCCATCTCATTTCTTTGACATTTTTTTAACAGAATCAGGATTAATTCCCAAAGCCGTATTTACGTCACGGATTGGGATCCGTCAGCAACGAGCAAATCGACAAGAGGACCTTGGAAATGGTCAATGCTGGCCTCCATTGTTCTTTCAGACTGTCGAGACAGATACTTCCATTGCTGTTGATGTTTGGGTGGAATACATTGGTCCTAAATGCAACCTTTGGTGGCTTGAATGGATAATCTGGAGGAAAGTGAATTGAAACCAAAAACACACCACCTGAATAGGGGCTATCAGCCGGTCCCATGATCGTTGCTTGCCAGTGAAACATCCTTAGCAACAGAACCTGCGCTGCATGAGGTAGGAGGATTCTTCTGCAAATCCTTGAGTTCCTGTTTGGACTCCATACTTCAAGGTAATCACGGAAGAAAAAAGAGTGAAGGATTAGAGAGAGAGTTGAAGGATTGGGAATGCATATCTCTTTTTTTTTACTTGAACGCTACTTTATCCTTTAATTTGCACTGTCATGATTTTATAACAAATAACATTGGAATTTGTAACATAAACAATTATTTGGGATAGCAATGGATATTTGAAATGCAGTTAGGACCTTTGGAGTATGGTCTTGAGCCTTCAATTGTTAACAAAACATTATGCATTTAAATCTTTCAGTATGATTTGTCTTTGTGGTTTTCACTTCCATTTGTCTTGACAATGCACCAATCAGGATCTCAATGTCTTGCAAAACTTGGAAAATATCAATACTACCATGCTTGAGAACAATGCACCTTAACTAACACACAGCAACATAAAATGAATCATGACTCCAAACAAACGTGCATCCAAATCCAACATAATCCAAATCCAACATACTCCAAATCAAACATAATACCACAAAATGCCCATGAAATGCCTTTTGAATCCGAGTCCAACACGATACCATGAAGCTCTTTTCTCTTTTCTTTTTCGAAACCAATGAATCAAAGAAGACACACTTATTATTTTTCTTAACAAAAGTGCAATAAGTTTAACCCATGGCTTGTCAATTTATTGAAAATAAATTCAAAATAACTTAAAACCACTTTGAAACTTTAATGACGCTTAATCATCAATGAGACTCCAATTGATTGAAATGATTTGCGGGAAACGTATTTGTAAGGTCTTTGGTGGGTAAGAATAGCTGGTGTGGCGCAGGCCTATGGATCAGATCTTGGGGAATTGCAACAAGTGGAGGCATAGCCACATGGGCTTTTGCAAATTGGCACAAGCCTAGCCCCTTTGTGATCTCTCGAAGCATAAGTCGTGAAACTTGGAGATTCTTTGTGGCATTCAGGATTTAAAGCCATGATCCATGCTTGCGTGATGATTGGAAGTCGCATTGAAGTCACATAAAGGCTTGCCATGAGAATTTGCAAGTCCTCCAATACAAGGCAATTTTGCAAAGTGGCTCGAAATTCTTCAATCCTGTGAACTTCTAACATCTTCTGCAATCAAAATGACGAAGAACACCCCCTGGTTGGGTCATTGAGGGCCTCAGATACCCTGATTCTGTACTGACTTGCCCAAAAAGTCAACTCTTGATTAGACGACTTCCCCATGGGATTTCTTCATGAAAATTGACATGTATAATCTTCATATCATACAATGGCCAATAGAAACAAGAATGAGCAAAAATTTGGAGTTATGGCCCCCCCTGAAACCAAAACCATAATTTTAGGTCATCTGTGCAGCCAAACCCGGCTCTGCTCCTATGCCTTCCTCAGTTCTTGTGATTCTTTGACTTTCTTGACTTTGCGGAGATACAATATGATGCTTGAACATACATGGACCCCTTTGAAGTGATTGATGACCTTTGGAGTGGCTCAAATGGCCTAGGGATTGCTCAGATCACAAACCCTAGATGCAGATGACTTAGAACCAATGCAATGAATAAAAAATGTGATATGAGATGATATGATTGAGTTTATGCATATGAGGAGATCACAAGCCATGGTGTGAATGGGTGAGGGCAAATTTGGGGTGTTTACATCAACCACCGATAAAATTCTGGAAAAATTTCTATTAACCTAATTCACCCCCCTCTTAGGCTAATTATGAACTTACAATATCAACTCATTCTTCTCATTTTGAATCACGATGATTCTACCCTTTTTCGGTACAACTTGCCCCAAGCTCACCCATGGACCATCGAAGATCAGATAGATCATTCCGGTATCCAAAAGCTTTACAACTTCTTTTCGAATAACTTCTTTCATAGTAGGATTCAAACGGTGTTGTGGTTGAGCTACCAGTTTGAAATCCTCTTCCATTAGAATCTTGTTCATACAATAGAACGAACCAATTCCCTTTAGATCAGAAAGAACCCATCTTATCGCTTCTTGAGTTTTCTTCAAAACATGAATTAAATAATTTTCTTCATTGTCGAAAAAACGTTGCTTATGTTAACTGACTTGTTACCACCTTTATCAAGGAACACATACTTAAAATCAGAAGGTAGCACCTTCAATTCAAGTTTAACTTTTTCATCATTTGGCTCTTTCTTTAATTCCTTTATTTCTTCTTCAAACGGTTGAACTTCTTTCAAAGTGTCAAGTTCATCCAAGCAACTTCAAACTCACTTTCTTCCTTTTTTGTGAGTGATTCAAAATTCTTCATGAATTTCTCTTTCAAAAGGAGTCGATAGATGTACTTGTTTAACAACCGTCATGATGGCTTCATCCGTTGCATCAAAACAAAAACTATCGTGCTTGTCTTTCGAGTGATTCATTACTTCAAAGAGGCTGACACAAACTTCTTCATTTAAGACTCTAACTTTCATCATGCCATCATCCATAGTGATCATCATCCAGGCGGTCTTCATGAATCGATGCCCAATAATCAATGGAGCGTCCCCATCTTCTTCCATATCAATGACAATAAAATCCACCGAAAAGAAGAACTTATCCACCTTAACCAACACATCTTGAGCCAACCCATACGGATGAGTTGTAGATTTGTCGGCCAATTGTAAAGTCATCCTTATCGGCTTCATCTTAATATTTCCTAAATACTTCACAATAGACAATGAGATCAAAATTGATGCTTAAGCCTAAATCAATCAAACCTTTTCCCACATAGACATCTCCGATGATAATCGACAAAGTTACACACCCCGGTGTAGCACCCCAAAATTTGCCCTCACAATACAAGACTTTGTGTGCTAAGAAGGTTCACAAGACCTTTCATGAAGTTCATGAAGTTTACAAGACACTTTATGAGGTTCACAAGGTTCACAAGACCTTTCATGAAGTTCATGAAGTTTACAAGACACTTTATGAGGTTCACAAGACATCCCATGAGGTTCACAAGGTTCACAAGACATCTTATGAGGTTCACAAGGTTCACAAAGTTCACAAATAGTCAGAAGATTTGACAATTCCCTCAGACAATGCATCCTCCTAAGCAGTGCATCCAAAACTAGGGTTTTGACTTTAATCAGGCTAAATGGATTTCCAAGACTTCAAGTGAGCTTCATAACATCTTATATGTGTCTAAGAATCCCCATGACAAATTTCAGAACTTTTCTCAAAGGTTTGCTCAGTCAGATGATCAAATAAGTCAAAATCAGTCAAAGTAGTTAAAAAGTCAAACAGAGGTCAACTATGGTCAAACCAAAGTCAAACTTCATGATTTTTTGCCAACATCAAGTATATGAAGTAAAATTCATCATTTGATCAAGGGTTGATCATGATTCATCAAGGAGATTTCAGATCATCAAGAATCAGAGGTTTCTAAATTAGGGTTTCCTTAGGAAAAGTCAACTGAACTTTGACCAGCCATAACTTTCACATGCTTCATCAAATTTTTCCCATCCAAAGCTCATTTTGAAGGAAATTGAATTCTCTACAACTTTGTGTCTCACAAGCCAAGCCCAAAAATGCTTCATTTGGAAGGTATGAGCTAAGACATTATAGGTCCTTTTGAAAGTCAACAAAAAGTTAACAACTTCAAAAGATCATAACTTGAGAATGGTAAATGATATGGACATGAAACTAATGTGGTTGGTTAGAGGACTCTTCAAGATTTCCAAAATGTCCAAGAACACCCTCATAGCATTAAAATTGAAGGATGTGTGCCCTTGCAAAGTTGGGAAATTTTTGGTTGATTTATGAAGAAAATGGAGGTTTAAAACCAAATTTTTCTAAATGGGCTTGCCATGTGATGATCCAATCCATACAAACACTTCATGCACGACCCAACCCTCAATTATTCAGATTTTTTATTATTTTATTTTATTTATTTTGATTTTATTCATTTAAAATCATTTTAAATTAAAATAAAATAGAAAAATCAAATATTTAAATGGGATATTGCTTCTAGAAAGTCATAAAGATGATTTGGATTGGATTGATTCAACATTGATGAAGATTGGCTTGAAATAGAAAGGTCTTATTCAAGAATATTTGATTTTTAAGCTTGAATCTTTTTCAATCTTCAAAATCCAAAAAGTCCATGCAATGATCAAGTTTCTTAACCTAATTTGATTCTACTATAAGTATACAACATGACCTAATGCACAAGGGACGAATTTCTGGACTCCAAGAGTAAGTTCACATATTCAAAAAAGTCACTAAATTTCAAATTCGGATTTGATAATCCAAGCTCTTTCAAGCCAATTTGAAGGTTGAGACATGTTTATTGGACATCCTTGAATCATTCTCAATGCTTATTTGCATCCAAAACATCTCACATTGCATAAACCGAATCTCTCTTGTCTTTGAATTCAAATTTTTCGATTTCGGTTATTTAGCTAATATTAACTAATTTTGTTGTTTGATTTGTGTTAATCATGACTGGTAGATGGATTCTGGACATTTTCATGAAGAAGTATAGCCTATAACCGAACCTGCCATTGTTAGAGTTTTGGTTGCTAAATTAGGGTTATCCAAGAAATCAAATATAAATGGATTTGAAAAACGTGAATAGACTGTGTGAACCTTAAGGAATTCATTGACACACTTAATTTGATGAAATTGTATCATTTGCTAGCCGTATGAAATTCGCAGGTTGAAAACGCAAGAAAATCCGCAGCAAGACACGCAGGAATTTTCGCAGGAAAACCTGCGAAATCCCAAGGTTGAATATGATCCACAGCGCGCCAAATTTTATTTTTAAAATTCATTATAATATTTTATTTTATGTTGTTGGTATTTTATCAGAATTGGTGGTTGGCTCAGTTGGTGATTGCGCGTGTATGTTGTATGGATGGTCCTGGGTTCGAATCCCCCAGGCCATTTTGTTTTGTTTTGTTTTTCTGGATTTTTTTTGCAGGTTAATAACAAAAGGAGTTAGACTCCAGATTCTAACGCCAGCGCGCGCTTGGCCTGGTGGTGATGCTGTTGGTCTTGAGATTGCAAAGTCTAGGGCCTGGGTTCGAATCCCAGCCCCAGGTAAGTTTTTTATCACTTTTTCTTCTTATTTCATTTAATTCTTGTTTATGTTTTAATTAATTTAGTAAAATATAAATGCTAAAAAATAAAATGTATATTATTTCTTGTATATAAATTTCAAACTTATATTATTAAAACTTTATTATTAAAACTATTTAAAATTTATTTTACTATATATATTATTAATATTATTTGATTTGCATAAATAAATGAATTGTATTTAGGTTAAAATTCATAACCCTAATTTCATAAAATTAATCTTAAACCCTAATAATTTTCAAACCCTAATTTTCTTCTATTTAACATTTAATTCTATTATAATTTTTAATTTTTGATTTATTATTTAATCATGTATATATAATTTGTTTATAACTTAATTCTTATATATAAATAATTTTCAATATATGCTTAAAAATAATTAATACTTGTTAATTTAATTTTTGTAAATATAATTTGTTTTTATAACATGTTTGTAATTAACCTAATTTTTATAATTTGTAAATAATTTAAAACTTTATGATAATTAGTATAATTGTTTATATTTTCTTATTAATCTTAAAAAAATAATTGTTCATATAAAAAATTGCTCTTTTGATTATTATGCTAATATTTTTGTTTAGATTATTAATTATGTTTATATGATATTTTATTATTACTAACCTCATTTATATTGTGATTTATTATTATTATTATTTTACTAACCCAATTATATTATTATTATTATTTATTTTTGCTTATTATATTTAATTTGCTTTATTTATTATTATTATGTAATTGTCTCTTTGATGTAATATTTTAGTAGTAATGTTTAAATATTTATTTTATGCTATGGTTAGTAAATAGGGAGTGTAACATGTTTGTATGTTTAAAATTAATTTAGATCACTAATTTAAAAGATAAATATTTAAAATTGTACACTCACACACGTAAGTCGATCTTTGATCGCCATCTCACTTCCTTAAGGATATCTCTCAAGTTGCCTAATCAAAAGGTCAAGTAGGGTGTACAAAGCAAAGTCCCTAACCTCACATCATCTAGTCCCTAAACAAATAAAAAGATCAAGTTCCTTCGAATGTTGCCTTCGTAATGATCTTGTCCCTTTCGAATAAAGATGATAAGTCCCTTCGAATTGCTTATACACCCCACAGTTGCCTAAATAAAAGATGACCCTTCACTTGTCCCTTACATCCAAGGTAATGACTACCTATTCCTTAATAATAGGGATAGTCTTACCATTTAAAGGATTCAAGAACAGAAAAGACTTAAACTTAGAGTAGGTTCCTCTTAGATACTTGCTCACTTTTCAAAAACATTTCAAACACTTCACACATTTCAAACAATTTTCAAAACAAAGGTTTTTTACGCATCCGTACATGGATCATTATAAACTCTTATGAAAATTTCTATTCACACACTTCACATTTCAAAAACATTTTAAAGTGAGCTAAGTAACTAAGAGCCCATGGATAACCATGGATGTAAAGGGTGCTAACACCTTCCCTTTACATAACCTACCCCCCGGACCCAAAAATCTTTTAAAAGGTCTTTCTTGTTCTTTTATGCCTTTCCTTTGGATAAAATAAAAGTCGGTGGCGACTCTTGCTATCCGCAACATAACTAAAGTCAGTTCTCCCACCGTGTTACAGAACTGGCGACTCTGCTGGGGATTTAATAAAAGAGGGGTACCCTTAGGAATTAGATCACTTTAAAATTGTTTGCCTTGTTTGCTTTATACTTACTTGTTGGGCTCTTATGTGTGAAAGATCCTAACCCGGATCTAGTGTACCTTAGGTAAATGGCAATAGACCAAGGAAACTGTACGGCGTATGTAACACGGTGGGAGAACTGACTTTAAGTAATGTTGCGGATAGCAAGAGTCGCCACCGACTTTTATTTTATCCATAAGGAAAGGTTATAAAAGAACAGGAAAGACCTTAAGAGAATATTTTGGGTCCGGGGGGTAAGTTATGAAAAGGGAAGGTATTAGCACCCTTTTCATCCATGGTTATCCATGGGCTCTTAGTTACTTAAGCTCACTTTAAATTGTTTTTTTGAAAGTGTAGTGTGTGAATAGAAAAATTTTCAGAATAGTTTGATAATAATCCATGTACGGATGTGTAAAAAACTTGTTTGAAAATTTGTTTGAAATTTGTTTGAAAAATAGAGTGAGCAAGTAACTAATAGGTACCTACCCTAAAGTTCTGAGTCTTTCTTGTCTTTTATTCTTTCCTTGGTAAGACTATCCCTACTATTAAGGAGTAGGTAGTCTTTACCTTGGATGTTAAGGGACATGTGAGGGACATTCTGTTTTGTGAAGGCAACTGTGGGGTGTAATAAGCATAAAGGAGGGACTATCATCATTTATTTCGAAGGGACTTGATCTTTAAAGGCAACCATTAGGGACTTGATGATTTTTCTTTTAAGGGACTTGCTTTATACACCCCACTTGACCATTATTCATAGGCAACTTGAGGGATAACCTTAGAAAGTGAGACGACGATTAAAATCGACTTACGTGTGTGAGTGTTTAATTTAATTATCTTATTATTAAGGTGATCTAATTTAATTTTTAAATAACATACATATTAACACTCCCTGATTACTAACCATAACAATAATAATTAAATAATTACAAAATTACAACCGGGAAACAATTACAAGAAATTATCATAATAAGCAAATTAAAATAAATGGCAAAAAACATAAATATAAATAATAAGCAATAATATAATAGGCAATAAATGAATAATTAAAGGGTTAGTAATAATAAAAATTAAGAAATAGGATTAGTAAAAATATTAAGAATAAATAAAGTTAGTAATAATAAAATGAAAGAGGTTAGTGAATAATGAAATAATAAAAACAAAATAAATAACATGGTTAGTAGTAATAATAGTAAAAATTAATCAAAATATAATAATATATCAAAAATTTTTTTATATAAACAATTATTTAGAAAGAAATATGAATAAACAATTATTTTAATTTTACAAGTTATTAAGTTATTTTTTAAATATATTATGACCACAAAACTTAATTATTATAAACATATATTAACATTTATTCATTAAACCATATTTACATATTATATAAAGAGAAATAAATTATAAGTATATTTACAAAATTTAAATTTTTTATTAATTCAATTACTATTTTTTAAAAGACAATGATTTAAATTATAAACATAATGTAAGATATATTTACATACTATATGAAGAAAAGAGTTTATAATTATATTTAAAAATTATATACATGATAATTATGATAAGAATTAGAAAATAAAAATCATTTTTGAAAATAGAATTAAGTTATATTTAGAAAAAATATTTTTAGGGTTTTAAAAAATTAGGGTTTAGTCATACAAAATTAACTAATATATACATATTATAATTATATAAAATAATAAGATAAATTTAAAAATAAAAAAAGAAAGTTTAGCAATTTTTAGAGAATATGAGATTATTTTGAATTTGGAATATATATATATAATTTAACTTTTATTAAGAATATAAAACAAATAACTAGTTAATTAAAAAAATAGAAAAAATGACAAAAATTGAGAACTTACCTTGGCTGGGTTTGAACCCAGGTTTCTAGGCTTGCCAACACCAAAATACACCACTGGGCTGCCCATGCGCAGGCAGCAATGAAGGAAGTTCAAGTTCTTTTGTGCTTTGCATGAAAAAAATCCAGAAAAATAATGAACAAAAAAGGCCTGGGGTGGGATTTGATCCCAGGACCTTTATACATTCAAACGTGCGCTTCACCACCCGGCTGGAAGAGCCAATCCTGATGACAAACCACCAAATAATAATAATATATGACATTCAATATGTAAATGAAACAAACCAAAAATAATTGCCATGACCAGGATTCGAACACAGGTCATGCTGCCAATACACACACGCTCCCTTCCACTGGGCCATTCATCAACCTGTACAAATTAAATATAAACAAATCTATATAATATAAAAGAAAATTTGAATCCCAGGGACGCGCCAAACTTCGTCTTCTTCATTCAAATTTCCTGCGAATTTCCTTTTGAATTTTCCTGCGAATATAGCTACGGGTTCTTCATCCCTGCGAATCACAAACTCAATCCAAACAACAAAATTTTACCAAATTGATTATATCATTGAATTGCTACTGAGTTTTGCAATCGTCCTATGTCTTTAAAATCCATTTATCATTAGGAAATCATGAAACCCTAAAGAGGGCCGAAAACCCTAATCATGGTGGATTCTTGTACCTGCAAGGAAAATCCAATTGAACCACCCAGAATCGTTCTAGGGTCCATTCTAAACATCATACAACAATCAAAAACAATTTAAACATGGTAAATCAATGGATTCGAAAAAAATATGTTCAAGGCCAAAGTGAGTTCGGGTTAAGCAATTGGGTGCATATGGGATGCATATGGGGGATGATTTATGATCAGAAGGGTCCAAGGAAGCTTGCTATGTCTTTAAAATACCTTGTGGAGCTCTGGAAATCAGAAACCGAAAGTGAGTTTTTTGGAAGATTTTTTGATTTTGTGAACTTACTTGTGGCTGCTGGAATTCGTCCCTGGTCAATGGCAATGAGTTTAGTATATATAGGAGACTCAATTAGGTCAAAAACTTTGATTGATTATGTGGAAGTTTTGATATTTTAAGATTGAGAAAGATCATGCCATGAAATCTCAATATTTGCTCATGAAAGCTTACTATTTTTGTATAAATCATATGATTCCTTTCCCTCTCAACTTCAATCACCCATTAAGACTTTCTAGAATCAATAAATCCATTAAATCTTCACATTTAATATTTTATTTAAATTTAAAATGATTTTAAGAATAAAAAATCATAATAAATTAATTAAATAAAATAAAAATTATGAAAATATGATGGAAATTTCGTGCATGATGTTATTGTATGGGTTGGGTCATAATTTGGCCAGCCCATTTGGAGAAAATTGCTTTTAGGCCCTCATTTTCATCATAGACCATCACAAATTTTCCCAACTTTGCAAGGGCACATCTCCCTCAATTTTAAAGGTATGAGGGTGTTCTTGGACTCTTTGGAAAGCTTGAAGAGTCCTCTAAACAACCCCATTGGTTTCAGGTCCATATCATTTACCAATCTCAAGTTATGCCCTTTTGAAGTTGTTGACTTTTTGTTGACTTTTGAAATGACCTATAATGTCTTAGCTCCTATCTTTCAAATGAAGCATTTTTGGACTTAACTTTCGACATAAAAGTTGTAGAGAATTCAATTTCCTTCAAAATGAGCTTTGGATGGAGACTTGGTGATGAAGTATGTAAAAGTTATGGCTGGTCAAAGTTTAGTTGACTTTTACTGAGGAAACCCTAATTTAGAAACTCCTGATTATTGATGATCTGGAATCTCCTTGATGAATCATGATCAACCCTTGATCAAATGATGAATTTTACTTCATATACTTTATGTTGGCAAAAAATCATGAAGTTTGACTTTGGTTTGACCACAGTTGACCTCAGTTTGACTTTTTAACTGCATGAACTGATTTTGACTTATCTGATCATCTGACTGAGCAAACCTTTGAGAAAAGTCTTGAAACTTGTCATGGGGGTTCTTACACACATATAAGATGTTATGAAACTCACTTGAGGTATTGGAAGTTCATTTAGCCTGATTAAAGTCAAAACCCTAGTTTTGGATGCACTGCTTAGGAGGTGCATTGTCTGAGGGAATTGTCAACTTCTTTGACCAATTGTGAACTTTGTGAACCTTGTGAATCTTCATAAAGTGTCTTGTGATACTCATGGGAGGTATTGTGAAGCTTGTGAACCTTGTGAACCTCATGAAGTGGCTTTGTAGACCTCATGAACCTCAGGAGAGCTTTGTAATCATTGTGAATCTTGTGAACCTTGTGAACCTTCAAGAAGTGACTGGTAGACTTTATGAACTTCATGAAAGGTCTTGTAAATGTAGAGAAACTTGTGAACCTTGTGAACCTTCAAGAAGTGACTTGTAGACTTCCTGAACCTCATGAAAGGTATTGAAAGCATTGTGGGACTTGTGAACCTTGTGAACCTTCAAGAAGTAACTTGTAGACTTCATGAACCTCATGAAAGGTCTTGTAATTGTTGAGAAGCTTGTGAACCTTGTGAACCTTCTTAGAACACAAAGTCTTGTATTGTGAGGGCAAATTTTGGGGTGCAACAGCTGCCCCTGTTCAATTTTCTGAAACCTGAGGGGTTAGATTGGTATATTTGCCAGTCGTGACTTGGAAGGTTGAAGGGGATTGAACACAAAAGCCCAAAAATTTGCACTCACCAGTGCATAGAGTGATATTGATGGTTGGTTGAATATGATTGAGTGGGCTTAAAGATGCCACTAGGGGAAAGCTCTTTAGCAGTATAATGAGAGCTGTCAGGAGTCTGGAGCAGTCCTGAGGTATTGATGATATGCTTTCAGGATACTGGAGTAATACTGATGTAACAACATGTCTTCATGAGGATAGGGCAATCAATAATGATAACCCTAAAGCAGTCTTGAAGTAATAATATAATTTCAGGAGGATAGAGCAATCAATAATGATAACTCTAAAGCAGTCTCGAAGTAATGATTTCAGGAGGATAGAGCCATCAATAATGATAACTCTAAAGCAGTCTTGAAATAATAATATGATTTAATAATGACAACTCCAAAGCAGTCTTGAAATAATAATGTGATATGTCTTCAGGAGGATAGAGCAATCAATAATGATAACTCTAAAGCAGTCTTGAAGTAATGATTTCAGGAGGATAGAGCCATCAATAATGATAACTCTAAAGCAGTCTTGAAATAATGATTTCAGGAGGATAGAGCCATCAATAATGATAACTCTAAAGCAGTCTTGAAATAATAATATGATTTCAGGAGGATAGAGCAATCAATAATGACAACTCCAAAGCAGTCTTGAAATAATAATGTGATATGTCTTCAGGAGGATAGAGCAATCAATAATGATAACTCTAAAGCAGTCTTGAAGTAATGATTTCAGGAGGATAGAGCAATCAATAACGACAACTCCAAAGCAGTCTTGAAATAATAATGTGATATGTCTTCAGGAGGATAGAGCAATCAATAATGATAACTCTAAAGCAGTCTTGAAGTAATGATTTCAGGAGGATAGAGCCATCAATAATGATAACTCTAAAGCAGTCTTGAAATAATGATTTCAGGAGGATAGAGCCATCAATAATGATAACTCTAAAGCAGTCTTGAAATAATAATGTGATATGTCTTCAGGAGGATAGAGCAATCAATAATGATAACTCTAAAGCAGTCTTGAAGTAATGATTTCAGGAGGATAGAGCAATCAATAACGACAACTCCAAAGCAGTATTGAAATAATAATGTGATATGTCTTCAGGAGGATAGAGCAATCAATAATGATAACTCTAAAGCAGTCTTGAAGTAATGATTTCAGGAGGATAGAGCCATCAATAATGATAACTCTAAAGCAGTCTTGAAGTCATGAGGAGTTATCAGGAGGATAAAGTAACCCTGAGGTAACAATAAAGCAGTCCCAAAGTACTAAGAAGCTCATCAGGAGGATAAAGTAACCCTGAGGTTACAATAAAGCAGTCCCAAAGTAATAAGAAGCTTGTCAGGAGGATAAAGTAACCCTGAGGTTACAATAAAGCAGTCCCAAAGATCATAAGCTCGTTTGTTGGATAATTAACCTGAAAAAAAGGTAGCTTTTGTATAATAACATTAGTTTATGCTTTATGTATGCATGTATGATATGATGCACTTAGGTAATGTACTATATGTCTATGGATATATATGCTATAGTATGATGTAAATGATGTATGATATGATACTGCCGGAAACGTCTGGATATCTTTGTATAGCAACTGCTGTCCAGGGAAAATAAATCCCGATTTGTTGTTGAAGAATATATAACCCTCCGTCTGCTGGGGATAACAGGGTATAGATAACTTCCCGTATGCTGGGGATAATAGGGTATATATAACCTCCCGTATGCTGGGGATAATAAGGTATACATAACCTTCGTCTTCGTTTGATAGTAGGGTAAATATAACTTCCCGTCTTCGTTCGTCGTGCCCTTATTGGAAAGTAAATTCCCGAATATCCGTATGAGGATAAAAGAGATGGATATAAATTCCAGGGGAGATAAGACTTTATGACGTCAGATTCGTCCTACTGAGGGATTTGTAGCTGTAAAGATGAACCAGTGAAGCTTCGTTGAAATCCTTCCCTCGTTCGTCCTTAGTAAATACTATTACTGCATTTTTATGCATTTCTGGTAAACATCAATCATATTAAGCACACATGCATTCAAACCCAACTAATGGACGTTTCGCTTATGTAAAATAGGGTAAAAGTAAATCTGGATTCAGAGGGAAAAGTAAAGCTGAACTTGAAAACAGAATCGTTTCAACTTCGAGAGTGTATAACCAATTGGATCTATGGCTCCTGAAATTCTTTAACTTTCCTGAGTACCTTTCCAGAAATCCTCATAGCTGGATCTGAATACATGATATTGACACCATCTGATACTACTGGCGTAGACAACTAATTTCCATCATGGTTTCAGCTGAGAATCCAATATCAAGGTAATACAATGAGAGGAATGTGTCTTCAAACTGTAATGGACCATATACGCTCCAGGTATTAGATTTGAAGAGAAAGCATTGCCCCTTGGTTGAGGATGAATTGTCCCATAATGGAAGTATCTGTAATGAGCTATCTCAAGAGAAACAAGCCGAATGCCCTATAAGCATATGCCCCTGGCATTGTGAACTCTGTAATGTCACCTTTGGTAATTTAACTGTATGAGGAAAAATGCCCCTGGCATATTAAGTACAGATGAGTCTGGACCTAATTGCCCCAACTGAATTGAACAGTAACTTGGTATGCCTCTTGACTGGGAAACAGTGACTATGCCCTTGGTATTTCAGATAGATGAGGAGATCTGCCTCTGGCTGCTTAAACATAGTTGAATCTTGTCCTGATTGCCCCAAATGAGTTAGGAAGTATCATGGCCTGCCCCCTTGATTGGGAGGTCATGACTATGCCCCTTTGTATACATGGACTTTGATCCAGGAAGCAACTTTGTTTATCGGAAGGACTTTGGTTCATTGAACATTCATCCTGTAAGCTTCTTCATTTGTCAAACACTTAGGTATATGCAAACAAATATATTAAAAAATGCAATGCTTATGTCTGTCTTGAAGTTTTGAAACAAGTTATTTTAGAAAAACTTTTTTTTTTTTTTTTTTTGGGAAAACTGTGATATTAACTCAAACTTTATAACAAGCCCTAAAGGAGTCAGGATACCTTTTTGCAGCAGTACGCTTTCGAACTAACCATGCTTCAGTTAGGACTTTTAAAGGGTTGTAACGTGGCCTGGTTCATGGTTTAAGAAACAAAGGATAAAGGCTCAAATTTTATTTGTACCCAACCCAATCTCCATGATGTTCTTCAGTCCTATGCTCAGTTAACTCATACATTGAAGTTCCATAGCAGTTTGGAGTTGTAACACCAATATTTGTGATGGTTCAGAAACCCAAAATTTATTTGAACATTCAGCCATCTTTCTTTGTTGAGGGTTCATAGTGACCTCTTCTTTTTTTCTTTTGATTTTATTATCCCTTCTTTTTGCCTGAACTGCTTATTTCAAGGTTACAGTCAGCGGGATGTCTTGATGTTTTACTAAGTCTCCTTCATAGGTTTTGACTTAGTGAGCTTTTCTTTTGCTAGATATTGACTATTAGGTTTAATGATTACAGTGAACCATCATTCATTGTGTACAACACATATAAATGGCATATTTGAGTTAACTGAGTAACTACCCTGCCCCATGTTATGAATAAGGGTTTTAATTTGTGCGAGAATAAAAACTCCTGCTTCATAGGCTCAAAAGGGTTGACTAGGGATTAACTTCCTTATATCTCCACTGTTTAGGAATTGAAACAATGCCTGTACATCGTCAGCATAGTCTGTTCAAAAGCATACTGCATAAGATTATGGTATTGTTTTCGTCATCCTCCCTCTATAGGCTTATAGCTTTATCAGGAGTTAAATATCACAAGATAAGAAACACAGTTTTTAAATATAGTGAAACGAATGGATTAATTCAAGACAAACATACGCAATGCATTAATGAAGACAAAAGTTTTAACATAATAGTAAGTGTTCAGACAAATAAAAGAAATTACAAATGAAAATTCAAGTGTTCTTAAAGTCTCTTCCTCTAAACTTGTTACTTCAGTATTCTGGAAACTTTGATGCTTGATGGACGATAGAAGAACTCAACCTGGCCTTCTGGCGTAACCTCGAGTATTCCTTCGTCAATTAGGTCTTGAATCTTATTCTTCAACATCCAGCAGTTATTAGTATCATGTCCAGGACTGTTGGAGTGATACTCACACCTTGCCTTGGGATTATAGCGAGGAGAGAAAGTTTTAGGATTTTGAGGAGAATTTTTCAAGGAAATTAGTTTCATCTCCAACAAGCATTGCAGAACTTGTGACATTGGAGTGCTGAACTTGATAAACTGTCTTCTACATCCCTTGCGTTGAGGTGGATCAACCTTATCAGGTCTTTCTTCTTCAACTGAAGAACAATCAATGGCAACCTGTTTCTTACCTTCTTTTATCCTCATCTTCCTTTCAACCAAACCAGCTTGTTTTAGATCCCTGACTCCATCACTTTGAAGTTTATGGACAAAGGTTCTTAGCTCTTCTTGCCCCTGAGCTAATCTTTGAATAAGAGCCACCTGGTCATTCATCTTGGCCCTCATTCCTGTCATCTCAGTTTGTAGTTGTTTCAGCTGATCATCCTTGTTGTCCTCAGGATTCTTCTTCTTAGCCAGCAGTGTCTTCAATTCATCCTGCCCCTTGGTCAGGTTCAAGATCAGCTCTTGGAACTGTGCATTCTGTGCCTGAAGATCCTTAACTGATTGTTCAAGAGCCATTGCTGAAATAAACAGCGAGAAGATGAGAAACCTGTGCACAATTATAAACCTGTGATGCAATGAAATGATATGTGAATGCATATGCAATGTTTTCAAGGACCGCAGAATTTAAATTTGCTTAAACAAACAAGAAAGTGACTTTTTATTAGTAATAACTTGTTTTGCCTTTTAGGCTTACAAAAAATGTAAGTGAAATAAGTACAAAAGATGGGGTTTTAAGTCTCCCATGGACGTTTCCTCTTTATGTTGAGGTATGAGTTGAGGTTTCGTTCCTCGTGAAGTTTGCTTTGTTAGCTCTAAGATTCTTTCTTGGCTTGCTTTGTAATGAGCCTCAAAAGTATCCCTTTGCTCCTTCAATTGGATCCAGGATCTCTGCAAGTCTTCCATATCAGTAGGCATGTCTGGGTGAAGGATGGTATAAGCTGTGTCTCCTTCAGCAACAGGTTCCATGGTAACTGGTAGGATGGCAGGATATGGCATCATGAGTGTCTGAGCACGAGATCGTACCCATCTGAGATAAGCTCTCATAGGAATAGTGTACTTAGGCTCCAGTGTCTTGCTGTCAACCCTGTTTACCTTCCCCAAGCTCGTATGAACCTCTGACGGTAACCCTGAAGATCGTTGTCGTAATCAAACACAATGCCCTGAATCATCATGTCATGTGGACCATCACTTCGGGCGTAACTGAACTGTCGTAGAGCTAGAGAGGGGTTGTAGGTGATGCCTCCTCTTATGCCTAGAAGTGGCACATTAGGAAACTCCCCACAACGGTCAATGATGATGACATTCTCCATAGATCTGGGGCACCAATGGATATCTGAGTGAGAAAGTGACATGATCCTCTTGGACCATCTGAACCCTTGCTCATTCTTCATTACTGAGCGACGAAGGTGAGAAATAAACCACCTAGAAAGCAAAGGTATGCAGCACATCAAAGTTCCTCTTGCCCTTGTAGTACGGGTGTGAAGAGAATGTAGTATGTCTCCAAGCAATGTAGGCACTGGATTGTGACTCAGGAAAATGTTGATGGCATGAACATCTATGAACTGATCTGGATTGGGGAACAATACTAAGCCATATATTCAGTAAGGCTAAGATCTCCTCAAAAGCATCATAGCTCATGGCCTTCAAGAACATTTGAGCTTTATCCACTAATACAATGTCAGACTTCTTCAGATGTAGAGCTGCAGCAATAACCTCTGGTTTAAGCTCCTTCTCCAAACCTGTGAAGGGTCTTTGATCAAGAACAGGTATACCCAGAAGTTTAGAGAACTCCTCCATGGTTGGAACCAGTTGGTAATCAGGGAATGTGAAGCAATGGTGCTTAGGGTCAAAGAACTGGAACAAGACACTCATCATGTCTTCATTGAACCCTGAAGTGACTAGATCTAGTAGGTGACCATGTCTCTTGATGAACTGGGAATGATCAGACACTTGAGAAACCAACTCTTTTAAGTTTAGCAGGCATGCTTACAAAGTTGATCCTGATGGTGTTTCTACGAGCGGAAGCCATGACCTGCAACAAAGAACAAAGATAAATCCTTTGGTCCTTGAAATGGTTAGTGAAAATGCTATGCTTATGATGCATGATGATGTCATGATGTTATGCTCAATCACAAACATGTGGCACACACAAACAAGTCACACCATAGCCCTAGGTTTAAAGGCCTGCATGAGGTTTAAGGTAAGTACCCTCCCCTGAAGTTAGATGGTTCATCCTGTCCTACAAAAGTAACCGGGTTCTAAGGGATCTCAATATCATTGATCCTTCACAAGGGTGGTTGATCAGAAGGCAACTTACTTGCCAACCAAAACCCTCCAAGTTTAAGATCTCAATGAGCGTAGTATCGAGTGTCAACCAACTTCAGTCTGCACCAAAGCCGGTTACCTCACTACCTTCTAAAGGCCAAGATGAGTTAATTGGGTTCTAAAAGTTAGTTAGTGCATTGACAACATATGGCAGCCTCAATATTATCCTCAACTTGACTTAAGGAATATAAGCACCAACCAAGAAGTCGCACTAACTATGGCCACCAGATCAACCGTATCGATATACGTCGTACAGTTTCCTTGGTCTATTGCCATTTACCTAAGGTACACTAGATCCGGGTTAGGACCTTTCACACATAAGAGCACCCCAACAATATAATAATAAAGCAAACAAGGCAAACAATTTAAAGTGATCTTAATTCCTAAGGGTACCCCTCTTAAATTTAAATCCCCAGCAGAGTCGCCAGTTCTGTAACACGGTGGGAGAACTGACTTTAAGTAATGTTGCGGATAGCAAGAGTCGCCACCGACTTTTATTTTATCCATAAGGAAAGGTTATAAAAGAACAGGAAAGACCTTAAGAGAATATTTTGGGTCCGGGGGGTAAGTTATGAAAAGGGAAGGTATTAGCACCCTTTTCATCCATGGTTATCCATGGGCTCTTAGTTACTTAAGCTCACTTTAAATTGTTTTTTTGAAAGTGTAGTGTGTGAATAGAAAAATTTTCAGAATAGTTTGATAATAATCCATGTACGGATGTGTAAAAAACTTGTTTGAAAATTTGTTTGAAATTTGTTTGAAAAATAGAGTGAGCAAGTAACTAATAGGTACCTACCCTAAAGTTCTGAGTCTTTCTTGTCTTTTATTCTTTCCTTGGTAAGACTATCCCTACTATTAAGGAGTAGGTAGTCTTTACCTTGGATGTTAAGGGACATGTGAGGGACATTCTGTTTTGTGAAGGCAACTGTGGGGTGTAATAAGCATAAAGGAGGGACTATCATCATTTATTTCGAAGGGACTTGATCTTTAAAGGCAACCATTAGGGACTTGATGATTTTTCTTTTAAGGGACTTGCTTTATACACCCCACTTGACCATTATTCATAGGCAACTTGAGGGATAACCTTAGAAAGTGAGACGGCGATTAAAATCGACTTACGTGTGTGAGTGTTTAATTTAATTATCTTATTATTAAGGTGATCTAATTTAATTTTTAAATAACATACATATTAACACTCCCTGATTACTAACCATAACAATAATAATTAAATAATTACAAAATTACAACCGGGAAACAATTACAAGAAATTATCATAATAAGCAAATTAAAATAAATGGCAAAAAACATAAATATAAATAATAAGCAATAATATAATAGGCAATAAATGAATAATTAAAGGGTTAGTAATAATAAAAATTAAGAAATAGGATTAGTAAAAATATTAAGAATAAATAAAGTTAGTAATAATAAAATGAAAGAGGTTAGTGAATAATGAAATAATAAAAACAAAATAAATAACATGGTTAGTAGTAATAATAGTAAAAATTAATCAAAATATAATAATATATCAAAAATTTTTTTATATAAACAATTATTTAGAAAGAAATATGAATAAACAATTATTTTAATTTTACAAGTTATTAAGTTATTTTTTAAATATATTATGACCACAAAACTTAATTATTATAAACATATATTAACATTTATTCATTAAACCATATTTACATATTATATAAAGAGAAATAAATTATAAGTATATTTACAAAATTTAAATTTTTTATTAATTCAATTACTATTTTTTAAAAGACAATGATTTAAATTATAAACATAATGTAAGATATATTTACATACTATATGAAGAAAAGAGTTTATAATTATATTTAAAAATTATATACATGATAATTATGATAAGAATTAGAAAATAAAAATCATTTTTGAAAATAGAATTAAGTTATATTTAGAAAAAATATTTTTAGGGTTTTAAAAAATTAGGGTTTAGTCATACAAAATTAACTAATATATACATATTATAATTATATAAAATAATAAGATAAATTTAAAAATAAAAAAAGAAAGTTTAGCAATTTTTAGAGAATATGAGATTATTTTGAATTTGGAATATATATATATAATTTAACTTTTATTAAGAATATAAAACAAATAACTAGTTAATTAAAAAAATAGAAAAAATGACAAAAATTGAGAACTTACCTTGGCTGGGTTTGAACCCAGGTTTCTAGGCTTGCCAACACCAAAATACACCACTGGGCTGCCCATGCGCAGGCAGCAATGAAGGAAGTTCAAGTTCTTTTGTGCTTTGCATGAAAAAAATCCAGAAAAATAATGAACAAAAAAGGCCTGGGGTGGGATTTGATCCCAGGACCTTTATACATTCAAACGTGCGCTTCACCACCCGGCTGGAAGAGCCAATCCTGATGACAAACCACCAAATAATAATAATATATGACATTCAATATGTAAATGAAACAAACCAAAAATAATTGCCATGACCAGGATTCGAACACAGGTCATGCTGCCAATACACACACGCTCCCTTCCACTGGGCCATTCATCAACCTGTACAAATTAAATATAAACAAATCTATATAATATAAAAGAAAATTTGAATCCCAGGGACGCGCCAAACTTCGTCTTCTTCATTCAAATTTCCTGCGAATTTCCTTTTGAATTTTCCTGCGAATATAGCTACGGGTTCTTCATCCCTGCGAATCACAAACTCAATCCAAACAACAAAATTTTACCAAATTGATTATATCATTGAATTGCTACTGAGTTTTGCAATCGTCCTATGTCTTTAAAATCCATTTATCATTAGGAAATCATGAAACCCTAAAGAGGGCCGAAAACCCTAATCATGGTGGATTCTTGTACCTGCAAGGAAAATCCAATTGAACCACCCAGAATCGTTCTAGGGTCCATTCTAAACATCATACAACAATCAAAAACAATTTAAACATGGTAAATCAATGGATTCGAAAAAAATATGTTCAAGGCCAAAGTGAGTTCGGGTTAAGCAATTGGGTGCATATGGGATGCATATGGGGGATGATTTATGATCAGAAGGGTCCAAGGAAGCTTGCTATGTCTTTAAAATACCTTGTGGAGCTCTGGAAATCAGAAACCGAAAGTGAGTTTTTTGGAAGATTTTTTGATTTTGTGAACTTACTTGTGGCTGCTGGAATTCGTCCCTGGTCAATGGCAATGAGTTTAGTATATATAGGAGACTCAATTAGGTCAAAAACTTTGATTGATTATGTGGAAGTTTTGATATTTTAAGATTGAGAAAGATCATGCCATGAAATCTCAATATTTTCTCATGAAAGCTTACTATTTTTGTATAAATCATATGATTCCTTTCCCTCTCAACTTCAATCACCCATTAAGACTTTCTAGAATCAATAAATCCATTAAATCTTCACATTTAATATTTTATTTAAATTTAAAATGATTTTAAGAATAAAAAATCATAATAAATTAATTAAATAAAATAAAAATTATGAAAATATGATGGAAATTTCGTGCATGATGTTATTGTATGGGTTGGGTCATAATTTGGCCAGCCCATTTGGAGAAAATTGCTTTTAGGCCCTCATTTTCATCATAGACCATCACAAATTTTCCCAACTTTGCAAGGGCACATCTCCCTCAATTTTAAAGGTATGAGGGTGTTCTTGGACTCTTTGGAAAGCTTGAAGAGTCCTCTAAACAACCCCATTGGTTTCAGGTCCATATCATTTACCAATCTCAAGTTATGCCCTTTTGAAGTTGTTGACTTTTTGTTGACTTTTGAAATGACCTATAATGTCTTAGCTCCTATCTTTCAAATGAAGCATTTTTGGACTTAACTTTCGACATAAAAGTTGTAGAGAATTCAATTTCCTTCAAAATGAGCTTTGGATGGAGACTTGGTGATGAAGTATGTAAAAGTTATGGCTGGTCAAAGTTTAGTTGACTTTTACTGAGGAAACCCTAATTTAGAAACTCCTGATTATTGATGATCTGGAATCTCCTTGATGAATCATGATCAACCCTTGATCAAATGATGAATTTTACTTCATATACTTTATGTTGGCAAAAAATCATGAAGTTTGACTTTGGTTTGACCACAGTTGACCTCAGTTTGACTTTTTAACTGCATGAACTGATTTTGACTTATCTGATCATCTGACTGAGCAAACCTTTGAGAAAAGTCTTGAAACTTGTCATGGGGGTTCTTACACACATATAAGATGTTATGAAACTCACTTGAGGTATTGGAAGTTCATTTAGCCTGATTAAAGTCAAAACCCTAGTTTTGGATGCACTGCTTAGGAGGTGCATTGTCTGAGGGAATTGTCAACTTCTTTGACCAATTGTGAACTTTGTGAACCTTGTGAATCTTCATAAAGTGTCTTGTGATACTCATGGGAGGTATTGTGAAGCTTGTGAACCTTGTGAACCTCATGAAGTGGCTTTGTAGACCTCATGAACCTCAGGAGAGCTTTGTAATCATTGTGAATCTTGTGAACCTTGTGAACCTTCAAGAAGTGACTGGTAGACTTTATGAACTTCATGAAAGGTCTTGTAAATGTAGAGAAACTTGTGAACCTTGTGAACCTTCAAGAAGTGACTTGTAGACTTCCTGAACCTCATGAAAGGTATTGAAAGCATTGTGGGACTTGTGAACCTTGTGAACCTTCAAGAAGTAACTTGTAGACTTCATGAACCTCATGAAAGGTCTTGTAATTGTTGAGAAGCTTGTGAACCTTGTGAACCTTCTTAGAACACAAAGTCTTGTATTGTGAGGGCAAATTTTGGGGTGCAACAGCGTATACCGATATGGTTGATCTGGTGGCCATAGTTAGTGTGACTTCTTGGTTGGTGCTTATGTTCCTTAAGTCAAGTTGAGGATAATATGAGGCTGCCATATGTTGTCAATACACTAACTAACTTTTAGAACCCTAGTTATCCCATCTTGGCCTTTAGAAAGTAGTGAGATAACCGGCTTTGGTGAAGACTGAAGTTGGTTGATACTCGATACTACGCTCATTGAGATTCTAAACTTGGAGGGTTTTGGTTGGCAAGTAAGTTGCCTACTGAACAACCACCCTTGTGAAGGATCAATGATATTGAGATCCCTTAGAACATGGTTACTTTTGTAGGACAGGATGAACCAACTAACTTCAGGGGAGGGTACTTACCTCTGAACCTCATGCAAGCCTTTAAACCTAGGGCTATTGTGTGACTTGTTTGTGTGTGCCACATGTTTGTGATTGAGCATAACATCATGACATCATCATGCATCATAAGCATAGCATTTTCACTAACCATTTCAAGGACCAAAGGATTTATCTTTGTTCTTTGTTGCAGGTCATGGCTTCGACTCGTAGAAACACTATCAGGATCCACTTTGTAGGGATACCTACTAAGCTTAAAGAGTTGATTTCTCAAGTGTCTGATCATTCCCAGTTCATCAAGAGACATGGTCACCTATTGGATCTAGTCACTTCAGGGTTCAATGAAGACATGATGAGTGTCTTGTTTCAGTTCTTTGATCCTAAGCACCATTGCTTCACATTCCCCGACTACCAGCTGATTCCTACAATGGAAGAGTTCTCTAAACTTCTGGGTATACCTGTACTTAATTAGAAACCATTCACAGGCTTGGAAAAAGAGCCTAAACCTGAGGTTATTGTTGCAGCTCTACATCTGAAGAAGTCTGACATTGTTCTGGAAACGAGAAGCGGAGTTAAGGGTATTCTTGCTAAAGTATTAATGGATAAAGCTCAAATGTTCTTGAAGGCTATGAGCTATGATGCTTTTGAGGAGATCTTAGCCTTACTGATTTATGGCTTAGTATTATTCCCCAATCCAGATCAGTTCATAGATGTTCATGCCATCAACATATTCTTGAGTCACAATCCAGTGCCTACATTACTTGGGGACATCCTACATTCTCTTCATACTCGTACTACAAAGGCAAGAGGAACTTTGATGTGTTGCATACCTTTGCTATCTAGGTGGTTTATTTCTCACCTTCCTCGCTCAGTGATGAAGAATGAACAAGGGTTCAGGTGGTCTAAAAGGATCATGTCACTTTCTCATTCAGATATCCATTGGTGCTCCAGATCTATGGAGAACGTCACTATCATTGACCGTTGTGGAGAGTTTCCTAATGTGCCACTTCTAGGCATAAGAGGAGGCATCACCTACAACCCCTCTTTAGCTCTACGTCAGTTTGGTTATGCTCGGAGTGATGGTCCTCATGACATGTTGATTCAGGGTATTGTGTTTGATTACGACAACGACCTGCAAGGTTGCCATCAGAGGTTCATACGAGCATGGGGAAAAGTGAACAGGGTTGACAACAAGACTCTGGAGCCTAAGTACACTATTCCTATGGAGGCTTATCTCAGATGGGTGCGATCTCGTGCTCAGACTCTTATGATGCCATATCCTGCCATCCTGCCAGTTACCATGGAACCTGTTGCTGAAGGAGATACTTCTTATACCATCCTTCACCCAGACATGCCCATTGACATGGAAGACTTACAGAGATCCTGGATCCAGTTGAAGGAGCAAAGGGATACCTTCGAGGCTCATTACAAAACAAGCCAAGAAAGAATCCTGGAACTAACAAAGCAACTTCACGAGGAGCGGAATCTCAACTCATACCTCAACACAAAGAGGAAGCGTCCATGGGAGACTTAAAACCCCATCTCTTGTATTTATTGCATTTCATTTTCTGTAAGCCCAAGAGGCAAAACAAATTTATTACTAATAAAAATTTACCTTCTTGTTTGTTTAAGCAAATTTAAATCCTGCGATCCTTGAAAACATTGCATATACATTCACATATCATATCATTGCATCACAGGTTTTTTGTGCACAGGGTTCTCATCTTCTCGCTGTTTATTTCAGCAATGGCTCTTGAACAAACAGTTAAGGATCTCCAGGCACAAAATGCACAGTTCCAAGAGCTGATCCTGAACTTGTCCAAGGGGCAGGATGAATTGAAGACACTGCTGGCCAAGAAGACTAAGAAGACTAGGAGGTCAGGTGGCCTGATCAACATGGGAAGAAGGTTCAGAGGTCCTATCAAGACCAAAGAACCAGTTGAAGATTATGAGTCTGAAGAGTCTGAGAAAGAGGGAGGCAGTCTCCACAACACTATGGGGGACTCTGATTCTGAGGCTAATTACTATCATGAGCCTAATGAAGATAAGTTCAAGATGCTGGTGGATAGAATGGATGCTATGGAGTTGCAAAAGTCTTCTGGGCTGGATTTTGAAGATCTGAGTTTGATATCTGGGGTGGTCATACCCATTGGTTTCAAGGTTCCTACTTTTGTTGTTTATGATGGTGTCTCTTGTCCCAAGCTGCATCTGAGGTCTTATGTCAGGAGAATCCAACCTCATACTGCTGATAAAAAGTTGTGGATCCATTTCTTCCAAGAGAGCTTATCTGGAGCTCAATTGGAATGGTACTACCAGTTGGAAAGTGTCAACATCCGGGATTGGAATGATCTTGCTGAAGCCTTCTATAAACAATATCAATACAATGCTGATTTAGCCCCTACTCGCATGCAACTTCAGAGCATGTCTATGGGTGCCAAAAAAAGTTTCAAGGAGTATGCTCAGAAGTGGAGAGACTTGGCTGGAAGAGTACAACCCCCTTTAACTGACAGGGAGTTGGTTGATATGTTCATGTGCACGTTGAATGGTCCTTTTTACAGTCATCTCATTGGAAGCTCATCATCTGGCTTCACTGAGTTGATAATAACAGGAGAGCGTGTAGAAAGTGGTATCAGGAGTGGCAAGATTCAAGTGGGTGCTTCTTCATCAGGTGCTGCAAAGAAGCCTCCTAGTGGAAAGAAAGAGTCAAATGCTGTTTATGGTCAACCTGATCGTAATAGAAGGCATCAGTCTGTGAGTGCAGTCCATATCTCCAATCCAACCACTACAACACCAGAGCAGCCACAGGGAAATCAACAGAGGACTAGAAGGCAGTTCACTAAGATCAACATGTCAATGGCCCAAGCCTTGCAACACTTGTTGAAGGCTGAACTTATCATTCTGAAAGATGCTCCTCAGAATCCTAATGTTACCTCTCCCAGATATAATCCTAATGCACGATGTGCATATCATTCGAATTGTCAGGGACATGATACCAATAGTTGCTGGGTATTGAAGAACAAAATTCAAGATACGATTGAGGCTGGAGAGATTGAGTTTGACCCTCCGGGTACTCCAAATGTGATTACTGCTCCCATGCCAAATCATGAGAAGACTGCCAATGCCATTGAAGAAGATTCACATATTTCTTCAGTTGCAGATCTGACTACACCATTGTTTGTTATCAAGAAGAAGTTAGTACAAGCTGGGTTCTTTCCAGGTTGTCGTGAAGATTGTTTATATTGTACCTATAAGCCAGATAGCGGCTGGAGGTTGAGAGATGGAATTCAACGTCTCATGAATAATTATACCATAGTGTTTGAGAGGACTCCACCTTCTGTGGAGAGTATGGTGGATCACATAACTAAAAGTGCGAAATTTGAAGAGGTGGATATGGTTGATAAAGTGCCGGTAAGGATCACTTCCAAGGGTCCTGTCAAAATCACTCATAAGGGTCTAATTAAGATTACTGCTGAAGGCCCTATGAAGATTGTTGCTGAAGCTAGAGTGGCTCCTATGGTCATTACCACTCCTGGTCCTATTCCGTATACTTCTGATAAAGCTGTGCCTTGGCATTATGGGTCTGATGTTTATATCCATGGTGTTAAGCAGGAACCTTTAGCTGATATGCCTGTTGATAATATTGCTGGATCTAGTAAGATCACATGAAGCGGAAGAGTTTTCTCTCCTCCAGTTACCTCTAAGAATGCAGTTACTCCAGCTGCTACCTCCACCACTGATGCTCGGGGCAAAGGTCCTGTTATTGAACCTATACCAACTGATGTGTCAGCTGCTGATGATCTCTCTAAGCAGATGGAAGAAGTATTGAAAATCATTCGCAAGAGTGATTATGACATTGTTGATCAATTGGGGCATACTCCCTCCAAGATTTCTATGTTGTCTTTATTGTTGTGTTCTGAGGCTCACGCCAAAGATTTGATCAAGTTTCTGAAGACTGCTCCTGTACCCAATGAAATTTCTGTTGACCAGTTTGAAAATTGTGTTGCACACTTGACCTATGATAATGGGTTAGGTTTCTCTGATGTTGATTTGACTCCTGCCAAGAGGGATCATAATAGGGCTTTACATATCTCAATTGAATGCAGGGGCACTACCCTGTCACATGTATTGATAGACAATGGTTCCTCTCTGAATGTGTTGCCCAAAGAAGTCCTGAATAAGCTTAGTCCTGAAAATGTTGTGTTGAAACCCAGTAATATAGTGGTGAAGGCTTTTGATGGCTCGAGAAGAGTGGTGCATGGAGAAATTGATCTCCCAATCAAAGTTGGTTCTCAGGTTTTCAATGCTACCTTTTATGTAATGGATATTCGCCCGTCGTATTCTTGTTTTCTTGGGCGTCCCTGGATCCATGGGGCAGGTGCCGTAACCTCCACTTTACATCAGAAGCTGAGATATCCGGTAGAAGGAAAAGTTGTCACTGTCTACGGAGAGGAAGGGTATATGATTATCCATGTGAACACCTTTAAGTATCTTGAAGTGGAAGGTGAATACGTTGAAAATCCGTGTCAGACATTTGAAGTGGTTCCTTGGATTGTTAATGACTATGAAGCTCCTCTTGTTGTTAAGAAAATTCATGTGGTCACCAGAGTACCTCCAACAATGGCCTCCCTTAAAGATGCTAGAGCTGTGGTAGATGAAGGTGGTTATACTATTTGGGGTCAGCTTCCTGATATCCCTTACAAGTCTGACAAATTTGGTTTGGGTTTCACTGCAGAGTCCCAGAAGGCTGTTCGTCGTGCTCGTGTTGTTCGTATCACCAATCAGGGGATTATGAAGAATCAGATCAATGCTGTGGGTGACTATGATGAAGACTACAACTTGGATGCTTGGATTTTTCCTACTGTGGGTGCTGGGCTCAATAATTGGAAAGCTGAGGATGTTATTCCTATCTCCTTTAGTCAGGAGTAAATACTATTACTGTGTTGTTACTTTTAAAGTTTGTAATTTCTTGAACAATTGAACTCTCAAGCCTTGTGCCTTACCCGGGGCAAAATGGTGTGCTTGTTACGGGCTGTCATTTCATTTGCATACTTCATTCAATAAAAATCAGTGGACGTTTCGTTTTCGTAAATATTGTGTTCCTTGTCTTTCTTTTTCTTTTATTTTTTTATCAGCTATGTGTTCTTACACACACCCACATCACTAAAATGCAGATCCTCATCCATTCTGGATCTTGTTGATAACAGTTCTACTATTGCCAATTATAATTTCGAGAATCCGATCTATCAAGCTGAAGACGGAAATAAGGACGATTGTGAAGTTCTTGTAGAGCTTGCTAGGTTGTTACAACAAGAAGAGAAAGCTATACAGCCACACGAAGAGCCAGTCGAAGTTGTGAATTTGGGAACTGAAGAAAACAGGAAAGAGGTCAAGATAGAGGCTGAATTAGAGGATAGTGTCAAGAACAGATTGATTCAGATGTTACGTGACTATGTGGAAATCTTTGCTTGGTCCTATGTGTAACACGGTGGGAGAACTGACTTTTAGTTATGTTGCAGATAGCAAGAGTCGCCACCGACTTTTATTTTATCCAAAGGAAAGGACATAAAAGAACAGGAAAGACCTTAAAAGATTTTTGGGTTCGGGGGGTAGGTTATGTAAAGGGAAGGTGTTAGCACCCTTTACATCCATGGTTATCCATGGGCTCTTAGTTACTTAGCTCACTTTAAAATGTTTTGGGAAGTGTAGTGTGTGATTAAAAAATTTCTTAAGTACTTTATAATGATCCATGTACGGATATATATAAAGACTTTGTTTTGAAAATTTGTTTGAAAATGTAAAGTGTTTTGAAATTTTTTGGAAAGTGAGCAAGTACATAAGAGGAACCTACCCTAAGTTAAGTCTTTTCTGTTCTTAAATATCCTTTAAATGGTAAGACTATCCCTATTATTAAGGAATAGGTAATCATTACCTTGGATGTAAGGGACAAGTGAAGGGTCATCTTTTATTTAGGCAACTGTGGGGTGTATAAGCAATTCGAAGGGACTATCATCTTTATTTGAAAGGGACAAGATCATTACGAAGGCAACATTCGAAAGGGACTTGATCTTTTGTTTGTTAAGGGACTAGACGATGTGAATTTGAGGGACTTTAGCTTTATACACCCTACTTGACCTTTTTGATTAGGCAACATGAGAGGTATCCCTAAGGAAGTGAGATGGCGATCCAGGATCGGCTTACGTGTGTGAGTGTATAGTTTTAATATTTATCTTTTAAATTAAGTGATCTAAATTTATTTTACATTACAAATATGTTTACACTCCCTATTTACTAACCATAGCATAAAATATAAATAATAACATCATTACTAAATATTACATCCAAGGAACAATTACATAATAATAATAAAAGCACATTAAATAAATAAGCAATATATTAGATAATAATAATAATAATTGGGTTAGTAGAAAATAATAATAATAAAATAATACCAAATTAAATGGGGTTAGTAATAAATAAATATCATAAGAATATATTTAATAATAATAGTGAGATAAACAAGAATATTATAATAATTTAAAAATTCAATTTTTATAAACAATTATTTAAAATTAATAAGAGAATATGAACAATTATATTAATTATTATCAAGTTTTGAATTATATGCAAATTATAAAAATTAAATTAATTTTAAACATATTATGAAAATAAAATTATAGTTACAAAAATTAATCTAACAATTTTTTTAATTAATTCTAAGCATATATTAAAATTTATGTACATACAAAATTAAATTATAAACAATTATAAAATATTTACATATTATGAAAATAAACTAAGAATTTTAATTTTTAAGCAAGATTTAAATTATAAATGAATTGTAGAATATATACATATTAAATTAAAAATTAGGGTTTGATTATTAAAACATTTAGATTTATTTATTACTAAAAATATAAACAAAAAATTAAAAATAAACAAATAAATTAGGTTTTAGAAAAATATTTTAGGGTTTATATTGATTTATGAAATATATTAGGATTTATTGAATTAAGATTATAGTTTTAATTAATTAATATTTAAAATAAGCAAAACAAATAATAGAAAGAAAAAGAAACATAGAACTTACCTTGGCTGGGAATTGAACCCAGCCCCTCTTGCTTTCAAGAGCACAAGCCAGCAAGACTAACCACTGGGCCAGCGTGCGCAGGTGACAAAGGGAGAGGTCCAATTGGTTTTGTTGTGTAATCCTGAAAATATCATGAAAAAATAAAACAACACAAAAAGGCCTGGGGGGAATCGAACCCAGGACCTTCGCAATGCACACAAACACACTTTCCATTCCAGCCGGGAGGGCGCATCTGTCCATATAACAGCTATAATTCATAATATATTATGTCTAATGAATAAAAGAGAAAAATATGAAAAAACTGCCACAGCCAGGATTCGAACTCCAGTCATCCAACAATACACGCGCATACTTTGGCCAATTGAGCTACCACACAATGGTGAAATAAATCAGAAACGAATTCATAAAATATTAAGATGAAATTTTGAATTTGAAATATGGCGCCACTGGTCATCTTCTTCCTTGGGATTTCGCAGGTTTTCCTGCGAAATTTCCTGGGGAATTTCCTTCAATTTTTCATGCGTTCAAAACCTGTGTTTTTCAAACCATACACAAACAGTACGATTTCATCAAATTAAGGACATTTTTAAACTCCTTGTGACCTGTACAATTCAATTATAACAATCAAAGTCATTTATATGTTCTTAATCAAGAAACCCTAAAAGCTTGGGCCAAACCCTAACTATGGCATATGCGGGTTCAGTCCATGAAACTCCAATGGAATTGTCCAGAAAGCTTCCATACAAAGAAACAAACACAATTAGTCAATCAAAATCAATCAAAAACTCTTGGAACCATGAAATCGAAAAAAAATTCCAATGTTGAATGAATATGGATTCGGTTTGACCAATTCTTGGACTTTTAGATGCATATGGTTATTGATATATGCTCAGTGATATGCAAGGAAGAGATTGGCATACTCCATTCACCTGAAAAACTACAAATTAGAGGAATCCGAATTTAAGAAAATTGATGAAATTTTGAAAGTGCAAACTTATCCTTTGAGGCTGAAAAAATCGTCCCCAATGAGTAGGGTTGTGTTATGTACTTATAGTGTGATGATTCTAAGTCAAAAAACTTGATCATTGTATGAAAGATTGGATTGAAAAAGATTGAAAAAGATTAAGCTTTAAAATTCAAATATTTGAGAATTAAGCCTTTCTATTTCAAGCCAATCACCATGATTCTTTTACCAATTTGATCCCAATCACTTTTATGAATTTCTAGAAGCTCAATCTCTTTTAAATATTTGACTTTTCTATTTTATTTTAATTTAAAATGATTTTAAATGAATTAAATCAAAATTAATAAAATAAAATGATGAAAAAATCTGATTTTTAGAGACTTGGGTCGTGCATGAGGTTTTGGTATGGATTGGGTCATCATATGGCAAGCCCATTTAGAAAAAATTGGTTTTAAACCTCCATTTTCTTCATAAACCAACCAAAAATTTCCCAACTTTGCAAGGGCACACAACCTTCAATTTTAATGATATGAGGGTGTTCTTGGACATTTTGGAAAGCTTGAAGAGTCCTCTAACCAAACCCACTGGTTTCATGTCCATATCATTTACCATTCTCAAGTTATGCCCTTTTGAAGTTGTTGACTTTTTGTTGACTTTCAAAAGGACCTATAATGTCTTAGCTCATACCTTCCAAATGAAGCATTTTTGGGCTTGGCTTGTGAGACACAAAGTTGTAGAGAATTAAATTTCCTTTAAAATGAGCTTTGGATGGAGAATTGGTGATGAAGCATGTGAAAGTTATGGCTGGTCAAAGTTCAGTTGACTTTTCCTGAAGAAACCCTAATTTAGAAACCCCTGATTCTTGATGATCTGAAATATCCTTGATGAATCATGATAAACCCTTGATCAAATGATGAATTTTACTTCATATACTTGATGTTGGCAAAAAATCATGAAGTTTGACTTTGGTTTGACCACAGTTGACCTCAGTTTGACTTTTTAACTGCTTTGACTGATTTTGACTTATCTGATCATCTGACTGTGTTGTGAACCTTGTGAACCTCATGGGAGGTCTTGTGAACCTTGTGAACCTCATAAAGTGTCTTGTAGACTTCATGAACCTCATGAAAGGTCTTGTAAGTATTGTGAACCATGTGAACCTCATAAAGTGTCTTGTAAACTTCATGAACCTCATAAAAGGTCTTGTGAACCTCATGGGAGGTCTTGTGAACCTTGTGAACCTCATAAAGTGTCTTGTAGACTTCATGAACCTCATGAAAGGTCTTGTAAGTATTGTGAACCATGTGAACCTTGTGAACCTTCTTAGCACACAAAGTCTTGTATTGTGAGGGAAAATTTTGGGGTGCAACAGCTGCCCCTATTCAATTTTCTAAAACCTGAGGGGTTAGATTGGTATATGTGCCAGTCGTAACTTGGAAGGTTGAAGGGGATTGAACACAAAAGCCCAAAAATTTGCACTCACCGGTGCGTAGAGTGATACTGATGGCCAGTTGAGTATGCTTGAGTGGGCTTAAAGATGCCACTTGGAGAAAGGTTCTTCAGGTACATTTCTTGGAGGATAAATCAGTCCAAAATATGAAGGTATAATGATAGCTTTTAGGAAGATAAACAACGTCCCGAGGTAGTGGTAATAGCTTTCAGGAGGATAAACAACGTCCTGAGGAAATGATATGCTTTCATAAGGATAAACAACGTTCTAAGGTAATAATATGCTTTCAGGAGGATAACAACGTCCTGAGGGAATGATATGCTTTCAGAAGGATAAACAACGTTCTGAGGTAATGATATGCTTTCAGGAGGATAACAACGTCCTGAGGGAATGATGTAACCTTTGGGAAGATAAACAACGGCCCAAGGTAATAATATGCTTTCAGGAGGATAAACAACGTCCTGAGGTAGTGGTAATAGCTTTCAGGAGGATAAACAACATCCTGAGGAAATGATATGCTTTCAGAAGGATAAACAACGTTCTGAGGTAATAATATGCTTTCAGGAGGATAACAACGTCCTGAGGGAATGATATGCTTTCAGAAGGATAAACAACGTTCTGAGGTAATAATATGCTTTCAGGAGGATAACAACGTCCTGAGGGAATGATGTAACCTTTGGGAAGATAAACAATGGCCCAAGGTAATAATATGCTTTCAGGAGGATAAACAACGTCCTGAGGTAGTGGTAATAGCTTTCAGGAGGATAAACAACGTCCTGAGGAAATGATATGCTTTCAGAAGGATAAACAACGTCCTGAGGGAATGATGTAACCTTTGGGAAGATAAACAACGGCACAATAGTCACAAGTTATTAATGAAGTCTGTCTGCTGGAGAATTAACCTGAAAACAAGGTAGCATTCTATATGGTAATATTAATTTATGCATTATGTACGTATGTATAATATGATGCACTTAAGTAATGTACTATGTATCTATGTATATGTATGTTATGATGTAAATGATGTATGTATGCATCATGCAGCCTGGAGCGTCTGGATATCTTTGTATAACAACTGCTGGCCAGGGAAAATAAATCCCAATCCGTTGCTGAAGAATATGAGGAACTCGTTCTCGTCTTGTTTGATGATATAGTATACATAACCTCCCTTCTGCTGGGGATAATAAGGTATACGTAACCTCCCGTCTTCGTTTGATAGTAGGGTATACATAACCTCCCGCCTTCGTTCGTCGTACTCGTATTGGAAAGTAAATTCCCGAATATCCGTATGAGGATAAAAGAGATGGATATAAATTCCAGGGGAGATGTGACTTGAAGTATTTATGAAGATGGATTTGTCCTACTGAGGATTTGTAGCTATCTTGTAGGGATGAACCGATGAAGCTTCGTTGAAATCCTTCCCTCGTTCGTCCTTAGTAAATACTATTACTGCATTTTCATGCATTTCTGGTAAACATCAATCATATTAAGCATATATGCATTTCTGGTAAACATCAATCATATTCAAAAGCATACATACATTCAAACACAACCAATGGACGTTTCGCTTATGTAAATAGGGTAAAAGTAAATCTGGATTCAAAAATGGAATTTTATTCATATCAAAAAGTGACCCATACATGGGTAAGTTTGTACAAGGAGATATAAACCCTAGTAAGAGGATTTTGTCATAAAATTTTTCAAACAAGGAGAATCAGCTATGTGGGAAATAATCCTATTGAGTTTCAATTCTACTATTGCCATTATCTTCAAGTATCTCATCTTCTGCTGTTGAGACGGAAACGATTGGATTGAGCTTTATCTGTTCAAACTTGAGTAAGTAACACAACTGGTTGCAGTTTCATGGGTGATCCAAACGAGACATAATCATACGCTTTAATCCCTAACTTTTGTCTGGATTGCCCTTTCAGGTTTTCAATCCACCGGGATACCCTTTTTTGCCCAAGCCGCCCTTTCAGGTTTTCGACTTGCCGGGTGTACATTTTTTATATATATATATATCCCTAATTTTTGCCCAAACCCTTTTGGTTTTCCGGGATGCCCTTATTTTTGCCTAGGCCAGTCAACCTAGCGGGTCTCTTTTTATGCGTAGTATTTTTTAACTATGTCTGCGTTTACAGGCTGTGGGAAGTCTTCACCATCCATAGTAGTAAGTATCATGGCACCTCCTGAGAATACTGTTTTGACCACAAATGGTCCTTCATATGTTGGAGTCCACTTGCCCCTAGGATCACCCTGTGGTAATATGATACGCTTGATTACCAAATCACCAGCCTGATATACCTTTGGCTTAACCTTCTTATTAAAAGCTTTGATCATTCGTTTCTGGTACATCTGACCATGAAAAACTGCTGCTAGCCTCTTCTCATCAATCAAATTTATTTGGTCAAGTCGAGTCTGAATCCACTCATCTTCATCCAAGCCTGCATCCTTCATAATTCTTAAGGAGGGAATCTGAACTTCAATGGGTAAAACTGCTTCCATACCATAGACTAAGGAGAATGGGGTTGCCCTTGTTGAAGTGCGTATTGTAGTACGATAACCATGAAGAGCAAATGGTAACATCTCATGCCAATCCTTGTAAGTAACAGTCATCTTCTGTACAATCTTCTTAATGTTCTTATTAGCAGCTTCAACTGCCCCATTCATCTTTGGACGATACGAAGAAGAGTTGTGATGCTTAATCTTGAACTGCGTGCAGAGATCAGTAATCATAGTGTTGTTCAGATTAGAGCCATTGTCAGTAATAATCCTTTCAGGGATGCCATACCTACATATAAGATTATTCCTAATGAATCGAGCCACAACATTCTTGGTAACAGATGCAAATGAAGCTGCCTCCACCCACTTCGTGAAGTAATCAATAGCAACCAGGATGAAGCGATGCCCATTAGAAGCAGTAGGCTTGATCTCACCAATCATATCAATGCCCCACATGGCAAAGGGCCAAGGAGCAGTCAACACATTCAATGGTGATGGAGGTATATGGACTTTATCAGCATAAATTTGACACTTGTGACATGTTCTGGAGTGTTGATAGCAATCAGCTTCCATGGTAGACCAATAGTAACCTGCTCTCAATATCTTCTTTGCCATAGTATGACCACTAGAATGAGTGCCAAAGATCCCATCATGCATATCTTCCATAATCTTTGTTGCTTCTTTCTTATCCACACAACGAAGCATAGTTGAATCATGATTGCGCTTGTACAAAATCCCATTACTCAAAAAGAACTTAGCAGAAAACCTTCTCAGAAACTTCCTATCTTTGACAGATGCCCCTTCAGGGAACTCCTGAGCTTCAAGATATCTTTTTACTTCATAGAACCAAGGCTTTTCTTCTGCTTCTTCAGTGCCAATCTCATTGTAGTATGCAGGCTTTTCAAATCTATCAATAGTAATCTTGGGAGCTTCATCATCCCAACTGATCTCAAACATGGATGCCATGGTGGCCAAGGCATCTGCCAACTGATTCTCTCTTCGTGGAATATGTCCAAAGGTAATCTCTTTGAAATGTCGGATCAAAGACAACACATGTTCTCTGTAAGGAATGAGGTTATCATGCTTGGTATCCCAATCTCCTTTAATCTGACTTACTACCAGGGCTGAATCTCCATACACATCAAGGAACTGAATCTTCATATCAATAGCAACTTTAATACCCAAGATACATGCCTCATATTCATCCATGTTATTGGTACAATAGAAACAAAGTATGGCAGTAATCGGGGTATGACAACCTTCAGGGGAACTAATCACAACACCAACACCATTACCAAGTGCATTGGAAGCACCATCAAAAACCATAGTCCATCGGGATCCTTATTCAGGTCCGTCATATTGTCCAGGTTCTTTGGTAATAATCATAATGTCTTCATTAGGGAACTCAAAACTCATTGACTGGTAATCATCTACTGCTTGATGAGCCAAATGATCTGCCACAACATTTCCTTTAATGGCCTTCTGAGTAGTATACTGTATGTCAAATTCTGTCAATATCATTTGCCATCTTGCAATTCTTCCGGAGAGAGCAGGTTTCTCAAATATGTACTTGATTGGATCCATCTTTGAAATCAGTAAGGTAGTATGAGTCAACATATACTGTCTTAGTCGGCGAGCAGCCCATGCCAAAGCGCAGCAAGTTTTCTCGAGCAGTGAGTATCTTGTTTCACAGTCGGTAAACTTTTTGCTAAGGTAGTATATTGCCTGCTCTTTTCGACCAAACTCGTCATGTTGCCCCAACACACACCCCATTGAGTTGTCTAATACTGTTAAGTACATAATCAAGGGTCTTCCATCAACTGGTGGCATCAAAATTGGAGGTTCTAGCAGATACTTCTTGATTTCATCAAAGGCAGTCTGGCACTCATCATTCCACTCCATTACCTGATCTTTCTTCAACAGCTTGAAGATTGGCTCACAGGTAGCTGTTAATTGGGAAATAAATCTTGCAATGTAATTCAATCGTCCCAGGAAACCTCTAACTTCCTTCTCAGTACGGGGAGCTGGCATCTCTCGTATAGCTTTCACTTTTGCAGGATCCACTTCAATACCTTTTCCACTGACTATGAAACCCAGGAGCTTTCCAGATCTAACTCCGAAAGTACACTTGTTTGGGTTCAATCTCAATTTGTATTTCTTCAACCTCTCAAACAATTTATGTAAATGATCAAGATGTTGCTCTTCATTTTGGGACCTGGCTATCATATCATCCACATATACCTCTATCTCGTGATGAATCATATCATGAAACAAAGCCACCATAGCACGCTGATATGTTGCCCCTAAATTCTTCAAACCAAATGGCATCACCTTATAACAAAAAGTCCCCCACTGTGTAACAAATGTTGTCTTCTCCATATCTTCAGGAGCCATCTTGATTTGATTGTAACCAGAGAAACCATCCATAGAAGAGAATACTTTATGCTGAGCAGTGTTGTCTACCAGAACATCAATATGAGGAAGTGGAAAGTCATCTTTGGGGCTGGCCTTGTTCAAATCCCTGTAGTCTACACACATACGTACCTTACCATCTTTCTTAGGTACCGGCACCACATTTACAACCCACTGAGGATAAGAAGTCACAGCTAAGAACCCTGCATTGAACTGTTTCATTACCTCTGATTTGATCTTCTCTGACATTTCAGGACGCATACGACGAACCTTTTGTTTCTTTGGACGACAATCTTCTTTCACTGGTAAACGGTGAACCACAATGTCTGTATCTAACCCTGGCATATCTTCATAGGACCAAGCAAAGATCTCCACATAGTCACGTAGCATCTGAATCAATCTGCTCTTGACACTATCCTCTAATTCAGCCCCTATCTTGACCTCGTTCCTGTTTTCTTCAGTTCCCAGATTCACAACTTCGACTGGCTCTTCATGTGGCTTTATAGCTTTCTCTTCTTGTTGTAACAACCTAGCAAGCTCTATAGGTACTTCACAATCGTCCTCATTTCCGTCTTCAGCTTGATAGATCGGATTCTCGAAATTATAATTGGCAATAGTAGAACTGTTATCAACAGGATCCAGAGTGGATGAGGATCTGCATTTTAGTGATGTGGGTGTGTGTAAGAACACATAGATGATAAAGAAAAAATAAAAGAAAAGAAAGACAAGGAACACAATATTTACGAAAACGAAACGTCCACTGATTTTTATTGAATGAAGTATGCAAATGAAATGACAGCCCGTAACAAGCACACCATTGTGCCCCGGGTAAGGCACAAGGCTTGAGAGTTTTAATTGTTCAAGAAATTACAAACTTAAAAGCAACAACACAGTAATAGTATTTACTCCTGACTAAAGGAGATAGGAATAACATCTTCAGCTTTCCAGTTATTGAGCCCAGCACCCACAGTAGGAAAAATCCAAGCATCCAAGTTGTAGTCTTCATCATAGTCACCCACAGCATTGATTTGATTCTTCATAATCCCCTGATTGGTGATACGAACAGCACGAACACAACGAACAGCCTTCTGGGACTCTGCAGTGAAACCCAAACCAAATTTGTCAGACTTGTAAGGGATATCAGGAAGCTGACCCCAAATAGTACAACCACCTTCATCCACCACAGCTCTAGCATCTTTAAGGGAAGCCATTGTTGGAGGTATTCTGGTGACCACAGGAACTTTCTTGACAACAGGAGGAGCTTCATAATCATTAACAATCCAAGGAACCACTTCAAATGTCTGAGACGGAGTTTCAACATATTCACCTTCCACTTCTAGATACTTAAAGGTGTTCACATGGCTGACAAAATATTCTTCCTCTCCATAGACAGTAACAACCTTTCCTTCCACTGGATATCTCAGCTTCTGATGTAATGTAGAGGTTACAGCACCTGCCTCATGGATCCAGGGACGACCCAGCAAACAAGAGTACGAAGGACGAATATCCATCACATAAAATGTAGCATTAAAAACCCGAGAACCAACTTTGATTGGGAGATCAATTTCTCCATGCACCACTCTTCTCGAACCATCAAAAGCCTTCACCACTATATTACTGGGCTTCAGCACAGCATCTTCAGGACTCAGCTTATTCAGGACTTCTTTGGGCAACACATTCAGAGAGGAACCATTGTCTATCAATACATGTGACAGGGTAGTGCCCCTGCATTCAATTGAGATATGCAGAGCCCTGTTATGATCCCTCTTGGCAGGAGTCAAATCAGCATCAGAGAAACCTAACCCATTATCATAGGTCAGGTGGGCAACACAATTCTCAAACTGGTCAACAGAAATTGCATTGGGTACATGAGCAGTCTTCAGAAATTTAATCAAAGTTTTGGCATGAGCTTCAGAACATAACAACAAAGACAACATGGAAATCTTGGAGGGAGTGTGCCCTAACTGATCAACAATGTCATAATCACTCTTACGAATGATCTTCAATACTTCTTCCATCTGCTTAGCCAGATCATCAGCAACTGGCACATCAGTAGATATAGGTTCAATAACAGGACCTTTGCCCCGAGCATCAGTGGTGGAGGTAGCAGCTGGAGTAACTGCATTCTTGGAAGTAACTGGAGGAGAGAAAACTCTTCCGCTTCGTGTGATCTTACTAGATCCAGCAATATTATCAATATCAACAGGCACATCAGCTAAGGGCTTCTGCTTAACACCATGGATATAAACATCAGATCCATAATGCCAAGGCACAACTTTTTCAGACGTATACGGAATAGGACCAGGAGTGGTGATGACCATAGGAGCCACTCTAGCTTCAGCAACAATCTTCACAGGGCCTTCAGCAGTAATCTTAATTGGACCCTTATGAGTGATTTTAATAGGTCCCTTGGAAGCGATCCTTACCGGTACTCTATCAACCATATCAACCTCTTCGATCTTCCTACCCTTAGTAATATGATCCACCATACTCTCTACAGAAGATGGAGTCCTCTCAAATACTATGGTATATTTGTCCATGAGACGTTGAATTCCATCTCTCAATCTCCAGCAACTATTCGGCTTAAAGGTACAATACAAACAATCTTCACGACATCCTGGAAAGAACCCAGCTTGTACTAACTTCTTCTTAATGACAGACAATGGTGTGGTCAACTCTGCAACTGAATAGATATGTAAATCTTCATCAATTGCATTGACAGTCTTCTCATGATTTGGCATGGGAGCAGTGATCACATTTGGAGTACCCGGAGGGTCAAACTCAATTTCTCCCGCCTCAATCATATCTTGAATTTTGTTCTTCAAGACCCAGCAACTATTAGTATCATGTCCCTGACAGTTTGAATGATATGCACATCGTGCATTGGGATTGTACCTGGGTGAGGTAACATTAGGATTCTGAGGAGCCTCTTTCAGAGTGATAAGTTCATCCTTCAACAAGTGTTGCAATGCCTGAGCCATTGACATGTTGATCTTAGTGAACTGTCTTCTAGCCCTCTGTTGGTTGCCCTGTGGCTGCTCTGGTGTTGTAGGAGTTGGATTTGAAATATGAACTGCACTTACAGACTGATGCCTTCTATTACGATCAGGTTGACCATAAACAGCATTTGACTCTTTCTTCCCACTGGGAGGCTTCTTTGCAGCACCTGATGAAGAAGCACCCACTTGAATCTTACCACTCCTGATACCACTCTCTACACGCTCTCCTGTCATTATCAACTCAGTGAAGCCAGATGATGAGCTTCCAATGAGATGACTGTAAAATGGACCATTCAACGTACACATGAACATACCAACTAACTCCCTGTCAGTTAGAGGGGGTTGTACTCTTCCAGCTAAATCTCTCCACTTCTGAGCATACTCCTTGAAACTTTCTTTAGCACCCATAGACATGCTCTGAAGTTGCATGCGAGTAGGAGCTAAATCAGCATTGAATTGATATTGCTTATAGAAGGCTTCATCAAGATCATTCCAATCCCGGATGTTGACACTCTCTAACTGATAGTACCATTCCAATTGAGCTCCAGATAAGCTCTCTTGGAAGAAATGGATCCACAACTTCTTATCAGCAGTGTGGGGTTGAATTCTTCTGACATAAGACCTCAGATGCAGCTTGGGACAAGAGACCCCATCATAAACAACAAAAGTAGGAACCTTGAAACCAATGGGTATGACTACCCCAGATATCAGACTCAAATCTTCAAAATCCAGCCCAGAAGACTTTTGCAACTCCATAGCATCCATTCTATCTACCAGCATCTTGAACTTGTCCTCATTAGGCTCATGATAGTAGTTAGCCTCAGAATCAGAATCCCCCATTGTGTTGTGGAGACTGCCTCCCTCTTTCTCAGACTCTTCAGACTCATAGTCTTCAACTTGTTCTTCGGTCTTAACAGGACCTCTGAACCTTCTTCCCATGTTGATCAGGCCACCTGACCTTCTGGTCTTCTTAGTCTTCTTGGCCAGCAGTGTCTTCAATTCATCCTGCCCCTTGGACAAGTTCAGGATCAGCTCTTGGAACTGTGCATTTTGTGCCTGGAGATCCTTAACTGTTTGTTCAAGAGTCCTTGCTGAAATATACAGCGAGAAGATAAGAAACCTGTGCACAATAAACCTGTGATGCAATGATATGGAATGTAAATGTGTATGCAATGTTTTCAAGGACCGCAGGATTTAAATTTGCTTAAACAAACAAGAAGGTAAACTTTTATTAGTAATAAACTTGTTTTGCCTCTTGGGGCTTACAGAAAATGAAATGCAATAAATACAAGAGATGGGGTTTTAAGTCTCCCATGGACGCTTCCTCTTTGTGTTGAGGTATGAGTTGAGATTCCGCTCCTCGTGAAGTTGCTTTGTTAGCTCTAGGATTCTTTCTTGGCTTGCTTTGTAATGAGCCTCGAAAGTATCCCTTTGCTCCTTCAACTGGATCCAGGATCTCTGTAAATCTTCCATGTCAGTAGGCATGTCTGGGTGAAGGATGGTATAAGAAGTATCCCCTTCAGCAACAGGTTCCATGGTAACTGGCAGGATAGCAGGATATGGCATCATGAGAGTCTGAGCACGAGATCGCACCCATCTGAGATAAGCCTCCATAGGAATAGTGTACTTAGGCTCCAGAGTCTTGCTGTCAACCTTGTTCACTTTTCCCCATGCTCGTATAAATCTCTGATGGTAACCTTGAAGATCGTTGTCGTAGTCAAACACAATGCCCTGAATTAACATGTCATGTGGGCCATCACTCCGAGCGTAACCAAACTGTCGTAAATCTAGAGAGGGGTTGTAGGTAATGCCTCCTCTTATGCCTAGAAGTGGCACATTAGGAAACTCCCCACAACAATCAATAATAGTGACATTCTCCATAGATCTGGAGCACCAATGAATATCTGAATGAGAGAGTGACATGATTCTTTTGGACCACCTGAACCCTTGCTCATTCTTCATTACTGAGCGAGGAAGGTGAGAAATAAACCACCTAGATAGCAAGGGTATGCAACACATCAAAGTTCCTCTTGCCCTTGTAGTACGAGTATGAAGAGAATGTAGGATGTCTCCAAGCAATGTAGGCACTGGATTGTGACTCAGGAATATGTTGATGGCATGAACATCTATGAACTGATCTGGATTGGGGAACAACACTAAGCCATAAATCAGCAAGGCTAAGATCTCCTCAAAAGCATCATAACTCATAGCTTTCAAGAACCTTTGAGCCTTCTCTATCAAAACCTTAGCAAGAATACCCTTAACCCCACTTCTCGTTTCTAGAACAATGTCAGACTTCTTCAGATGTAGAGCTGTAGCAATAACCTCAGGTTTAGGCTCTTTTTCCAAGCCTGTGAATGGTTTCTGATCAAGTACAGGCATGCCCAGAAGTTTGGAGAATTCCTCCATGGTAGGAACCAGCTGGTAGTCGGGGAATGTGAAGCAATGGTGCTTAGGATCAAAGAACTGAAATAGAACACTCATCATGTCTTCATTGAACCCTGAGGTGACCAGGTCCAGTAGGTGACCATGTCTCTTGATGAACTGGGAATGATCAGACACTTGAGAAACCAACTCTTTAAGCTTAGCAGGTATGCCCACAAAGTTGATCCTGATGGTGTTTCTACGAGCAGAAGCCATGACCTGCAACAAAGAACAAAGATAAATCCTTTGGTCCTTGAAATGGTTAGGGAAAATGCTATGCTTATGATGCATGATGATGTCATGATGTTATGCTCAATCACAAACATGTGGCACACACAAACAAGTCACACAATAGCCCTAGGTTTAAAGGCTTGCATGAGGTTCAAAGGTAAGTACCCTCCCCTGAAGTTAGATGGTTCATCCTGTCCTACAAAAGTAACCAGGTTCTAAGGGATCTCAATATCATTGATCCTTCACAAGGGTGGTTGTTCAGTAGGCAACTTACTTGCCAACCAAAATCCTCCAAGTTCAAGATCTCAATGAGTGTAGTATCGAGTATCAACCAACTTCAGTCTTCACCAAAGCCGGCTATCTCATTACTTTTCTAAAGGCTAAGATGGGATAACTAGGGTTCTAAAAGTTAGTTAGTGTATTGACAACATATGGCAGCCTCATATTATCCTCAACTTGACTTAAGGAACATAAGCACCAACCAAGAAGTCACACTAACTATGGCCACCAGATCAACCATATCGGTATACGCCGTACAGTTTCCTTGGTCTATCGCCATTTACCTAAGGTACACTAGATCCGGGATAGGATCTTTCACACATAAGAGCCCAACAAGTAAGTATAAAGCAAACAAGGCAAACAATTTTAAAGTGATCTAATTCCTAAGGGTACCCCTCTTTAATATTAAATCCCCAGCAGAGTCGCCAGTTCTGTAACACGGTGGGAGAACTGACTTTTAGTTATGTTGCGGATAGCAAGAGTCGCCATCGACTTTTATTTTATCCAAAGAAAAAGACATAAAAGAACAGGAAAGACCTTAAAAGATTTTTGGGTTCGGGGGGTAGGTTATGTAAAGGGAAGGTGTTAGCACCCTTTACATCCATGGTTATCCATGGGCTCTTAGTTACTTAGCTCACTTTAAAATGTTTTGGGAAGTGTAGTGTGTGATTAAAAAATTTCTTAAGTACTTTATAATGATCCATGTACGGATATATATAAAGACTTTGTTTTGAAAATTTGTTTGAAAATGTAAAGTGTTTTGAAATTTTTTGGAAAGTGAGCAAGTACATAAGAGGAACCTACCCTAAGTTAAGTCTTTTCTGTTCTTAAATATCCTTTAAATGGTAAGACTATCCCTATTATTAAGGAATAGGTAGTCATTACCTTGGATGTAAGGGACAAGTGAAGGGTCATCTTTTATTTAGGCAACTATGGGGTGTATAAGCAATTCGAAGGGACTATCATCTTTATTTGAAAGGGACAAGATCATTACGAAGGCAACATTCGAAAGGGACTTGATCTTTTGTTTGTTAAGGGACTAGACGATGTGAATTTGAGGGACTTTTGCTTTATACACCCTACTTGACCTTTTTGATTAGGCAACATGAGAGGTATCCCTAAGGAAGTAAGATGGCGATCCATGATCGGCTTACGTGTGTGAGTGTATAGTTTTAATATTTATCTTTTAAATTAAGTGATCTAAATTTATTTTACATTACAAATATGTTTACACTCCCTATTTACTAACCATAGCATAAAATATAAATAATAACATCATTACTAAATATTACATCCAAGGAACAATTACATAATAATAATAAAAGCACATTAAATAAATAAGCAAAATATTAGATAATAATAATAATAATTGGGTTAGTAGAAAATAATAATAATAAAATAATACCAAATTAAATGGGGTTAGTAATAAATAAATATCATAAGAATATATTTAATAATAATAGTGAGATAAACAAGAATATTATAATAATTTAAAAATTCAATTTTTATAAACAATTATTTAAAATTAATAAGAGAATATGAACAATTATATTAATTATTATCAAGTTTTGAATTATATGCAAATTATAAAAATTAAATTAATTTTAAACATATTATGAAAATAAAATTATAGTTACAAAAATTAATCTAACAATTTTTTTAATTAATTCTAAGCATATATTAAAATTTATGTACATACAAAATTAAATTATAAACAATTATAAAATATTTACATATTATGAAAATAAACTAAGAATTTTAATTTTTAAGCAAGATTTAAATTATAAATGAATTGTAGAATATATACATATTAAATTAAAAATTAGGGTTTGATTATTAAAACATTTAGATTTATTTATTACTAAAAATATAAACAAAAAATTAAAAATAAACAAATAAATTAGGTTTTAGAAAAATATTTTAGGGTTTATATTGATTTATGAAATATATTAGGATTTATTGAATTAAGATTATAGTTTTAATTAATTAATATTTAAAATAAGCAAAACAAATAATAGAAAGAAAAAGAAACAGAGAACTTACCTTGGCTGGGAATTGAACTCAGCCCCTCTTGCTTTCAAGAGCACAAGCCAGCAAGACTAACCACTGGGCCAGCGCGCGCATGTGACAAAGGGAGAGGTCCAATTGGTTTTGTTGTGTAATCCTGAAAATATCATGAAAAAATAAAACAACACAAAAAGGCCTGGGGGAATCGAACCCAGGACCTTCGCAATGCACACAAACACACTTTCCATTCCAGCCGGGAGGGCGCATCTGTCCATATAACAGCTATAATTCATAATATATTATGTCTAATGAATAAAAGAGAAAAATATGAAAAAACTGTCACAGCCAAGATTCGAACTCCAGTCATCCAACAATACACGCGCATACTTTGGCCAACTGAGCTACCACACAATGGTGAAATAAATCAGAAACGAATTCATAAAATATTAAGATGAAATTTTGAATTTGAAATATGGCGCCACTGGTCATCTTCTTCCTTGGGATTTCGCAGGTTTTCCTGCGGAATTTCCTGGGGAATTTCCTTCAATTTTTCCTGCGTTCAAAACCTGTGTTTTTCAAACCATACACAAACAGTACGATTTCATCAAATTAAGGACATTTTTAAACTCCTTGTGACCTGTACAATTCAATTATAACAATCAAAGTCATTTATATGTTCTTAATCAAGAAACCCTAAAAGCTTGGGCCAAACCCTAACTATGGCATATGCGGGTTCAGTCCATGAAACTCCAATGGAATTGTCCAGAAAGCTTCCATATAAAGAAACAAACACAATTAGTCAATCAAAATCAATCAAAAACTCTTGGAACCATGAAATCGAAAAAAATTCCAATGTTGAATGAATATGGATTCGGTTTGACCAATTCTTGGACTTTTAGATGCATATGGTTATTGATATATGCTTAGTGATATGCAAGGAAGAGATTGGCATACTCCATTCACCTGAAAAACTACAAATTAGAGGAATCCGAATTTAAGAAAATTGATGAAATTTTGAAAGTGCAAACTTATCCTTTGAGGCTGAAAAAATCGTCCCCAATGAGTATGGTTGTGTTATGTACTTATAGTGTGATGATTCTAAGTCAAAAAACTTGATCATTGTATGAAAGATTGGATTGAAAAAGATTGAAAAAGATTAAGCTTTAAAATTCAAATATTTGAGAATTAAGCCTTTCTATTTCAAGCCAATCACCATGATTCTTTTACCAATTTGATCCCAATCACTTTTATGAATTTCTAGAAGCTCAATCTCTTTTAAATATTTGACTTTTCTATTTTATTTTAATTTAAAATGATTTTAAATGAATTAAATCAAAATTAATAAAATAAAATGATGAAAAAATCTGATTTTTGGAGACTTGGGTCGTGCATGAGGTTTTGGTATGGATTGGGTCATCATATGGCAAGCCCATTTAGAAAAAATTGGTTTTAAACCTCCATTTTCTTCATAAACCAACCAAAAATTTCCCAACTTTGCAAGGGCACACAACCTTCAATTTTAATGCTATGAGGGTGTTCTTGGACATTTTGGAAAGCTTGAAGAGTCCTCTAACCAACCCCACTGGTTTCATGTCCATATCATTTACCATTCTCAAGTTATGCCCTTTTGAAGTTGTTGACTTTTTGTTGACTTTCAAAAGGGCCTATAATGTCTTAGCTCATACCTTCCAAATGAAGCATTTTTGGGCTTGGCTTGTGAGACACAAAATTGTAGAGAATTAAATTTCCTTCAAAATGAGCTTTGGATGGAGAATTGGTGATGAAGCATGTGAAAGTTATGGCTGGTCAAAGTTCAGTTGACTTTTCCTGAAGAAACCCTAATTTAGAAACCCCTGATTCTTGATGATCTGAAATATCCTTGATGAATCATGATAAACCCTTGATCAAATGATGAATTTTACTTCATATACTTGATGTTGGCAAAAAATCATGAAGTTTGACTTTGGTTTGACCACAGTTGACCTCAGTTTGACTTTTTAACTGCTTTGACTGATTTTGACTTATCTGATCATCTGACTGAGCAAACTTCTGAGAAAAGTCTTGAAACTTGTCATGGGGATTCTTAGACACATATAAGATGTTATGAAGCTCACTTGAAGTCTTGGAAGTTCATTTAGCCTGATTAAAGTCAAAACCCTAGTTTTGGATGCACTGCTTTGGAGGTGCATTGTCTGAGGGAATTGTCAAATATTCTGACTATTTGTGAACTTTGTGAACCTTGTGAACCATCATAAGATGTCTTGTGAACCTTGTGAACCTCATAAGATGTCTTGTGAACCTTGTGAACCTCATGGGAGGTCTTGTGAACCTTGTGAACCTCATAAAGTGTCTTGTAGACTTCATGAACCTCATGAAAGGTCTTGTAAGTATTGTGACCCATGTGAACCTCATAAAGTGTCTTGTAAACTTCATGAACCTCATAAAAGGTCTTGTGAACCTCATGGGAGGTCTTGTGAACCTTGTGAACCTCATAAAGTGTCTTGTAGACTTCATGAACCTCATGAAAGGTCTTGTAAGTATTGTGAACCATGTGAACCTTGTGAACCTTCTTAGCACACAAAGTCTTGACCATCTTGTGAACCTCATGTGGATGATATGATAGCCAGGTCCCAGAATGAAGAACAACATCTTGATCATCTGCATAAGTTGTTTGAGAGGTTGAAGAAATACAAGTTGAGATTGAACCCAAACAAATTTACTTTTGGAGTTAGATCTGGTAAGCTCATGGGTTTCATTGTCAGTGGAAAAGGTATTGAAGTGGATCCTGCAAAAGTGAAAGCTATACGAGAGATGCCAACTCCCTGTACTGAGAAGGAAGTTAGAGGTTTCTTGGGACGATTGAATTACATTGCAAGATTTATTTCCCAATTAACAGCTACCTGTGAACCAATCTTCAAGTTGTTGAAGAAAGATCAGGTAATGGAGTGGAATGATGAGTGCCAGACTGCCTTTGATGAAATCAAGAAATATCTGCTAGAACCTCCAATTTTGATGCCACCAGTTGATGGAAGACCCTTGATTATGTACCTAACAGTATTAGACAATTCAATGGGGTGTGTATTGGGGCAACATGACGAGTCTGGTCGAAAAGAGCAGGCAATATACTACCTTAGCAAAAAGTTTACTGACTGTGAAACAAGATACTCACTGCTCGAGAAAACTTGCTGCGCTTTGGCATGGGCTGCTCGCCGACTAAGACAGTATATGTTGACTCATACTACCTTATTGATTTCGAAGATGGATCCAATCAAGTACATATTTGAGAAACCTGCTCTCTCCGAAAGAATTGCAAGATGGCAAATGATCTTAACAGAATATGACATACAGTATACTACTCAGAAGGCCATCAAAGGAAGTGTTGTAGCTGATCATTTGGCTCATCAAGCATTGGATGATTATCAGTCAATGAGTTTTGAGTTCCCTGACGAAGACATTATGATTATTACCAAAGAACCTGGACAATATGACGGACCTGAACAAGGATCCCGATGGACTATGCTTTTTGATGGAGCATCTAATGCACTAGGTAATGGTGTTGGTGTTGTGATCAGTTCCCCTGAAGGTTGCCATACCCCGATTACTGCCAGACTTTGTTTCTATTGCACTAATAACATGGCTGAGTATGAGGCATGTATCCTGGGTATCAAAACTGCTATTGATATGAAGATTCAGTTCCTTGACGTGTATGGAGATTCAGCCCTGGTAGTAAGTCAGATCAAAGGAGATTGGGATACCAAGCATGATAACCTTATTCCTTACAGAGAGCATGTGTTGTCTTTGATTCCACATTTCAAAGAGATTACCTTTGGACATATTCCACGAAGAGAAAATCAGTTGGCAGATGCTTTGGCCACCATGGCATCCATGTTTGAGATCAGTTGGGATGATGAAGCTCCCAAGATTACTATTGATAGATTTGAAAAGCCTGCATACTGCAATGAAATTGACACTGAAAAGGCAGAGGAGAAACCTTGGTTTTATGAAGTGAAAAGATATCTTGAAGCTCAGGAATTCCCCGAAGGGGCATTTGTCAAAGATAGGAAGTTTCTGAGAAGGTTTGCTGCTAAGTTCTTTTTGAGTAATGGGATTTTATACAAGCGCAATCATGATTCAACTATGCTTCGTTGTGTGGATAAGAAGGAAGCAACTGAGATTATGGAAGATATGCATGACGGGATCTTTGGCACTCATTCTAGTGGTCATACTATGGCAAAGAAGATATTGAGAGCAGGTTACTATTGGTCTACCATGGAAGCTGATTGCTATCAACATTCCAGAACGTGTCATAAGTGTCAAATATATGCTGACAAAGTACATATACCTCCATCTCCATTGAATGTGTTGACTGCTCCTTGGCCATTTGCCATGTGGGGCATTGATATGATTGGTGAGATCAAGCCTACTGCTTCTAATGGGCATCGTTTCATCCTGGTTGCTATTGATTACTTTACAAAGTGAGTGGAGGCAGCTTCATTTGCATCTGTTACCAAGAATGTTGTGGCTCGATTCATTAAGAATAATCTCATATGTAGGTATGGCATCCCCGAAAGGATTATTACTGACAATGGCTCTAATTTAAACAACACTATGATTACTGATCTCTGCACGCAGTTCAAGATTAAGCATCACAACTCTTCTCCGTATCGCCCGAAGATGAATGGGGCAGTTGAAGCTGCTAATAAGAACATTAAGAAGATTGTACAAAAGATGACTGTTACTTACAAGGATTGGCATGAGATGTTACCATTTGCTCTTCATGGTTATCGTACTACAATACGTACTTCAACAGGGGAAACCCCATTCTCCTTAGTCTATGGTATGGAAGCAGTTCTGCCCATTGAAGTTCAGATTCCTTCCTTAAGAATCATGAAGGATGCAGGCTTGGATGAAGATGAGTGGATTCAGACCTGACTTGACCAGATAAATTTGATTGATGAGAAGAGGCTAGCAGCAGTTTGTCATGGCCAGATGTACCAGAAACGAATGATCAAAGCTTTTAACAATAGGGTTAAGCCAAAGGTATATCAGGCGGGTGATTTGGTAATCAAGCGTATCATATTACCACAGGGTGATCCTAGGGGCAAGTGGACTCCCACATATGAAGGACCATTTGTAGTCAAGACAGTATTCTCAGGAGGTGCCATGATACTTACTACTATGGATGGTGAAGACTTCCCACAGCCTGTAAACGTAGACATAGTTAAAAAATACTACGCATAAAAAGAGACCCGCTAGGTTGACTGGCCTAGGCAAAAATAAGGGCATCCCGGCGAACCAAAAGGGTTCGGGCAAAAATTAGGGATATATATATAAAAGAATGTACACCCGGCAAGTCGAAAACCTGAAAAGGCGGCTTGGGCAAAAAAGGGTATCCCGGTGGATTGAAAACCTGAAAGGGCAATCCAGGCAAAAGTTAGGGATTAAAGCGTATGACTATGTCTCGTTTGGATCACCCATGAAAACTGCAACCAGTTGTGTTACTTACTCAAGCTCGAACAGATAAGGCTCAATCCAATCGTTTTCGTCTTGACAGCAGAAGATGAGATACTTGAAGATAATGGCAATAGTAGAATTGGAACTCAATAGGATTATTTCCCACATAGCTGATTTTCTTTGTTTTGTAAACATTTTTTACGACAAATTCCTCTTACTAGGATTTTTGTCTCCTTGTATAAACTTACCTATGTATAGGTCACTTTTTGATATAAATAAAATTCCATCTTTGAATCCAGATTTACTTTTACCCTATTTACATAAGCGGAACGTCCATTGGTTGTGTTTGAATGTATGTATGCTTTTGAATATGATTGATGTTTACCAGAAATGCATAAATGCTTAATATGATTGATGTTTACCAGAAATGCATGAAAATGCAGTAATAGTATTTACTAAGGACGAACGAGGGAAGGATTTCAACGAAGCTTCGCCGGTTCATTCCCACAAGACAGCTACAAGTCCCCCAGTAGGGCAAATTCATCTTCATAAAATACTTCAAGTCACATCTCCCCTGGAATTTATATCCATCTCTTTTATCCTCATACGGATAATCGGGAATTTATTCTTCCAATAGAGTACGACGAACGAAGACGGGAGGTTATGTATACCCTACTATCAAACGAAGACGGGAGGTTATGTATACTTTATTATCAAATAAGACGGGAGCAAGGTCCTCATATTCTTCAGCAACAAATTGGGATTTATTTTCCCTGGCCAGCAGTTGTTATACGAAGATATCCAGACGCTTCAGACTCGTGATGCATACATACAGCATTATACCATAACATACATATCCATAAAATACATAATACATTACTTAAGTGCATTATATTATACATGCATACATAATGCATAAACTAATATTATCATACAAAATGTTTTAATCTTGTTTTTCAGGTTAATTCTCCAGCAGACAGACTTCATCAACAACTTGTGACTATTGGGCCGTTGTTCATCTTCCCAAAAGCTATCATTCCCTCAGGACGTTGTTTATCCTCCTGAAAGCTATCATTACCTTGGGTCGTTGTTTATCTTCCCAAAGTTTACTCTATTTCCTCAGGACGTTGTTTATCCTCCTGAAAGCATATCATGACTATTGGGCCGTTGTTTATCTTCCCAAAGGTTACTCATTCCCTCAGGACGTTGTTTATCCTCCTGAAAGCTATCATTACCTTGGGCCGTTGTTTATCTTCCCAAAGGTTACTCTATTTCCTCAGGACGTTGTTTATCCTCCTGAAAGCATATCATGACTATTGGGCCGTTGTTTATCTTCCCAAAGGTTACTCTATTTCCTCAGGACGTTGTTTATCCTCCTGAAAGCATATCATGACTATTGGGCCGTTGTTTATCTTCCCAAAAGTTATACTTATACCTCAGAACATTGTTCATCCTTCTGAAAGCATATCATCACCTCAGGACGTTGTTTATCCTCCTGAAAGCTACCATATCCTCGGGACGTTGTTTATCCTCCTGAAAGCATATCATTGGATGTTGTTTATCTTCCTAGAAAGTTATATCTTCATATCTTGGACTGCTTTATCCTCCAAGAGACATACTTTGAAGAACTTTTCTCCAAGTGGCATCTTTAAGCCCACTCAAGCATCTACAACAAGTCATCAGTATCACTCTATGCACCGGTGAGTGCAAATTTTTGGGCTTTTGTGTTCAATCCCCTTCAACCTTCCAGGTCACGACTGGCAAATATACCAATCTAACCCCTCAGGTTTCAGAAAATTGAACAGGGGCAGCTGTTGCACCCCAAAATTTGCCCTCACAATACAAGACTTTGTGTGCTAAGAAGGTTCACAAGGTTCACAAGACCTTTCATGAAGTTCATGAAGTTTACAAGACACTTTATGAGGTTCACAAGGTTCACAAGACCTTTCATGAAGTTCATGAAGTTTACAAGACACTTTATGAGGTTCACAAGGTTCACAAGACATCCCATGAGGTTCACAAGGTTCACAAGACATCTTATGAGGTTCACAAAGTTCACAAATAGTCATAAGATTTGACAATTCCCTCAGACAATGCATCCTCCTAAGCAGTGCATCCAAAACTAGGGTTTTGACTTTAATCAGGCTAAATGGATTTCCAAGACTTCAAGTGAGATTCATAACATCTTATATGTGTCTAAGAATCCCCATGACAAATTTCAGAACTTTTCTCAAAGGTTTGCTCAGTCAGATGATCAAATAAGTCAAAATCAGTCAAAGCAGTTAAAAAGTCAAACAGAGGTCAACTGTGGTCAATCCAAAGTCAAACTTCATGATTTTTTTCCAACATCAAGTATATGAAGTAAAATTCATCATTTGATCAAGGGTTGATCATGATTCATCAAGGATATTTCAGATCATCAAGAATCAGAGGTTTCTAAATTAGGGTTTTCTCAAGAAAAGTCAAATGAACTTTGACCAGCCATAACTTTCACATGCTTCATCACATTTTTCCCATCCAAAGCTAATTTTGAAGGAAATTGAATTCTCTACAACTTTGTGTCTCACAAGCCAAGCCCAAAAATGCTTCATTTGGAAGGTATGAGCTAAGACATTATAGGTCCTTTTGAAAGTCAACAAAAAGTCAACAACTTCAAAAGATCATAACTTGAGAATGGTAAATGATATGGACATGAAACCAATGGGGTTGGTTAGAGGACTCTTCAAGCTTTCCAAAATGTCCAAGAACACCCTCATAGCATTAAAATTGAAGGATGTGTGCCCTTGCAAAGTTGGGAAATTTTTGGTTGATTTATGAAGAAAATGGAGGTTTAAAACCAAATTTTTCTAAATGGGCTTGCCATGTGATGATCCAATCCATACAAACACTTCATGCACGACCCAACCCTCAATTATTTAGATTTTTTATTATTTTATTTTATTTATTTTGATTTTATTCATTTAAAATCATTTTAAATTAAAATAAAATAGAAAAATCAAATATTTAAATGGGATATTGCTTCTAGAAAGTCATAAAGATGATTTGGATTGGATTGATTCAACATTGATGAAGATTGGCTTGAAATAGAAAGGTCTTATTCAAGAATATTTGATTTTTAAGCTTGAATCTTTTTCAATCCTCAAAATCCAAAAAGTCCATGCAATGATCAAGTTTCTTAACCTAATTTGATTCTACTATAAGTATACAACATGACCTAATGCACAAGGAACGAATTTCTGGCCTCCAAGAGTAAGTTCACATATTCAAAAAAGTCACTAAATTTCAAATTCGGATTTGATAATCCAAGCTCTTTCAAGCCAATTTGAAGGTTGAGACATGTTTATTGGACATCCTTGAATCATTCTCAATGCTTATTTGCATCCAAAACATCTCACATTGCATAAACCGAATCTCTCTTGTCTTTGAATTCAAATTTTTCGATTTCGGTTATTTAGCTAATATTAACTAATTTTGTTGTTTGATTTGTGTTAATCATGACTGGTAGATGGATTCTGGACATTTTCATGAAGAAGTATACCCTATAACCGAACCTGCCATTGTTAGGGTTTTGGTTGCTAAATTAGGGTTATCCAAGAAATCAAATATAAATGGATTTGAAAAACGTGAATAGACTGTGTGAACCTTAAGGAATTCATTGACACGCTTAATTTGATGAAATTGTATCATTTGCTAGCCGTATGAAATTCGCAGGTTGAAAACGCAAGAAAATCCGCAGCAAGACACGCAGGAATTTTCGCAGGAAAACCTGCGAAATCCCAAGGTTGAAGATGATCCACAGCGCGCCAAATTTTATTTTTAAAATTCATTATAATATTTTATTTTATGTTGTTGGTATTTTATCAGAATTGGTGGTTGGCTCAGTTGGTGATTGCGCGTGTATGTTGTATGGATGGTCCTGGGTTCGAATCCCCCAGGCCATTTTGTTTTGTTTTGTTTTTCTGGATTTTTTTTGCAGGTTAATAACAAAAGGAGTTAGACTCCGGATTCTAACGCCAGCGCGCACTTGGCCTGGTGGTGATGCTGTTGGTCTTGAGATTGCAAAGCCTAGGGCCTGGGTTCGAATCCCAGCCCCAGGTAAGTTTTTTATCACTTTTTCTTCTTATTTCATTTAATTCTTGTTTATGTTTTAATTAATTTAGTAAAATATAAATGTTAAAAAATAAAATGTATATTATTTCTTGTATATAAATTTCAAACTTATATTATTAAAACTTTATTATTAAAACTATTTAAAATTTATTTTACTATATATATTATTAATATTATTTGATTTGTATAAATAAATGAATTGTATTTAGGTTAAAATTCATAACCCTAATTTAATAAAATTAATCTTAAACCCTAATAATTTTCAAACCCTAATTTTCTTCTATTTAACATTTAATTCAATTATAATTTTTGATTTTTGATTTATTATTTAATCATGTATATATAATTTGTTTATAACTTAATTCTTATATATAAATAATTTTCAATATATGCTTAAAAATAATTAAAACTTGTTAATTTAATTTTTGTAAATATAATTTGTTTTTATAACATGTTTGTAATTAACCTAATTTTTATAATTTGTAAATAATTTAAAACTTTATGATAATTAGTATAATTGTTTATATTTTCTTATTAATCTTAAAAAATAATTGTTCATATAAAAAATTGCTCTTTTGATTATTATGCTAATATTTTTGTTTACATTATTAATTATGTTTATATGATATTTTATTATTACTAACCTCATTTATATTGTGATTTATTATTATTATTATTTTACTAACCCAATTATATTATTATTATTTATTTTTGCTTATTATATTTAATTTGCTTTAATTATTATTATTATGTAATTGTCTCTTTGATGTAATATTTTAGTAGTAATGTTTAAATATTTATTTTATGCTATGGTTAGTAAATAGGGAGTGTAACATGTTTGTATGTTTAAAATTAATTTAGATCACTAATTTAAAAGATAAATATTTAAAATTGTACACTCACACACGTAAGTCGATCTTTGATCGTCATCTCACTTCCTTAAGGATACCTCTCAAGTTGCCTAATCAAAAGGTCAAGTAGGGTGTACAAAGCAAAGTCCCTAACCTCACATCATCTAGTCCCTAAACAAATAAAAAGATCAAGTCCCTTCGAATGTTGCCTTCGTAATGATCTTGTCCCTTTCGAATAAAGATGATAAGTCCCTTCGAATTGCTTATACACCCCACAGTTGCCTAAATAACAAATGACCCTTCACTTGTCCCTTACATCCAAGGTAATGACTACCTATTCCTTAATAATAGGGATAGTCTTACCATTTAAAGGATTCAAGAACAGAAAAGACTTAAACTTAGACTAGGTTCCTCTTAGATACTTGCTCACTTTTCAAAAACATTTCAAACACTTCACACATTTCAAACAATTTTCAAAACAAAGGTTTTTTACGCATCCGTACATGGATCATTATAAACTCTTAAGAAAATTTCTATTCACACACTTCACATTTCAAAAACATTTTAAAGTGAGCTAAGTAACTAAGAGCTCATGGATAACCATGGATGTAAAGGGTGCTAACACATTCCCTTTACATAACCTACCCCCCGGACCCAAAAATCTTTTAAAAGGTCTTTCCTGTTCTTTTATGCCTTTCCTTTGGATAAAATAAAAGTCGGTGGCGACTCTTACTATCCGCAACATAACTAAAGTCAGTTCTCCCACAGTGTTACAGAACTGGCGACTCTGCTGGGGATTTAATAAAAGAGGGGTACCCTTAGGAATTAGATCACTTTAAAATTGTTTGCCTTGTTTGCTTTATACTTACTTGTTGGGCTCTTATGTGTGAAAGATCCTAACCCGGATCTAGTGTACCTTAGGTAAATGGCAATAGACCAAGGAAACTGTACGGCGTATACCGATATGGTTGATCTGGTGGCCATAGTTAGTGTGACTTCTTGGTTGGTGCTTATGTTCCTTAAGTCAAGTTGAGGATAATATGAGGCTGCCATATGTTGTCAATACACTAACTAACTTTTAGAACCCTAGTTATCCCATCTTGGCCTTTAGAAAGTAGTGAGATAACCGGCTTTGGTGAAGACTGAAGTTGGTTGATACTCGATACTACGCTCATTGAGATTCTAAACTTGGAGGGTTTTGGTTGGCAAGTAAGTTTCCTACTGAACAACCACCCTTGTGAAGGATCAATGATATTGAGATCCCTTAGAACATGGTTACTTTTGTAGGATAGGATGAACTAACTAACTTCAGGGGAGGGTACTTACCTCTGAACCTCATGCAAGCCTTTAAACCTAGGGCTATTGTGTGACTTATTTGTGTGTGCCACATGTTTGTGATTGAGCATAACATCATGACATCATCATGCATCATAAGCATAGCATTTTCACTAACCATTTCAAGGACCAAAGGATTTATCTTTGTTCTTTGTTGCAGGTCATGGCTTCGACTCGTAGAAACACTATCAGGATCCACTTTGTAGGGATACCTGCTAAGCTTAAAGAGTTGATTTCTCAAGTGTCTGATCATTCCCAGTTCATCAAGAGACATGGTCACCTATTGGATCTAGTCACTTCAGGGTTCAATGAAGACATGATGAGTGTCTTGTTTCAGTTCTTTGATCCTAAGCACCATTGCTTCACATTCCCCGACTACCAGCTGATTCCTACAATGGAAGAGTTCTCTAAACTTCTGGGTATACCTGTACTTAATCAGAAACCATTCACAGGCTTGGAAAAAGAGCCTAAACCTGAGGTTATTGCTGCAGCTCTACATCTGAAGAAGTCTGACATTGTTCTGGAAACGAGAAGCGAAGTTAAGGGTATTCTTGCTAAAGTATTAATGGATAAAGCTCAAATGTTCTTGAAGGCTATGAGCTATGATGCTTTTGAGGAGATCTTAGCCTTACTGATTTATGGCTTAGTATTATTCCCCAATCCAGATCAGTTCATAGATGTTCATGCCATCAACATATTCTTGAGTCACAATCCAGTGCCTACATTACTTGGGGACATCCTACATTCTCTTCATACTCGTACTACAAAGGCAAGAGGAACTTTGATATGTTGCATACCTTTGCTATCTAGGTGGTTTATTGCTCACCTTCCTCGCTCAGTGATGAAGAATGAACAAGGGTTCAGGTGGTCTAAAAGGATCATGTCACTTTCTCATTCAGATATCCATTGGTGCTCCAGATCTATGGAGAACGTCACTATCATTGACCGTTGTGGAGAGTTTCCTAATGTGCCACTTCTAGGCATAAGAGGAGGCATCACCTACAACCCCTCTTTAGCTCTACGTCAGTTTGGTTATGCTCGGAGTGATGGTCCTCATGACATGTTGATTCAGGGTAAGGTAGATTTTGAATCGGAATCAAATTCTCTCTTTATTTTCCCTTCTTGTTCTTTCTCTTTTTTCTTCCACTTTTTTTCAAGAGTTTCTTTTTCAACTACTACTTATTCATCAAGTTTCTTTTCAACTACAACTTCCTAAATTTCCTCCTCCTTAACAATCTCATCACTAATTATATCATCCACCCTCTTGTCAACTTCCTCACTCTTTTCTAACTCCTTTCTACTTCTCGTGATAATTGCTTTGCAATCTTCATTTGGATTTACATGAGTGGTACCTATAAAAGATGACCCTTGAGGTTGCTCGGCTAGTTGCTTAGCAAGTTGCCTAACTTTATTTTCAAGATTTTCACTAGCCCCCTCATTAGTCTTTTGGTTGGCCATTGACATTTGGATGAATTGTGTGAGAGTGTCTTCTAATTTTGAGCTAGCAACCGGAGGTGGTGGAGGTTGATACAAATTTTGTCGATTTGAAGAACTGGAACCATATCCTTGATTATTTTGATAGTCCCTCCTCGGTTGGTATCCTTGATTGTTTTGGTATGGTTGTTGAGAATTATTTTGATAAGGTTATTGTTGTTGACTTCCTTGATAACCTTGTTGATTGTTGATGTAGTTCACTTTCATATCCCAATGGAGGACAAAATCCGGTATTATGCTCTCCTTTGCAAAGTTCACAACATGCTATTTGTTTTGCCTTGTTTGATAGCTCTTTCATTTCCTTCAACTGTTGTGGAAGCTTTAAAATTTGTTGAGTCAAAAGTTCCACCTGTTGAGATAACAACTTGTTTTGAGCAAGGATTGCATCATTGGTTCCCAATTCAAGTACCAGAGGTTTCTTTTGCGAATTGTTGCGATTTTGAATTTGAATATCATTGAGATTCATTCTATTGATGATATTAGTTGCTTCTTCAACTTTATTCGAAAGTAAAGCTCCACTAGAAGTGGCATCCAATAATGTCTTGCAATTTGGTTGGAGACCATTTCTGAAGATGTGAATTTGAGTTAACTTGTCCAAATCGTGACCTTTGTACTTTCGAATCATAGACTTGAATATTTACCATGCCTAATATAAAGACTCAATAGTACCTTGAGAAAACAAAGATATTACAGTTTTAGACTCCATGAAACGATTATGAGAAAAGAACCTTTCGATGAACTTCTCCTCCAGAACATTCCAATCGGTCATCACAACATGAGTTTGGCCAAGATACAAATCTCTGACTTTTCCTAAAAAAGCATGCATGAGAAAATAGTCTCTTGAATAAAGGTAACTCTTGAGCTTGATCCACTCCGGCCGCTAACACTATCTTATAAAATTTGGTGAGAAAAGAGAAAGGGTCTTCGTGATCTTGTACTATGAAAGGACTTCCATACAACAAATTTAGAGTCCCCATTTTCATTTCAGCTTGCCTCCTATTATTTTCATTGCGAGAAAATTGAACGGTGTGACGCAGACTGTTGACATATGGTGTGGAAGTAGGTGGATGTGGTGGGTCAACACCTTCCATAGTTTGTGTAAACGGTGGTTGTGGTGTAGAAGTAGAACTTTCCCCTTGCACTCTTTGTTCCTTGGCAAGTTGCATCTCCGCTTTGTTTTGCTATTTAACTTCCTCATTGTTCTCTCAATCTCATGATAAAAAAGGAGTTAGTTCGCGGGAAGTTTTCCACGCATAAACAAAGTCTGCACAAACTTAACCAAACAAATTGACAAGTACATGAAAAAGTTATACAAGCTTAAAATTTCACAACTATTGCAATGCTTGCAATATCAATAAATTATCCCTAGCAACGACGCCAATTTGTTGAAATACAAATAGAATATGGGTTTTTGTTATCGTTCCAAAGAGATTGTTATGATATTACTGTTGTTCTATAGTCGAAATCAACTTAAACTTAAAGTAACACGGGGTTTGTTTGTCGGTAATGGATCGTTTGCATAAGTGATAAAAGTTAACGGTAAAAGTTATCGGTTTTAAAAGGTTTATAAAACATGCCAAGATTAAGGTTTGACAAACCATTTTGTACACATATAATCGATAAAGCAAGTGAACTCATTACGATGATAGATACAATCACATATCCTCTAAATATGTTTATCTCTAATACATATTGCGAGTTTTACCATTTTGATCTTTTGATGACCTCTCACTATAACTATCAAAATGGTAGTTATCAAGTGCAATATTTATGAACATCAACTCTCATAACTATCTCTAGCCTATGTTCATTGATGGATTAAAACCTAGATAAAAAGTTAGAGCATATTTCTCAATCATGAACTAACATAAATGATAAACCATAAAAACAAGGTTTTTCACCATATATTTATCATCCACAAGTTCACAAGCCTACATCAATGGCAATACATACTAAAGAAAGGAATGTTTACCTCCAATATTAACGCAAAAGAGCTTTAGCTATCCATTGACAAGGTAGCTTCACAAACAAGAAAGGAGAATAGATGATCAAAAATCAACAGTGATATCTCGACTATTGATGCTTCCAATCTTCGATAAAATAAAGCTTAAGAGTTTTTGAGTGTTTTTACAAGTTTCTAAAGTTTCAACCAGCAAAAAATGTGAAAGAAACTATAGATAGTATGGCAGAAGTAGCAGAAATTTCAGACTACGCTAAGCGCGCACAACCGCACATAACGCACCTTCATTAATGATCAATCTTCCTAGAACACGCTCAGCGAGCTAGGACCGTGCTAAGCGTGTTTTCTTTCTGCCTAGAACATCCAAGAAAACTTGCGACTATGCTAAGCATGCTTCCATCGCGCTAAGCGCGTTACCCTTTGACTTCAAACTCCAAAACATTACAAAACATCTAGCAAGAATCTCCACTTTATCCATTCCAAGGTCCAAGATTCCATTTGAAATGCTAAATCCTACAAAAATTAACACAAAAGTTAAATAATTATTTCTAATTATGAATTTAAGTCATACTACGAATAATTACACTGAAACAAAGGGGAAATCATAAAATGCGATTTAGAGAACTCAAAAACTGCCAAAAACTATACTACATATTAACACAAATAGGCACCTAACAAAGAACACCACCTAAACCCATCTTAGATGTATCATAATACACAACAAAAGATTCTCACACATTTGGTAAGACCAAAACTAGCACCAACATCAACCTCTTTTTCAGTTCTTGGAAACTTTCTTCACAGTGAACATCCTATACATATGCTTTCTCTTTCCAAGTAAACTGAGTCAAATGTAAATCCAACTTCGAAAAACCTTCTATAAATATTCAATAGGAACTAGCCAAAACCAAAAATCTTCTTAATCAATAACTTACTTAGGTGTCTATATTAGACTGATCAATTACGAATCCACCACTACAGATTACATGACCAAGGAAGGTTTTCTCACTTAACCAGAATTCACAATTGGACAACTTAGCATACAACTTCTTGTCCTTTAGGATTGTCAATATAACTTGCAGGTGTTCTGCATGCTCTTCGTCTGACTTGGAATACACTAGAATATCATCTACAAACACCACGACAAACTGATCCAAGTAGGGGTGAAAAATCCTATTCACATACTCCATAAATACTCCTGGCGTACTAGAGACACAAAATGACATAATTGAATAGTCATAATGATCGTAACGAGTTTTAAATGCAGAATTGGGTATATCTTTTGATTTTACTCGAATCTGAATATAACTTGATCTCAAATCAATCTTGCTGAACACGCAAGCTCCAACCAACTGATCCATAAGGTCATCAATCCTAGGAAAATGATACTTATTCTTAATAGTAACCTTATTTAACTTTCAATAATCCACACATAACCTCATGCACTCATCATTCTTCTTAACCAATAACACTGATGCATAAATTCTATATAGGCCCATTGACACAGATCTAGTTCCATGTACTAAATCTATGGAAAATTCCACTTCACGCTATGGAGGATAATCACTAGTATCCTCAAGAAAAACATCAGGGAACTAACACACAACAAAAAGATCAACAATCACAACTTTGTTTTCCATTCTTAAGGAATCAAACATCTTGAGCACCTGATCATCATGTTTCAATGACATCTCTACTTGGTTGGCAGATACGAATCTCGAATCCTTACTCTCGTTGGACTCAGAAAAAACATGGTCTTATCAAAAAATTTAATGTGAACATGGCTGAACTCTAATTTATTTCATTTCCATAATAACATGTAGTTAACTTAAGGGTAAACAAATCAATTCAATTCCAAAATTATTATCATAAATGGATAAGGGACAATTAAAACAAACCAACGACGTAGTCACAAAACCATTTTCTGGTGTATCCATAACCATATGAGAGACACTACCAAGTTAAACTTGATAACATATTCATGAGATATGAACAAATGCATTGCACCCGTATCGATGATAGCAATCAAAGAGACACCATTTATGAATCATGCACCTCAAATCACATTATCGTATCTCGAGACCTCAACACTACTACGAGCAAACACTTTCCCTCTGGCTTGCACACCATTTGTCTTTACTTTTGGCTTCTAGAACTAGGTACTGATGTGACCTGGTTCTCCATAGTTGAAACAAGTCAGAACGACACTCTTGCACTCAGCGAAACAATGTCCATGCTTTCCACATTTGAAACATGACAGGCTCGTGCTCTTGTACTCAGAGGAACAATGACCTAACTCTCTACACTTGAAACATCTCAAAGAAGTAAAAACACCACCCCCATTTGTTTCATTCCCACCACCGACCTTCTGTTGGAACTTTTGTTTTCCCTTAGCAACTGGAGTCACATATAGTTTACCATGATTCTGAGTTCCATTCTTCTTCTCACTCACACTCTTATAGTGACTTGATATGGCTAAACAATCTGTCATACCTTAAATTTTACCCTGAATTTTTCATTTGAATTAACATAGTGCAATCATTACATTTTATCAAGCATTAGATCACTCAAAAGCACTCATTAGGGTTTAGATGAAAAGTTAGGAGTTCTGGAATTTTATCTGGTCTTGATGACATTCATTCAGTCATTTGTTAACTAAGAAGTCAAAACACTTGATTTCATAGTCTCGGTGCATCGTCCATTTAGTTACATCATGTTTAAGTGGTACATAAGGTGACAATCAAAAGTATTGTCGTCATTTGAATCTTTGTAGGGTTTTGGTTGAGACTGAGAAATAGAAGCAAATGGTCCAAGAGTCTATTCCTTTGCATCCGATTGTCTATTTATTATCCTTTAGTCAGTAAATCAATGCATTCACCAGACATCTTCATTTTCTGCTCATCACAACATTACTACAAATAATACTTTTTATGGCGAAGGATTCACCTCGAACATGCCAAACTCCGAGTTTATAGGTCTTGGGAGCGACAACTTGATTTTTTTTAAAACAATATTTTCCCATGGTTTAATACAAAATTTCAGAGAAAATTTCAGAAAGAACTCTTCCATATGGTATGAGGAAAGTCATTTCATTCCTATAGATGATTATCATTTACTTTAAGAAATTAAAAATGATCAAAGGAAGATTAACTATGATGTTCTTGGTAAGGAATAACAAGAAATGTTTGTCATTCCGAGTAAGCGTTTCTAGTTCTTTCTCTCTTGGATATAGATTTGATACTAGAAGTTGATACAAAACTTTTCCAATTGATCTTAGACTAGGAGGACTTATGAGATTATCATTGGTTGCATAAATTAGGTGAATGTGATTTTTATAGACATTGTTGCATCTATAATGTTCAACACAAACACCTTCCTCTTTACATTAGTTTTATTGTCTGAGCAATAAGTGAATGAGTAATTGTAATAGGAAAGTCAATGGCATAGAACTAAATTGACTCAACATCATGACCAGATGATCCAACAAAGGCATTTAACCAGAACTCTTTAAAGAGATTAATGTAGATGAGTCCATTAAGAATGTCAAAGTAATCGTTCAACTTTTGTTTGCGAATAGTTTTCCTTATATCAAAGCCTTTGCCTTTCAAATCATCAAAATCAACAATCTTTTCATTGATTACGAACAAAAGATTTTCATCTATGGTTATTGAAGAAATATTTTTGAAGAAAAGAAAAGACTTTAAAACTAGGTTTGAAGACACAAAGAGTTGGAAATGAGACATTGAAACAAGGAATAATGTTTAAATAAAGTGGAGAATAGAAAGTGAAACAATCAGAGAAGCTCAAACGTCTTGAAAATACAAAATATACATTACATATTTTAATATGGATGATCATTGATACTCTAGTGGATATGATTCCAATGCGTGCCATGGTTTTTTTTCTTAGAAATAGAAATCACATATTACCTCAGTTTTTTAAAAACTCCGAGGGAAAAACAATTCAGGAAACTATTTTTATTTATTATAATTTTTTGTAAACTAAAGGATATATCTCGCCAGCTTCCCTAATAAATAGGGTATATGATACATAACATTTTACTATAAAAGCACTCATTAGACAAATTTTACCTTAATCCTAACTTATATGTAGCCGTTCCAAACTCGTTTGAAGTATAAATCACATCATTCTTTTGGAATCCATCTCACAAAATTGGGGTTGTTGTTGTATTTAAAAGCTTGTAAAAGTTCTCTATGATGGATTACAAGTGCAGAAAAATATTTTTCAATAGAAATTGGATGCGGACAATATTTGGATCAAATAACTCTTTTAGAAATTGGATGCATGTAATATTTGGACCAGATAACCTATTAAATCAAAATTCTGGTTTTGTTGTATTATTTTTTTTCAATATTCTGTATAAACAATATAATTAAAAAAAACATCTTCACTTTGGTTTTATAGAAAATCGGGGGGATAATTTAGTGTTCTTAATTAATAAATCTTTATCGTTTATTTCAAGATTATTAACGCTCGAGAAATTACCATTATTGGTCTGCATCCTTCCTAAAAAAATTTTATTATAAAGACTTTCTGATATCTAAAATTGATAAAGAAATATCATAAAGTGACTGAAATTATCTATATCATCCACTTTACTTTTTGTCATAAGTGATGATTGCAAATACAAAAAAATTATCTGGATTTAAAGTTTATGTTTTTAAATATTCACTTGAGAAAAAAATTATTTATTTTTATATCTTCATTTTCTGTAACCCTTTTATTATTTTATATAAAAAATAAATACTTACATTGTCCAAATACTATTCATTAACTATAAATAAGAATAAATAGCAAGGCAAAATTTATTAGTCTATCATGACCACTTTAAAAAGTCACATATTTCTTAGTGTTTCTTCAACAAAAGGAAATATGGCATCCGTCTCACATAAAATGTAGAATAAAATGTCTGATTCGTATTGATTTTTCTTTTTTTTTTAAACAATTGTCTGTTTTAATCATCAATACAATATTACTATATATTTTTATTTATTAAATTTTATTTTATTCAACTACTCTATTAATTATTAATAAAAAATATAATTATTATTAAATTAATGCATCTAATTATTATTCTTTTTTAAAAAATAACTTACATTTTAAGTAGAAAAGTTAACGAGATCAAATAGTATTGTTTATTTGGAGTATTTATTACATCTCTGTTTATTTGTGTTTGAAACATTGAACTGAATTGATTTTGATATAATTGAGTATACTAAAATTAATTTTAGTAGAATTAAATTTAATAGATTTTTATTTATATTTGAATATATTTATGTAGAATGACAATGATAGGGTACGGATAGTGTACTACCCGTCCTCATACCCACAGTTTTAAAAAATTCCCGTATCCGAATCAATATCTGTGTGAATATCAATATTTATATCCGTATCTATACTCTATAGATACCTAAGTACCCGTATTCATACTCATTTATCCGCATTTTAAATAAAAATAATTGATCAACTATTATTTATCATATAATTATATATATGTTTAATAACACGAAAAAAAATTCAATAATATTATAGTTGAATTAAGAAATAAACAAACATTTATATAAAAATGCATACAAGTTTAATAGTCATGTATTTAATAAAATTGATAAATTAATTTGTATAAATAATTATAAAAATAAAAACTACATAATATATATTGTGTGAGTCTAAGATAAATATTAAGATACTCGTACCCGCGCTCATACCCGCTTATTTTAATAAATAAGTTATCCGTACCCGAACTCGTATCCATTTATAGGTAAATTTTGAGGATAGTCGTGTAGATGTGTTCAATTACCATCTCTATATTTATGTAAAATAAATTGAACAATAAATTTCATTACAAAAATCATATTTAAACTACAAATTAGAAGAACCAATTCTGAACAAAAAATCAATTTTACATAAGATCAAAGACTTCTAAATCTTTAAAGAATCAATTCTATATACTTAAAATTATTTTTAAACTCTTTATGTCATACCAAACATAGTTTATTTATTAGTCATATATTTCATCTACATTCCTTTATTATTTGTTTATTTATGAGCATTTACTGCATCATCTTTGTTTAAATTTCTCCCAACCATAGTTCTTTTATTAAAGAGTTTATTAGTCATCTATTTCATCTACGCCCCTTTATTATTACTGCTTCAACCACTTGATAAATATATACTTCAAACCCTTCAACCTTTTGGTTTTTCCCATCACATACCTTATAGCAATATCTTACTAAACAATCATTTTATAATATAATGCTCTATTGTATTACTATAATGTACTGCAACAACTTTTTTTACTCATTAATGTAAGAACTTTTTAGATAGTACAATTTTTTCACTACTCCACTTACTAGCGTATTAGCTTACCAACTTAAGCAAGTAAACCCTGCATCTATATCTGAACTCGTCAGATTATCAAATTAAGCATGCAAACCCAACAAGTGACCTTTATTACTTTAGCATGCAAAATCATATACGATACTATAATACTTCTCGTGATACTATTTTGTCTTAAAGCTTGGATTCACTGCTGAAAATGTTGGAATTCCAATGAGTTGGTAGCAGAAGATTCATAAACTTACAATAATCAAGACATGAGTCATGATTCTTGCACAAAATACAAAAACCTAAGATTTCACCGACTCGGAAGACTCACCTTACGTCTGAGCACCGACCACCGACTACATATACATAACATAGAGTTTCAGCTATTCCGACCATTGATTACATAATTAGCACATGGTTTCCACTATTCCGACCATATTATTATAATATATATATATATATATATATATATATATATATATATATATATATATATATATATATATATATATATATATATATATATATATATATATATATATATATATGGTGGGATTTTTCCATTCTAATAGAGTTTGTTTAAGACTTTTAAAGAATATATTGTCAAAAAATCACTTTTATCATTTTAGTAGTGTTTGTTTAAGATTTCAAAAAATAATTTTAATTCTTAAATGAAAAACTTTTTCAAAATTTATTTTTTGAAAACAAAAAACTTAAGTTTAAGAGCTTATAATAAAAAAAATATTAAACAAACAATTTTTAAATTTTTTTTTTTGCTTGTCAAAACAAACACACCCAAAAAGCCAAGAGAAAAATAATAGTAATATAGATTGTTTTTTTTAGACATATAAACTTATAAATTCCAAGGCATAAACTAAAAATTTTAAAAATAATCTTGCCAAAAAATCCTTAATGTCCTCATTGTTTTGCAATTTTTCTTTTCACTCCCGTATGAATAATGTATAAGAAATAAATTATATAAACATAAAAATTGGTTTTAATGGGCTGATTATTTGTACTTTTTCTTCTTACTCGCCTATAAATATCTTAGCTCACTTCCACTCTAATGCATCTTTCACAACAAAGCAGTTTTTCAAAAAGAAATGACACATAGAATTGTTATGTCTCTCCTCTCTTTTTTTCTGCTCTTGTTGATTGTAAGTTATTAACTTTCATGCAGACTTCTGAGACTTCTGTCTATTACACTTATAATTTTCATCATTTATTTATCAAAATCATCTTTCATTTTCATCTTTATTAACAATTATGCATGCATGTTATGAATTTAATAAAATTCAACATGTTTATCATCTATCATTTTCATCTTTATTTGCAATGTTACATTTTATTTTCATGCATGTTGAATTTAGTGCATGCTTCTAAGATCTTATGCGCAAACATCACACTCACAATTGAATTTGTCAACTTGATTTGATAAAATAATGAATGTGTCCATATGCTAGTTAAGAATTGCCTTTTTGTTTCACATTCTGTATCCATCTGATATGTATACAATGAATGTGCCTTAATTGGACATGAAATTAAGTTGCAACTCATTAATATCATTTTACTCAATTGTATCGTAGAATGGACAGGGAAGCTTTGCAAGAGATATGAAACTCCAGCAAGAGAATGTTGAAGAAAAACAAGTCGATCAACCTTATTTTGATGGTTGGTTCAAAAACACTCCATTGAAGAATAAAAAACTCACTCCTAACTCGAATCAAATTTATCTTGATGGATGGTCAACAGATACTCGAGCTGAGAAAGAAAAATCGGCCCATAACTCCAACCAAGTATATCTTGATGGATGGTTGAAAGACACTCGAGGTGAGAGAGAAAAATTAACCTCAAACTCTAACAAAGTTTACCTTGATGGATGGTTGAAAGATACCCAAACTGAGAAAGAAAAATCCACCCCCAAATACAACCAAATTTATCTTGATGGATGGTTGAAAGATACCCGAGCTAAGATAGAAAAATCCAACCCTGAATCTAATAAAGTTTACCTTGACGGATGGTTGAAAGATACCCAAGCTAAGAAAGAAAAATCCACCACCGATTCCAAACAAGTTTACCTTGATGAATTGTTGAAGGATACCCGAGATAAGAGAGAAAAATTCACCCATAAATCTAACCAAGTTTACCTTGATGGATGGTTAAAAGATACCCGAGGTGAGAAAGTAAAACCTACCCTTGAATCCAAACAAGTTTACCTTGACGGGTGGTTGAAAGATACCCGAGTTAAGAGAGAGAAATTCACCCCTGACTCTAATCAAGTTTACCTTGATGGATGGTTGAAAGATGCTCGAGCTGAGAAAGAAAAATCTACCATCAAATTCAACCAAGTTTACCTTGATGGTTGGTTGAAAGATATTCGAGATGAGAAAGAAAAACCAACCTCTGACTCCAACCAAGCTTACCTTGATGGATGGTTGAAAGACACTCGATCTGAGAAAGAAAAATCTAGCCTTGATTCCAAACAAGTTTACCTTGATGGATGGTTGAAAGATATCCGAGACGAGAAAGAAAAACCAACCTCTGACTCCAACCAAGCTTACCTTAATGGATGGTTGAAAGATACTCGATCCAAGAAAGAAAAATCCATCCTTGATTCCAAACAAGCTTATCTTGATGGATGGTTGAAAGATATTCGAGATGAGAAAGAAAAATCAACATCTGACTCCAACAACGCTTACCTTGATGGATGGTTGAAAGCTACTCGATTCGAGAAAGAAAAATCCAGCCTTGATTCCAAACAAGTTTACCTTGATGGATGGTTGAAAGATACCCGAGATGAAAAAGCAAAATCCACCCCTGAGTCCAAACAAGTTTATCTTGATGGGTGGTTAAAAGATACTCGAGATGAGAAAGCAAAATCCACCCCTGACTTCAAACAAGTTTATTTTGATGGATGGTTGAAAGATAATAGAGTTGAGAAAGAAAAATTAAACCTTAACTCCAACAATGTTTATCTTGATGGTTGGTTGAAAAACTCGCATGCGGGGAACTACATGAAAAATGGAAAACAATTGACAGAATCGAACGAAAAAATATCTTCAAAAGTTGACCATACAGAAGCATTCAAGGTAGCTTTTTCAGTTTAGATGATCTTTATGTAGGGAATGTAATGACCTTACAATTTCCTATTAGAGAATATGCTCAGTTCTTGCCAAGAAAAGTTGCTGATGACATTCCTTTTTCCAAATCACAAATTCCAAGCCTTCTTCAACTATTCTCGCTAACAAAAGATTCTCCTCAAGGGGAAGACATGAAAGACATAATTAATCAGTGTGAGTTTGATCCCACTAAAGGTGAGACCAAGGCTTGCCCTACTTCTTTAGAGTCTATGCTTGAATTTGTTCATAGTGTTATTGGTGCCGAGACCAATTATAACATTCACACGACTAGCTATCCCACAACATCAGGCGCACGTTTGCAGAACTACACTATTTTGGATATCTCAAAGGATATCTATGCTCCTAAATGGGCAGCATGTCACCCTAGGCCTTACCCATACGCCCTTTATTATTGTCATTATCTAGACATAGGGAGTAAGATCTTCAAAGTTCTTCTAAAGGGTGAATATGGAGACATAATGAATGCTTTGGGAATTTGCCACCTAGACACATCTAATATGAATCCTAATCATTTTATATTTGAACTACTTGGAATGAAGCCTGGGGAAGGTCCATTATGCCATTTCTTCCCTATTAAACATGTTTTATGGGTGCCGCTTCCACCGACTACCACCGAGTGAAGAAAAAACCATTTATATCTTTGTTATCGGTGTTTGTGTTATTTCAAAAAATTTCATGTTGTCCCTATGTTTTTAATTTATGTGTATAAGGTTTTATTTATGTGTACTAAATAAGGTCTTGTTTGTGCTGTACTAATTAAGCTCCCAATAAGTGGGAAAATGTTTATTTATTGTTGTGTACTAAATAAGATTTTGTTTATGTAATAAATAAGGTATTGTTTTTTTTTATAAGCGATATTGATTAAAATGAGAAAAAAAGTTCTCCGTCCCAATACAAAAGCCAATCAACAATTAAAAGTAAAGGGGTAAACTCAAATACTTACAAAAATCGAATGGAAACAATCCAAACGAAACAAAAATCCAACCTATCTCCTACAAAAAATCAAGAGGATGGTGAATCCGATCATATAAAGAGCAAATCCTACGCCCTATATTCAACCACCTCCAAGCCGTAATTACTATATGATAAAAAACGTCTTCGACGGTATAAGAAGTTCCCTTAAAAATCATACTATTCCTCAAATTCCAAATATCCCAACCCGTAACAAACCAAGTATAGCACTTCATATCCTCCTTAATGGAATCTGACATTAACAAGAACCACCGAATGACATGCTTTATTAAGGAATCCTCAAAGATCGGATATACATCAAGCCAAAGGCAAATCTTCCACCACACCAAGGTAATAAAAGAACAAGAATAAAAAAGATGAAAAGAATTCTCTTCTTGTTGACAACAAAAAGGACACAATTTGTTGGAGTCACAGACAATAATCTCACGGATGCCTAAATTAACTCTAGTCGGTAATCGATCCAAATCAAACCTCCAAGAAAAAACTTTGGATTTCATAGGTAATTTAGTCTTCCAAACATTTCATAAGAAAATACTAACCTCTTCCTGTAATTGGTTTAAACCATCTCCTTCATTGATAATGGGATAACAGACTTAACCGAAAAAGCAAGCGAATGATTTGGTCTCCAAGCCCAAGAGTCAACTGCCCCCTGTTGCGGCTGAAAAGAGGAAATGAAATTCGAAAAAATTTGCATAGATGCTGCTGAAAGAGAAGTTGCATCAAAGCCAAGTCTTGATAAATCCCACGACCAACCGTTGTTATCCCAATATCCCGCCTCAGCCACACTACAGGAAGTGTTTAAGGCCGCTTGATAAACATCCAGATAAGCCAAATATAATGCAGTAGTTCTGCACCAAACAGATTTCCCAAATGAAACATTATTGCCGGAACCGAGTGACGGAATAAAAAAATTATTGAAAGAAGTATCAGCATTCTACACTTTAATCTTCAATAAGTCCTTCATCCATAAAGAAGTTTTAGATGGAAATGGAGCCTCAACATAGCCCAAAACCTACTTTCTCAAGTTACCGTATCTTCCAACCATAAAGCTCCTCCAAATTTCCTTCCCGTCTATGATAAATTTCCAAAGCCACTTGGTTAATAAAGCTTTGTTGAAATTTCTGACGTGTTTAATCCCTAGACCTCCTTTAGATTTATCCATACAAACGTCCATCCATTTTACCCATGATATGGAGGAATTATCCTTTGAACCCGACCAAAGGAATCTATGTTGAATAACAATAACCGAATTCATTATTTTCTTTGGAGCTTTAAAGAAGGAGAAGAAGTGAGTTGGTAAATTAGTGAGCACAAAATTGATAAGCGTAACTCGTCCTCCCATCGAAAGATTTCTGCCAATCCAAGAATTTAATCGACCCTTTATACTACTAATAATGGGATTCCAAAAGGTGATTTTTCTATGGTTTCCGCCAATAGTCAGACCAAGAAATTTACAAGGCAGAACACTAGACTTGCAGTGAAGAAAAATGTCAGCAGCATCCAAAAAACCTTCATCAAAACCCACTCTAAAAAGACAACTCTTTGAAAAATTAATTTTCAAACCAGATACCATTTCGAACCCGTGAAGGATGGATTTAATAGCCCACAGATCAGAAAATTCTCAATTACAAAATCGAAGCGTGTCGTCCAAAAATTGAAGGAGGTGAGTAGGAGTTCCTTCGAAATGGGAAAAGCCAGGATACATACTAATAACAAAAGCTTTTCGAATCAAAACATCCAACATTTCCTCTACAAGAGCAAAAAGGAACGGGGCTAACAGATCCCCTTGCTTCAGCCCCCTCGATGCCGTGAAATCTCTTGTTGGACTCCCATTAATAAGAACTGAAAATAAGCTAGCGCAAATAGAACCTTTAATCCATTTAATCCACCCGCGGCCAAAGTTCATAGTAGAAAAGACTTGGAATAAAAATTCCCAATCAACGCAGTCGTAAGCCTGCGTAGAATCAATCTTGAAAAGGAGACACTTTTTCTTTTCTCTTTTTGCAAAATCAATAATCTCGTTGGCTAGGATAACTCCGTCTAAGAGGCTTCTACCCGGGATAAAGGCGGATTTAGAGGAAGAAAGTAGACCATCAATCACATCTGCAAGCCTTTTTGCCAAAATCTTGGAAATCACTTTTTACACACAACCAACAAGAGTGATTGGTCGATAATCCCCAAAGGTTAAGGGGCTATCGACTTTAGGAACAAGGACCAAAAAAAGAAGAAGTAAAAGCTTTCGGCAAATTACCATACGACAAGAAGTGTAAAACACAATTGGTAAAATCATGTCCAACGAATTCCCAACATTTTTTAAAGAATCCGAATGAGAAGCCATTCGGACCTGAGGATTTTGCAGAATCACAATCAAACATTGCTTCACGGATTTCCTCAGGAGAAAAATCCAGTTCCAGCTTTCTACTATCTTCATTACTCAGCTTATTAACACAACACATGTCCATATGCGGCTTAGCTGTATGAACCCTCTTATATTTGTCTTTGAAAACCTTAAAAGCAGCATCCTTGATATCACCCATATCTTCTATCAAGTTGTTGTCAAAGCCAGCAGCAGATATGGTGTTCACTCTTAACCTATGTTTTAAAGACGAATGAAAATACCGAGAATTAATATCCCTCCTTTAGCCATTTAATTCTGGATTTTTGATGGATTATATTGTCCTTGATCCTAAGGTTACTCCAGAACTTGTCCTGCGCCTGAATTCTAGAAATACGTGAAGCCTCCGAAAGATCCTGAGAGCCATTCTCCAATTCCAAATCAAGCCCATTCAGAATATCAACTTGATTTTCTATATTCAAATCAAGCCTTCCAAAGACATTATTATTCCACTCCTTTAAGTAACCTTTCAAAGCCGAAATTTTTTATTTAAAAACATGCGTAGGCGAGCCTTGAACAAATAGAGAGTTCCAAGCATTTTTTGCAAAAGCCATGAAATCCTTATGAAGAAGCCAACTATTAAAAAATCTGAATGGCTTAGGTCCCGAATTGGTAAAGGCAGATCTTAACAAAAGAGGGCAGTGATCAGATATATCTCTTTTACCAACCGATTACGCTCTGAAATCCCATTTGTCAATCAAAAATTAGTCAATAAGAATCCTATCTAGTTTACTACATTTCAATCTGTTCGAGTTGAACCATGTGAAACTCTTTCCCACAAATGGTAGATCAACCAAACCCAATTTCAAAATAAAATAATTGAACTCAATGCATTCTCTACCTGTATTGACTCCTCTACCTTTTATCTCCTCAATTGATCAAACTGAATTGAAATCTCCACCCACAATCCATCTACCCTATGATTGAGATAACTTGTAATCCAGAATTTCCGCCCATAACCTCCTTCTATCTCTAAGGCAACAAGGCGAATACACATTAATAAATAATATGTTTTCCTGATTCCAAAGAAAATTAGAACAGAGAAATCCATTGCCCTTGTATGAATACACCAAAGAGAATAAATCTTTTCTCCAAATCGTCAAAATACCACCAGATGCACCGACTGAATCGCAAGTCGACCATCCAACATCTCTTTTGCCCCACAAACTAATAACTCTACCTTCTTGCATAAACTCAGTTTTGGTTTCTTGAATAAGAACCAAATCAACCTTACCCTCCTAGAGAATCTTACGAATACATTTTCTTTTAGAGGATAGACCACACCCGCAAATGTTGAAGGATACTATGATCATGACCCCTTATTTTCAACATCCTTCCCATGGACAAGATTTAACCTATCTTTGTCTTCAAGTTTCTTGACCAAACTTACAAAGTCGCCCTCTTGAGTCTCAGCATCAATTCCCAGCATTTGAACATTGTTCCAAAATTTACCAGAAATCCCATCTAGACCTTCCTTAAAATGCATATTGCATCTGAAAATATCAGAATCATCAACAGAATATCCAAAAGAATCCTATGGCCCTTCAACGATTGCCTCTCCTTCATTAATAATCGACATCCCCAAACGAATGATACGAGATGAAACAACTCACTTACCCTTGGAACAAGTAGATGGAGAGACAAAAGAAGATTTGATTAAGGTAGAGTAAAAAGAAGGTGAAAACGGGATTTGGATATTATCATAAAATAAAGAAAGAGGCTTCTTAATATTTCTTGGTTTAACGCCTGATCCAAGTCCACCAGAAACCAATAGCACAAGACTGATATTATATGTGAGGTAGTAATAGGCTCAGATGGAACCTCATTAGGCCCATCTATGTGTCCTGGGTCTGCAGAAATAAAATTACCACCTGCATGATCACAAAAGCTTAGCAGGTTTCGGTTACCTTCAAAATTCACAAGATCACATGGAACCCTTCCTCTAGTCTACAGGTTATTATCCAAGTTAACCTCTAAGGCCCCTACTTCACTAGCACAAAAAACTGTTTTTTCATTGGGCTTGACAGAGCTATCTCCAAGTGTTTCACTAACGTGTGAACAAGCAAACGAGTCATCACTCCCTAGGTCACCATCTGACTCCTCAGCAAAAGTGGCAAGGCTCTCCTCCCTAGGTTGACCCAACTTGGACTTGTCACTCTCATCGTCTTCTTCCTCAAAATCCGAAGAATCATAAGAAGAACCATCAGTATTACCAACAACGAAGTCAAGGAAACTTGGGCTAAGATCAACTTCATTAACAATTACTTGGTACCCAACACCATTAACCTCAATTTCCAGATTATCACACACCATACCAAGATATGAAATCTTGATAAGCAGTCTTGATTCTTCATATCTGATTTGCTTGATAGTATTAGGATCAACTTTGATCAATACTCCTCCAATGCACTCCACAACTTTACTGAAGACCAACTCATTCCAAGCAAAATAAGGTATACCCCTACATACCACCCAAGCAAACCTAGAATCGTCAACCACACCAAGGGAAAATGGTTGAATACTGCTAAACCAATTTTCGCACTAGGTCTTGGCTTCGGATAGAAACTTCAAAATTACTCCAGGCGTACTAGATTCTAAGAGGCACAATGAGGCCCCTAAGGGTGTTGCCACAATATCAAAAAATCCTTCAGCATATAATTCTTTCTGAATAAAAAACGGATTACCTTCTTATCTAACAGTACCAACAAATGCCTGATTGAGAAAGTTAGAATCCTGATTCTCAAGAAATATCTTCTTGACACTGGATTGAGCAATATCTACCTCTTTCCAAGAACCAGCCGAACCAGACGCTACAACTTCAGCAAAGGAAGTTGAATTGCCTTTGCCATTATCAACATTACGAGAGAAAGGCCTTATATTATTCTTCATCTCTTCAATAGTATTATTGGGAATCTTAGAACCTCTGAAATCTGGAGACATTCGCTTGGATTTTCTTCCCTCCCAAGAAAATACTATCCAATTTTAATGCCAAAACCCGGGAATCGTGGACTTTCCTAAACCAGGAAAAACCGAACCTCAAGCCCCTCTTATCTCTCCTAACTAGGATAAAAACCTCAGAAATAAGGCCATAAACATAAAACTCGTTGAAGAGGTCCTTAGCTTGAAAGTTGTCCGGAAAATCGGATATAAAGAAAGACACAAAGGGGACATTAGGAGCCACCCCTCTACCCTTGTTTTCCTTCCAAATTAAATATGCTACTCCCTTATTAAAACCCCTGAACTTTCTCTTGTTTGTGACCTTCTCCCATTCCATGAGACAGAATGAGAAAAAACTATCTGAAAAATCAAAGAAAACACTAGACTAATGAAACTCGTTCAACACCAAGGCCTCTGGCCCTAAGGCTAGGAGTTTAAGCCGAAAATGCCTAAGAATTCCACCAGTAAATGTTCAAAAACCAGAACAAAGATGGAGGTCACAAAGGGGAAACACAAGTTTTAGAAAGAGGGCAGACATTCTCTCTCTAAAGTTACCATTTTTTAGTTTTTATAAGAGCTCAATAAGGTATTGTTTTTGTGTACTAAATAATTGTGTTAAAAATAAACCTCAATTTGATGCGTGAAAGAATTATGTTTGATACTTAAGGAAAGCAACCACATAAACCTTATTACAAGAATAAAATCATACAAATGTAAGACATATATTAAAAACATTAATAATTAGAGTTAACAAAAATGCTGCAATTCAACTCCACATTTTCCTCGGCTTGATGACATGCTACTCTAAACAATTTCCGGACGTTATGATACTTACTCCATTTTAACATTGATTTTGCGGACGTTAGAGTATCTTAGTTGACAAATTTAATATGACATATTAATAGATTGAGAGATCAAAATTTTTTTAAAAAATTAATTAATAAAAAAGAAACAACTTTTTCCACCCGGAAGAAGTGGTTAGATATCGAGCTACTTCCATTTCCTCTCTTAGTGGGTGTAAGGTCGAGGATTTTTGCTCTTCTTCTTCCTAGTGGAAAGAGACGTCTCTTCTTGGGGGAAAAAGTTGAAAGTAATGCATATTGATTTATCGACAGTGTGGTTAGGAAAATAGGGCTAGGTTATCAAACTTCATTTTGGAAGGACCCTTGGTTAGGGAGCTTCCCTTTAAAACCTATGTTTTCTAGTTTGTTCTCTATTTCTCTTAAATTTGATGGGTTGGTGGGAGAATTAGTTGTGATTATAAATGGGGTCTTGACTTGAGATCTTAGATAACAAAGATCCTTATTCCTTGAGATACCTGTTTTTGATGAGTTTTTATCTTTTCTTTGGGATGTCACTCTTGCCATAGTAAGAGATAAGTTGATTTGGAATCCCTCTAGAGAGGGTACTTTTTTTCGTGACATCTGCTTACCTAGCCCAAAAGATTAGTTCGACCATTTCTTTGACTTCACCCCGTAAGAGTTCTAAATCCTCCCCCACACTAAAAGTATTTAGGCTCCCTCTAAGATCTTGGTACTCTCCTAGAAACTTTTGTGAGATAGACTCTAGTATAAAGTTAACCTATTTAAAAGAAGAATGATTTTGGATCATAGAAGGATTATCTATCCCTTTTGTGGGTCTTTGGTTGAGACGGTCTTTAATTATTTTTGTTACCTGTGAGATAACCTTGTCAGTATGGTAAAGATTTTTTTTAATTTTTTGGATGATAGGTAGTAATCCCTCATGACCCTAGGGCTCTTTTGAGTTTTTTCTTTATTTAACGGGTAGGGCTGAGTATAGGGGTGGCTAAATTATGGTTTAGAACATTGCAGTATGGTCCATTTGGAAAATCCAAAATTATATCATTTTAATGGAGTCACAACTTCAGTGAAAGGGGTTCAGGAGAATATTATTTTTTTCCTTAAATTAGTTTTTAGGCAGATTTGTGGTGAACTTTTGCACCTTCACGGATTAGCTTCTAAACCTTCTCTTCTACTTGAACCTATAGTGGATCGAGTATTTACCTTGTTTCAGATATTGATGGTGGTTTTTTTACTCTCTTTTGATGGGACATGATTTATTGATGTCGGGTTTGGTTGGTTTTGTTAAATAACTAACTCCAAGCACAAACTGAGAGGGTGAATTGCGGTATTTAAATTCGCGATTAATTTAAAAGGTTGTTTACTTAAAACAAAAATTTGTGTTAGTATTGAAGTAGTACATATAAAAGCAGCAGAAAGAAATAAAACAATAATGTAAATGACAGAAAGTAAAAAAAGATAGGTTAGAGAGATGGCACCTAGATTTATAGTGGTTCAGCCAAATGTTGGCCTACTCCTCTCCCCAAGAGATCTTCTTGTGAATTTTAATAATTATTTTGAGATTATACAGGTTATGCCCACGAAATATCATTACAAAAGAATTGAGAAATTTTACACTGACTTATCCTTCAACCAAACAAGAGTTTGGCAGAACTCACAAACAATGTAGAGCTTTTAAAGGTTAATCTCAATAACCAATTTTTTTTTACCAGGCTAAGTTCTAGAACCAAATAGATATTTTTACTAGTTTATCTCTAAAACCAAAATGAGAACCTTAATAAGCATGTCACTCTTGAAATAAACAATTAATGGCACGACATAAATAGAAATTTTTTTGCACAAGTATTTTTCACTCACAAGGCACTAAGGCAACTTTTGTGAAAAAAATATCCAAGAGAAAGATAGAAAGTAATAAAAAATTAAGAAGTAGGAAAAATCTAAATTCTGTTATGATTTTGAATGATGGGAGACCTCCTTTATATTGGAGAAAATAAGGCTAAAAAAAGGAAACTATCCATGGGCCAAAATAATGAAATAATCGATTAGGTTGGTTGATTATTGAACCTCAATCAATTCTACTAGGAACAAATGGATGGTTTTAATATTTAGTTGTTATCAATCATTAAGAGATTGTCCCTATTGAAATCATACTCAACAAGGATAAAATATTTGATTAGATGATTATGGCTAATCAATTATCTAGTTGTAAAAGTCATTCAAATGACCAGACAATTACCTAATCAGTTAGCTAGACCTTAAAAGAGGTTTAGGTTATTTTAGAAAATAAATAGAGGCCTTAGAAATGTTCTAAGTGTGTGTGTGTGATTTGTCTTAGTATATTCGGAGTTACTCTCCTTACTTTCACAAGACTCTAGTCACTCACACAAACATGACCAAATGAGCTTTCACACTTCCTTTCTTTCACAACTCTAAAGCTAAACATTCCTTTACAAGATACTCTGATCATATAATCAGTTCATTGGAACAATGGATATTTTATTTAATGAGGCTTTAGATATTTCAAGTTAATCACCATCATCATAGAATTGGAAAGATATCACCACTAACTTCAACAAGCATTAACATTGTCATCATCATCAAGGAAGTCAACAACATCAAGATCATTAGCTTCATTCCTGAAAGCACATAGATTCACATCCTCCCTTTTTTTATGATGACAATAAATCTCTTAGGTATGTGGTAAAATAGGAAACATGGAGATAAATTTTGGAGTGGTTAAACACCCCATCACATGAGTAGAAAGTACACTTTACTCACATGCAAGTATACTTCTCCCCCTTTGGCATAATAAAAAACAAGGGAAACAAAATAACACATAGATCACATATAATCATTTTGAGGAAAGGATAAAGAAGAAAAAGAAGAAACAATTAGCATATTAACCTATGCATGATTGATTTAAGATTCCTAGTTCAGTTCTTATGAAAAAAAGGTTTTCCTTAGGAAGAGATTTAGTAAACATGTCTACGAGTTCATTAGATAAAGACACTAACTCAAGTAAGTGTTCCCCTTTTTCAACATGATCCTTAATAAAGTGGTTTCTAACATCAATGTGTTTATCCCAAGAGTCAAGTATGGGTTATTTTTGGTTAGATTTATGGAGCTAGTGTTGTCGCATCTTATCGTGATACCTCCAATGTTAACACTGTAATAATCAAGTTTCTATTTCATCCAGATAAGATGCACGTAATAACTACCCGCAACAACATATTGTTCCTCAACTGTTGATGGAACGACACTTGCTTGTTTCTTGCTATGTAGAGAGGCAAATGAGTTTCAAAGTAAGTGAGATGTACCACTGGTACTTTTACTATAATTTGCTCATAGGAAAATCAGAATCAGTATACTTAACTAAGTCAAAATACACTCCATTGGGGGTACTATAATCCTATTTGTTATGTGCCAATGAGATATCTTAGAATGCCTTTGACCAAAATGAGATGTGATTTTTCTGAACATGATAACAGAATGGGATGCAGTGAGATAAAGGACAGAGTCAGTCATACCTCAATGTTTTATTTCCTCTACTTATTTTCACTTCTCTTCCTTGTCTAGGTTGCAAGATATTTCCATTAGAGTTGTTATAGCTTTGGAATTCTCCATGTCAAATCTCTTTATAAGCTATTTGTAATACTTGGCTATATTGATGAAAGTACCTTCCTTAGCTTTATGAATTTGAAACCCTATGAAGTATCAACATTCTTGCATCATTGACATTCCGAACTCATTCCACATCATTTTAGAAAAATCATTGCATAAGGATTCTTTAGTAGAATCGAAGTTGATATTATCTACATAAATTTGAACCAGTAAAATGTCATGTTCGGTTTTCTCAATAAAAAGAGTTTTATCAATTTGTCATCTTTAAAACTTATTTTCAAGTAATAATTTTCTTAGATGATTGTACCATGATCTAGGAGCTTGTTTCAGACCATATAGATATTTCTTAAGTTTGAAAAAATTATCAAGGAATGTTGAGTTGATAAGATCTGAAGGTTGATAAACAAACACTTCCTCCTAGATGTAACCATTCAAGAACACATTCTTTACATCCATCTGGAAGAGTTTAAATACAATATGAAATAAAAGGCTAATAACATCCTTATGGTTTCTAATCGAGCTACATGAGCATATGTTTCATTGAAATCTATGTCTTCTTGTTGATTGTATCCTTTAGCAGCAAGTTTGACTTTGTTTCTTAAACAAATTTTATCTTCTCCAAGCTTATCTAAAAGACTCAATGGGTACCAATCACTTGATTAGTTGAAGCTTTGGGAACAAATTTATAAACAATGTTTTTCTCAGATTAAATTTATTCCTCTGGCATAAACATAGATCAATTTTAAAAACATCAAGGTGAAAAGTGATTGCTTTCATGTCGCCCTTCGTTATCTCGCCTATGTGGCCAAGGTTAAATGCATTTTGCGACTGACATTATATGTGTTATTTGTAGTAGTGTGTATCACAATTAAAATCAAAGACTAATGGGTGTACCTAGGTTTATTTAGTGGTTGTGACTTTTTTTAAGCCTATAATAGATTTTTGGTATACAATAGTCAATTATTAAAATAATTAATAACTAATGTGTTATCAAATTAATTTAATACAATTAAAACTGTAATATTATTAATTTAATAAGGTGGATAAAAAATCTAAAACACCCTCATAAAAGGAAATTTGTTACAATAAAAAACAAAGATTGAAGTGTATCTAGATCTATTTGGTGGTAATGACTTATACCAGATGAACTTCTTCACTAAGGGATTTAATCCTTTTGTTCATATTAGAGAGTGTCATTTGCATTCTTGACACATGACTATGCTTAAGAAAAATTATGTTAACTATTGTTGCATAGTTTTATGCTAAGAAGGTATAATATTATTGTATCCATCGAATCTATTGTGTTTAAAGATAATTTCAATAATTTTTATGATATTAAGTTAGGGTTTAAATTTGTTTGGTTGAGAAAAAGTAAATGAAAAAAAATAATTAGAGATTTTGGTGTTAACAGTAAGAAAACTTGCTAGGATAGATTACATCATCATTATACTTATGAATAATTATTGTTTGTTTCTCTCACTTTATCTCATTTCTGACTTAACATCGAGACATCACTTTTGTTACATAATAGATGTTTCCTCACACTATTAAATATAACAACATTAAGTTCAACAATGATATACATACATGGATCATTGTTTATCAGTATTATATGGATTTTAAACCTAACCGTATGTATAGGCATTACTATCTAATAGATGGAGACTTGGATCTAGTAATTGTTGGATGTGAATATGGAAATAGAAAAATGGTCTAAAGGGTAGAATAGGCCCAAATTAAAAAATTCAACCGCTATTTTCAAAATAAGAGTTTTTTTTCTTTCAAAAATTGAGTTGTGAGCGGAAAGTTTAATCCAAAACTGAATATTATATTATTCAAATATCGACCAAGTAAACAAGGATCATTTCACAAATATCAAAGATTATAATTATGAAACACTTGATATGAATTGATTCAATTGCGTAGTGCACTAGAAGTGTTTACACAATGATTCAATTTATGGAGTTTTAAAGTTAATTTATTTCACATAACTTAATCACCAATCTTGCTTAACCAATTATCCAATTCTAACAAAACTTAATGCTTACGTAATAAATCGCTATCAACTAACAAACTATATAATACGATGGAATTGAAAAACATAAGCATGTAAATACTACGAAATTAAATGTGTAACATCCTAATTTTCCCCCTAAGACGTGTTTGGCATTTGTATCATTTGCATACAAACAAGATCACGCACTGGTTTTTCTATCCTTTTTGGTTGCAGGTATGCCTCACAGGGGATCACCATTGCTTTTGTGTGTCTTTATTTGTTTATGTTTACTAACATCCAATCAAAATCCAAAAATATTTTGTTTTTCATCGTTTACTAACTTTTTCAAGAATAAAGCAAAAATATCAAAACAGTTCCTCAGCTCGAACAATTTCATCTGAACAAAGTCAAAGTTGGTAAACAAATAATTCAAATTCATCTGATCAAGGATTCCCAAGATTTTATTAATTATTATTCAAGGAATTCTAAAGTTCACATGCCTTCTTTGACAAGCAAGAGAATTGAGCCGAAACCACGTCAGTGCAAAGAAAAGCAAATATTTTTGAAGTTTTACATTGAGTAACCGGTTAACGCCCTGGTAGTAACCGGTTATCAACGTTCAAATTTGAAAAATTGGTAGCAAATTCAAATTTTGTGATTTTGGTACCAATTTCATTTTTTGATCACATGTGAAATATTCTAGACCATCTCCATTTAATTCTCATACATCATTAAAATTAATTTCCATCATACACCTTCATTAATCACCACTTTTTTGTTAATTCCCTCCAAATTTAATTTTCAAGCCTAATCTTGATCTTCCAAACCTAGATCCTTTCCACCAAATTTCCATACCTAAATTCTTTAAATAGTGAAAAAAAATAAAAACACAAGAAAGGGGGTTGAATTGGGTTTTTGAAAATTAAAACAAATTGACACGTTTGGTTATCCTGGTTCGTTTGAACTCAAACTACTCGAGTTCACCCGCCAAGGTAATTTTGCCTCTCTCAAGCGAGGTCTTAATTCACTAATCAAAGTTTTTACAACACAAAGACCTACTATCAATGTCTTCTTGAGTCTACAGACTAAAACTTTAGTCACTCAAGGAATTACAAGAATAATAAAAATGTGTGTATAATAGTGCTTCTAAAAAGCTATATCACTATTGTGATGCTCACACAAAATATAATAAAAAATAATAACTTTGATAAATATAGGATTTGTATGCGTGCAAGTAGTATCTTCATCCTTCTAATGACTCATTTATATAGATGAAGCGTCTTGGATCCGTTGGAGACACAATAAGTTATTTTTGGAGGTTGATAAAGGCCGTTTAATGCACTTTCCAAAAATATAGATCTTGTATGATTCTAGATGATTCTCATTGAATGATTTGTAATGCATTAGAGTATGCTATCAAATTCTGGATCATCAGAGTCTTTTGATCTTGCAGCTTTAGTGCTTGAGCGTGATACTTGAGTTCAAAGCTTCTTAACAAATCTTCTTTTGGTTCTATCTCAGAACTTGTGATATTTCAATATAAGCTTGTTCTGATCTTCTTAGATCTTCTAATCAGAGATTTGTTTGCTAATTTCTTATGTTTCTACATCATAAATTCTCTTCATGTCAAAATAAATAATTAGAGAGCATATTTGTTCTTTACAAATATTTTGTATTTGATATCATCAAAACTATTAGAGGACGTAGAATCAAAATCTTATTCTAACGATCTCCCCCTTTTTGATGATGACAAAAACTTATATATTTTGATAAATCAAGTAAGAACTTAGAATATTAGAAACTCCCTCTGAGTTGAATACTAAAAAAATTAAAATACTTCCCTGAAGATGTTTGATCAAAGCGTTGGATAAAAGTTCTGATAGACATTTTCTGTTTGTTTTTCAACAATTGAAACAAGAGTTAAGATATAAGAAAATGTTAAAATGTTCGAGACTTAGTCCCGGTGCACTGTTATAGTTCAAAATATTTTATGTTCTCCCTCTTTTTGTCAGTAATCAAAAATCTATAAAAATAAAATCACATAGAGAAAACTGGAGATTTTCATTGAAGATAAGCAAAAGCAACATATGCAACAGAAACAAAAACATCAGAACGAGAAACAACATAAACAAAAACATAAAATCCAAGCTAAGGTTGTGGAGCAGGTGGAAGTTGTATGAACAATTATTCAAAGAGACTCTTGATCTGAGTGTTTTATTCCACTTGCTTTCCTATCAATCCATTGATTTCTCTGTTTGTTTCGTCCTGTTTATCCAGTCTTTGCATGACAATTTCATTCTCTTTCTTCAACTCTTCCAGATTTTTCAGCACTAGAGAGGATGAAGTTATTTCAATATAAGATACCATATTATCATAGGTTTTTGTAGGATCTTCCTTTGGAGATGTAACAAATGACTTTGCTTTGTCTTCAGCAACAACCAGAGTGTGATATTCAGAGGTTGGTTCCTTAGTTTATGAGTCCATAGGAGTTGTCCAAGGAGTGATGTCTAGAAGATATAACGGTTTCTTTTCCCATAAGCTTAGGACTTGTTCCTTGAAGAGTTTCAGATGATCACAGAAGTTATGTTGAGCAATTTCATAGCTAAGCTCCTTCATCTTCTGAAATTCAGATTCTACATGCATACGTGCTTTAGAGAGTTCACCCATTCCTGTATTTCTGCCTCAAAAGCCAAGAGTGAGTTACCAACATCTGATTTGGATGGTTTTGGTTTTGGTTTGGGAAATGCTATTTTCTGAGTAGACGAGACTAGTTTGTCTAGGGCTTCTAAATCAATTATGGTTCTGAGGGGATCTTCTGAGATGTTTGTAGGAGTTAGAGTGTCTGAAATGAGGATATGAGAGTTGGGTGGTGTTGAGACGTAAGAGGGGAGAGAATCTTCTGGTGTGGGGTTGGTGATGACATTTAGTGGTTGAGAGGTGTTGAGAGGACAATTTATACCAAGAATTTTAGGTGTGGTATTGGGCAATTGTTCAGAGGTTTGATTTGAATTTTCTGGATGAGAAGTTTCAAAAAATGGTTAGAAAAGATCAATGCCAGAAAGAACTTGGGCAAGTTCTGGTTGTGTTTCAACAAAGGGAGTAAGGTTTGAGTTAATCAGAGGATTGATGTCAATTGGTATGTCAAATTCATCAAGATTTTATGGTGAGTGAGTCTCAGCAAGTTTGGGAGAAGATGGGACGTCATATGTTGTTAACATTATTGATTCGATGACAAAAACAAAAGAAGGGTTACCTTTATTCTTAGTAGATTTTGGTGTCTTCTGAGAAGTTACTTCAGAAGCTTTCCTTTTCTTTAATCTTTTGGCAACAATCTCTAGGGTTGGTTTCCTGAGATCTTCTAGGTTGACCTCTGGAATTGTTCCATCACTTTTACACGCATCCATATATCTGAGGACAATTTATGGGTGTGTGTCTATGGAGAAGAGGAAAAAATATTTCAAAGGAATCTTTCTGGTGGTGATGTCTTCCTTTGTATGTAGAATGGGGTCCTTCTTGATGGAGTCTATGATTTTCATCTTCTTGAGGTTCTTGGAGTTGAGTGGTTTCCCAGCACATGTCTCTAGATCACAGACTTGTTGTTCTTTAGTCAGATGTTCGATCAACTTGTTCTCTTTCAGAATGTCTGAGATCAGTCTCCCTAGAGGGATCCAATCTCTCTTAGTTTTCTCATTTTCTCTTGTTTCCTTGACACTATTTTTCAGATGGTTTAATAGGTTGTGAGGGAGATTAACTTTCTTATTTGTTGAGATGAAGTACAAAGGATATTGTTGATCAATGTTGATGTAGTTTGGAGAGCTTGTTGGCTTTCTGTGACTAATGCATCCCAGAATGATTTTAGCCCAGATTCTGTGATGGTCCTTCAGATCTTTAATTTTGTTGGAGTGTTGTCCAGAGGTGAAGATTTATTTGGAAATAGTAGTTAAGTCAGCACTATTTTCCATGCCACTGCATCTAATGTCGTTTCCATCAAGATCAATGAGTTTCCCAATGAGGTCTTCAGTGATGATGATCTTCTTTCCCATTACATAAGAAGTTACCTGATTGTTGAAGCAGTTGCAAAAATCCATAATTCCTTAACGCGTTTTGGAAAAATTGGAACCATTAAATGATCAAAATACTTAGATCATCCTTGAAACTCAACCTCAGGAGTAAGGTCATGCCCATTTTCTTTCATGTTTTTGAAATCAACAATGAGTTCACAGAGAACTTCCAGAGAGTCATTAGGAGTGAGGAGAGTTCTTGTAGGCACGACATAGCTTTCTTTGTTGATTTGGTTTGCAGAATCTTGATTTTATTGAGAAGAAGAAGCCATTGTTCACAGACTTAGGGTTTTATGAACGAGCAAAGAAGAAACCAAGAATAGCAAGAACAGAGAAAGCAAGAATTTTAAAGCAGAGAAAGAGAACCAGGTGAGTGAGAGTGCTATGAGATGAAAGTGAAATATATATAGAAGTTACCAAAAAATAGAAAATAAGAATTTAATGAGAAATTAACACAATAAACATAAGGATTAAGGGCCATAATGATTTCTGACAAGGGAGATAGCGTGAAATGTTTGGAATAGTTACCGATGTGACTGGCGTCTCAAGTTGTCAACTCAACCGTTTCAGGTTCTTAGAGTTTGAACACGTGTTCAGCTTCCGAGGATTACCTAGAGCTTGGGTTGACAGAGTTTGATGAAGTGAAATGCACGCTCTATCTTTGAAATGAAAAATATTTCAAAACGATAACTTCAGATCTTCTAGATAGATTCTGAGACAATTATTTCTTCTCACTTCTGAAGGACTATTAGTCAGATGTTCACAATAAAAAATTAGAGGAAATTCTGTGGGTTAATTATTGTAACACCCCAAAATTTTCCTTATGGTTTTTCTTTCTTTAGTTGTCTTTTGTTTTTGCATTCATTAGATCATACATTATGTCATATCATTTGCATAAGCTCCGAAGACATGGGATCAGTGTCATCTATGGAATTAGGGTTTCACACCTTATTTTATGGTTATTAGAGGATTCAAAATCAATGACATCATTTTCTATTGCTTCTGTCACTTGATTAGGGTTTATTTACCGAATTCATGGTATTCAAGGGTTTCATAGCTGAAGATTATTCATTGATTCATCTGGCCCATCATCAGTGTGAATTAGGGCTCCTTCTTCATAAAGTTACAAGGATATTCTCGTCTTCTCAGTATCTCAGGCTATTCTTCATTCTCAAAAGCTATGGTTTCAATTCAAGCATATTTGTTCATGCACGATCTAGTTCAGATGGATGTTTGACCTAATATCGGTCAAACTATCAGGATATTTCTTTAAGTGCAAGTTACTTATGTGGGTGGTTTATTTATCAGGCAATGAGCATTCAAAGTCAAATTTTTGTTGTGCAAAAATTCATCAGGTTTTCAGGCAGTGGGTATGAGAAGTTTAATTTCGAAAATCAGGTTTATCAGGATCATCGCAAGTTCAGTTGTCTTCATCTGTGGATTTATTTTCCAAGTGATTGATTCTGACATATTTAAGGTGATTCAAGACTTATTTGGTCACGAATTCAGAGGATGATTAATTCAGAGGATTGCTTGTTTTAGTGGTGAATTGTTTAGTGGCATCTTGCTTCATGTGTTTCTCAGAATTGTTAGAAAAGGTTCTAGTATGGTTATTGGATTAAAATCAGTCAATGGAAAATATTGGCGGGGGGGGGGGGGGGGTTATTCAAGTTCATGGCCACAATTACACTACCATGGCCACAACATTTTCCACTCTTCACAACGACATTTTCGTACACACGCACAACACCTTCGCTTCTGCATTCCACAAAGAGGGACGAATGAGATTGTTTTCCGCGATGATGATCGCAGATTGATTTTTGATCTATTTCCCCCTTTTGCTTTTAATTTTTTATTATTAGATTAGTTTTTTTTCTTCTTTTTGGGCTTCTGTTGTTTTTAAATTCGGTTTATAAACACTACACCACCAATTTTACTGATGCATCCTTCCCTGTGCAATGTTAGTGTAGGCTTGGGCTTTAGAACCTTAAGCACATCGAATTCCTGATCACACAACACCAATGCAGCGGCCTACACCCTTTTTTTATGTTTATGTTTTATTTTTTCTTCTTTCATTTCTCTAAATTTTTTTTTGCAACTAGTTTTACTTAATTTTATTAAAATTGGTTATGGCTTAGTTTATAATTTTATTTTAATATAATTTTGGTTAATTTTGATTGTTAATTTTAATATAGTTTAGATTTTAGTTTCGATTAATTTAGTTTAATTAAATAGGATTTTATTTGATCTTGGTTTTAGTTTTTGTTTGATGTTTTGTAGGCTTATTGTTGGATTTCGATGATGGTGGATGTTGCTTGATGATGGCCTCGTGATTTATTATTTTCATAATCTTGTTCGGACTAATGGGATCTTTGGATGAGAATTGCACTTAGGCTTTGATATCGTGCGGACCAATTCCCAGTGTTAATTTTGGTTCCCTTTGTTGGTCGTCTTGGATGCTGGATGCTTACACTTGACTTTTGATACCCTGATAATTGACAATTGTGCTTGACTATTAACTCTGCTTACTGGTTTGAGATATTCTTGATTTCTCTTGCACGTATTGAAGAGGAAACATACCTTCTCCGTTAGATACCACTGAGACCCGATTTTACCTTTTGCATACTGCTTGCACCTGAAGTCCAGGCTCATGTAGGATTTGTTGGCACATTGTTCGATTACGGATGTTGCTCTTTCTCCACTTGCACCCTTATTTCTTCTTCATCTCATTTCTTCTTTTCTTCTTACTCAAGACTTGCTTGAATCTTGAGTTTGTGTATTTGGTTTTTCTGTTGGTTCATTTGTGCCTAGTCCACGAGTTTTCCATTAGGTGCCTAATCCAACTTAATTTTGAATTAAGTTGGAATAGGGTAGAAACCTCCACTGTAGAACCAATCATTACATGACAAATTTTAGGATTGAGACCCCCTTAGTGTTTTTCTTTTAAACCCTTGAGTCTTTCTCTTCTTCCTCTTAAATAAAATCCAAAAACACCTAATAAAGGATGAACTCCTTCATATTCCATGAGACTTTGCCATGGGGTACTTGCACACATCCCATTTTGGGCTGAGGTGTAGGGTATCTATCATGATGAATAAGTCTTAGCATGAGGATGCTTCACAAACAAAACAACAAAAACACTTTCTTTAAAAGACTGAACAAACAATAATCGTCTTCCCTTCGGGAATTCTTCTCTCACCTCATTCACTCTTAATGAAAGAACTTACCCTTACTTGTCTCTTTGCAAGACGGTAACGCACTCGTGCCAGACGAGCCTATAACACCTGAGCATAGACATAAGCAGTTCAAGTCTTAAAAAAACACAAAAAAAACTGTGATAACCAGTAGTGAGCCGAACTACGGCGATCTGATTCTCAGTAGGAGATACGTAGGCACAAGCACGATGCTTGCCGACCCAATTCCAGTTCTGTTCAGAACTACGTGGACTCTGATTCTCATTACGATGAGATACGTCAGGCTGGGGTGCGATGCCCTATTGAGTCCGTTTATTTCTATCACCCATTCATTTTGTTTTCCGTTTTCGTTCTCGTTCTTTTCCTTTCTAATTCCTTTCCAGTTTAGCAGCAGATGAAGCTTCAGACAATTACACCCTTTTGAGCAGAGCAGTAAGCGTGGATCCCGTCGGGTACAACAGACGATCTGGGGTGTTAATACCTTCCCATGTCGTAACCAACTCCCGAACCCAGTTCTTTGGTTTGCATGACCTTTGTCCTTTCTTTTCTTCTTCTGGTTTGTGCAGCATTACCATTCACGTTCCTTCGGGATAAAAATGTCTGGCTGGAGACTCTACCTTCTCCATGCCACTTTCGCATTTGTACCAGGATGGAAATCCAGGGAGCAAAAATTATACATAAATTATACTTTCATTCTGGACATAATTTCATACTAAGATGTTTCAAAATAAAATTAAATCTATCTTTAGCAAGGGGTTTGGTGAAAATGTTAGCCAATTAATGGTATGTGTCTATAAATTTTAAAAAAAGTATTCCCTTCTTAGTATAGTCCCTAAGGAAGTGATGTTTAATTTCTACATGTTTATCCCTAGAATGTAAAATATGATTTTTAGAAAGAAAGATATCAGAAGTATTATCACAAAAGGTAGGAATGTTACTCTCATAAATTTGATAGTCCTCAAGTGGATTCTTCATCCAGAGCATATGAGTACTGCATCCATCTGCAGCTATATATTCAGCTTCAGCAGTTGATAGTGCAATGGTGGATTGTCTTTTGTTGGACCGGGAGATTAAATTGTCTCCCGGAAACTGGAAGCTTCCAGAAGTACTTTTCCTTTCTATCCTGTCTCCAGCAAAGTCAGCATCACATTACCCTACTAATTATATTATTTGGACTTTCTATAACAAAGACCGAGATTAGTAGTACCTTTCAGATACTTGAAAATTCTCCTAACTATAGGAGATAACCAATCATACCTTTGTAGAGCTTCTGTTCTACTTTCTTACTTACCTCTTCCTTTTCCAGAATGCATTTGGGGTGCATAGGAGTTTTCGATGGCTTACTTTCTGACATATCAAATTCCTCCAGAAGTTCTTTAACATACTTACTTTTATGTATGTAGGTTCCTTCTGGAGTTTTATTGATTTGGATTCCTTGAAAGAGCTTGAGTTCTCCCATTAAGATCATTTCAAATTCTGCCTGCATAGTCTTAGCAAATTCTTTTCCAAGAGAGCTTTTAGTAAATCCAAAAATTATATCATCTACATATATTTGACATATCAAAATGTTATTTTTAAATGATTTACATAATAAAGTTCTGTCCACCTTCCCTCTAGTAAAATCATTTTCTAAGAGAAAGTTACTTAGTCTATCATACTAAGCTTCGGGAGTTTGTTTCAGAACCATATAACGATTTCTTAAGTTTATTAACATATTATGGATGTTTTGTGTTTTCAAAACCAGGGGGTTGATGTACATAAAATTCTTCATCAATGTAAACATTTAAAAATTCACTTTAAACATCCATCTGATAAAGAGTGATGTCATTATTTACAACAAATGAAATTAAAAGTCTGATATATTCTAACCTTGCGACTGGAGCAAAGGTTTCTGTATAGTCTATCCCTTCTTGCTGAATATAACCTTGTGCAACCAACTGTGCTTTATTTATGACAACTTCTCCTTGTTCATTTAGCTTGTTTCTGAAGACACATTTTTTTCCAATGATGTTGAAGCCTTTGGGTTTAGGAACTAGATCCCATATGCAGTTTCTGGTGAAATGATTTAATTCTTCCTGCATTGCGAGTATCCAATCATTGTCTGTGAGTGATTCGTCAATGGAAGTGGGTTCAATCAAAGAAATTAATCCCATTAGAGACTCTTCAGTGTTTTTGAAAGAGGATCTTGTTCTGATTGGATCATCTTTCTTTCCCAGAATTTTATCGTCAGGATGTGCTAGTATACTTTTGGATTGTCTTTTCTGGATGGGTTCTTCAGAAGTTTCTGTGACATTTGTACTGTCTTTTTCTATATTTGGTTGTTCTTCTACTGACCTGATTTATGAACCTGTAATTTGAACTTCTATTTCTCCAAGAGATTCACCATGCTTTGGCTTTTGAGGGCCAAGCTTATCACCAAATCTGACACAAATAGATTCTACCACAATTCGTGTTTCTGTGTTATATACTCTGTATCCTTTTGAACGTTTAGAGTATCCTAACATGAAACATTTTTGTGTCGTAGAATCAAACTTGTGTAGAGGATCATTAGTGTTTAAAATAAAAAAGGTATATCCAAATGGATGAAAATAAGAAATGTTGGGCTTTGTGTATTTCCACAATTCATATGGATTATTTTCCAGAATAGGCCTTATAGAGATTCTATTCTGAATATAACACAATGTATTAACTGATTCTTCCCAAAAGTGTTTAGCCATGTTAGTCTCATTGATCATGGTTCTGGACATTTCTTGTAAGGTTCTGTTCTTTCATTCTACAACTCCATTTTGTTGTGGAGTTCTAGGACAAGATAAATCATGAGAAAAACCATTTTCTTTAAAACCGTTTTCCATTTTTTTTTGTTTTCAAATTCCCCACCAAGATCACTTCTGAGTTTTACAATTCTAAACTCTTTTTCATTTTGAACTTGGGTACAGAAAGTAGAGAATACATAGATTGACTCGTCCTTGTGTCTTAAGAACTTTACCCATGTCCATTTGTTATAGTTATATATGGTCACTAATCCATACTTCTTCCCACTAATGGATGCAGTTTTCACTGGTCCAAACAGATCTATGTGTAGAAGTTCTAATGGTCTAGAGGTATAAACAACATTTTTTTATTTAAAGGAAGGTTTATCAAACTTGCCTTTTTGACACGCTTCACATAGAGCATTTGAGCTGATCTTCAGGTTAGGAAGTCCTCTGACCAGATTGAGTTTGTTAATCTGAGATATTCTTCTCATACTAACATGCCTCAATCTTTTGTGCCAGACCCATTTCTCGTCGTTAACAGACATAAGGCATTTTACATTCTAATTTTTTAGATCTAAAAGTTTTATTTTATAAATGTTATTTTTTCTCTTTCCATTAAAGAGGATTGTTCCATCTTTCTGACTAACTATTTTACATGAGTTTTGATTGAAGATTATATCATAACCATTATCACTTAATTGACTTATGGATAACAGGTTATGCATTAATCCTTCTACTAATAAAACATTGGGTATAAAGGGTAGAATATCATTACCAATGGTTCTAGAGCCAATACATTTTCCTTTCTGATTGCCTCTGAAACCTACGTACCCTCCAGCTTTAAGTTATAGGCTTTGGAACATATGCTTTCTTCCTATCATGTGTCGCGAGCATCCAGAGTCTTGGTACCAAGATTGGTGTTTCAATCTTGTTGTTAAAGACATCTGCAACATAAAAGATTTTATCCTTGGGTACCCATAATATTTTATGATGCTATCGGAACTAGTTTAATCTTTTGAGTTAGATTCTTTCTGAGCTTTTTGTAATTCAAGGAGATTCTTAAGTTTTGAAATGGTTTCTTTTAGCACAAAATGTTTTGCTTTTAGTTTCTTAGTCTCTTCAGACTCAGATATCAGACCATGTTTCAGTTTCTTATATTTGAGTTGAACTTTTTGATATTTTTCTAGAATTTCTGATAGACAATCTTCTAATTGAGATCTAGAAATTTTAGACAATACCTCTTCAGCTTCTGAGTCTGATCCTGATTCTGATGAGTTGGTATCATATGATATGTTTGACATTAAAGCAATATTGGCGTGTTCATTTCCTGATTCAGATTATGCTTTAGAAGATTCTGAGTCATCCCAAGAAGTCATAAGACTTTTCTTCTTGTCTTTGTTAAATTTCTTCTTTGGCTTTTCTTTCTTCAGTTTAGGACAATCACTTTTCTAGTGTCTGAGATCCTTGCATTCATAACATACCACCTCTTTGCTTCTTGACTTTTTGTAGCCAGAGGATGATTCAAAGTAACGGTTTGATCTTCTGGGGTTTATGAATTTCTTTTGTCTATGATTCCAAAGTTGTTGAACCCTTCTAGAGAGGAGTGCTAGTTCGTCTTCTTCTGAGGAGCCACCAGAGCTTTCTTCTTCTTCTTGAAAAGATTTAGTTTCATATTTATTATATTTAAGAGCAACAAACATAACTTTCTTTTGGGGTTCACCTTCTTCTAGTTCTATCTCGTGACTTCTTAGTGAGCTGGTCAGTTCTTCAAGAGATATTTTGTTCAGATTTTTGGAAAGCGTTAGGGTTGTGACCTTGGGTCTCCATGCCTTTGGTAAGCTTCTAATGATCTTCTTCACATGATCTTCTCTTGAGTATCCTTTATCCAGAACTTGAAACCTTGAGAACATTTTCTCAATCGTTTCATCTTCTTCCATTTTGAAGGCTTCATACTTCTGGATGAGCGCCAAAGCTTTTGTCTCTTTGACTTGAGTGTTGCCTTCATGCGTCATTCTCAAAGAATCAAACATGTGTTTGGTAGATTCTTTGTTTGTGATCTTCTCATATTCTATGTGCAAGATAGCACTTAAGAGAATTGTTCTGGCCTTTTGGTGATTTATGATGTCTTTATTTTGTTGAACTGTCATGTTTCTTCTTTCAATCTTATGACCGTTTTTTCCCATTAGATGATTGTAGCCATCATTTACCATATCCCAGAGATCACCGAAATGATCTAGAAAGAAACTTTCGAGTACGCATTTCTAGTAATCAAAATTTTCACCTGTCGCTCCCCGGATTTTCATCCTAGTACAAACGCGAAAGTGGCGCGGAAAAGGTAGAGTCGCCAGCCAGACATTTTTATCCCGAAAGAATGGGAAAGGTAATGTTGCAAGAACCTGAGGAAGAAGGAAAGGACAAGGTCCTGTGAACCAAAGATCGGGGTTCGGGAGTCGGTTACGACCTGGGAAGGTATTAGCACCCCAGATCGTCCGTCGTACCCGACGGGATCCACGCTTGCTAGTTTCTTTCAAAGGGTGAGAAAAATATAACTGTTGCTGAACAAATGAACTGCTAACTGGAATGGAACATGAAATGAGAAAGGGAATAAGAAGAGAGAATGGGAAGAAAGAGGGAAATGTAGAGAAAATAAAGAATGTGCTCGAACGGGCCCTACCCCGCTGCCTACGTACCTAATCGGGATAATGAGGATCAGAGTCGACGTAGTTCGCCTAACTAAGGCGGGAACTATAGTTTGTGTTTTTTATGGCTGGAACTGCGTATGTCTATGCTCAGGTGTTGCAGGATCGTCTGGTACGAGTGCGTTTACCGTCTTGCATGCGAGACAACTCGTCGCAAGTTCGCGCTAAGAGTGAATGAGATGAGAAGAGAATTCCCGCAGGAAAGTCGCTTATTATTTTTTTTTGTCTTTTATGAGAAATGTTTTGAATTTGTTTGTGAACATCCTCATACTAAGACCTATCTATCGCGGGAAGTACTTATACCTCGCCCCGAAACAGGACGCGTATAAGCACTCCGCCACAAAGTCTCGTGTCGTACAAGAACGTTCAATCTTTATTAGGTATTTTATTATTTTCTTCATGAAGTGAGAAAGAATGACTCAAGTTGGAAAAAGGACAAAAAACTAAGGGGGACTAAGACCAACCCTAAGTTATTTATTTACAAGTGTGGTCATATGGTTTGTGAGGTTTTCTAATCCTAGAGGTCAAAAAGGAAAAGAAAGAAGAGAAAAGGATGCAACTTACTTCCTAAGGAAGGTAAGTTGATCCTAACAAAAGGGAATCCTACCAAACACAAATATGGAAGGAAAAAATGAATTAAAAGGCATAAAAGAAATGCATAAAAAATAAAGGATAAAGTGAAGTAAACTTACCTCAATCTTCCCCACTACAAAACAAATGTTAGTGCGTTTTTATTAAAAAGAATAAGGTAAGCACACAACAACTAAATCCTAATTAAATTCTAAGGCACCTTGGACCTAAACTAGACTCTATTTTAATCCTAAAGGAACTAAAAAATGCTAGGACAAAACTACAGCACCTATTACAGCCTCTATTACACAAACAACCATGAAAACAATGCATAACACCAAGCAGCTTTTTACAGCCAGAATTTGATTATTTTCACTTTTAAAGCACAAACTCAATGCAAAAATCACTAATCTCATCATGAACATGTATTTGAACTTAAATCAACATATACCAATGCAAGAACATGAACATTATTGAATGATTATGCAAGCATGCATCACATGGATTATGCAACAAGTAAATGCACAAAGTAGCACCTAAACATGCATATGAACATGGCATTTGAACATGGTGATTATTAATTATGAACATACGACATGATAGCTCAAAAATGATGTCAAACTTAATACAAAATTCAGAATTAAATTGATATGGATGATGTGATCAAGTATGCAACGAAATGCAACCGAATGCACAATTATGCAACATGCAAAATGCAAATACATCAACATAATGGAATGCAAAAAATGATTTGATGCAATGCAAACATGTAAAAACAAAATGCAACATGATTAATATGTGTCAAATAATGCACAAACATGGTAACAACATGCAAGAACTCAAGCTATACACAAAGAAACACAAAAATGCATAAAACGCGACATGCACAGAATCGTGTCGAAACGAATCGAAATGGGGGAACTAGCTACTGGCAATGGACTCAAAAATTCCCTAAAATCACTACCTAAAAATGTATGAAACCTAAAGGCACTAGAACTTAGGACTAAGCCATCAAATAAGCCAAAAAAAACAAAAATTAACAGCGTTAACCGGTTAACCAATTGGTTAACCGGTTAACGAACCTAAATCTGCCATATTTTGTGGCCAATATGCACCCGTTAACCGGTTAACCAAATGGTTAACCGGTTAACACTGAACCAGAAGGTAAAAAAAGTTTAGAAAAAAAGTGCTTTTGGCCACAAACTCACTTCTAATGATCCCTAACATACCTAGGAACATGTTAACACGAATTTCTACTTAATTTGAGCTTATTTACACATGCTAACACCTATAGCTATCAACATTTTAGCTTCTAAGTCATTACAAATCTTAAAATGCAAGCAACACATACTGAAACATAATCGATCGCAATCAAAATGAAAAGAACTTAAAGAACGCCAAAAGTGGCAAGATGAAGAGAATAACTTAAAGAAGAAGTGATTAAGATCACCAACCTACGAAGCGGAGGAGTGCTTCGGTGATTGTTGCAAGAATCAGAGCTTGAATCAAAGAGAAAACCGAAAACCGAGAAATCACAAAATAAATGCGTTCTTGAGCTTGAATCTTCGTATGCTTCCGATAAGTCGATAATCCTCACAAAATTCTCTTCTTCTATAATCCACAATCAAAGAAGGTTGAGGGCTTAAGCTTTAAGATCTTCAAGTTTCAATGTGAAACTTGAAGAGCTTATTTGAAAAGCTTTAGTGAGAGGGAGAGGGAAAGTGAGAGAGAAAAAGTGCTTATCAAAGAGTGAAAATTGGAAAATGGTGTTCAACCCTTTTGGTTAGGATGAAAATGACTTAAATAGAGACTAGGCTAGGAGCTAGGTTTGGGTTTGGGGCCCAAAAATTAGGTTTGGGATCCAAAATTAGGTTTGGAAGTTAGTTAGGGTTAGGGTTGGAAAAGGGAATATTCCTTGGAATATTCTAGAAGATGGTGGAAGGTGGTGGAAGTTTCCAAGGGAAATGGAGTAGAATTGAAGTGGAAAAATGAGATGGAAAGAATGAAAGGAAGTGTGGAAAGAAAGTGGAAGGAAAGGTGGAGGGAAATGGTGAAACTAACTACCTTTCAAATGATTTTTCTTTTGATTTTTCTATGATTCCTCCATCATTTCTTGATCAAGTTTGAACCATAGGATCATTGTAACCCTAATTTCATGATCTCGATCTTAAAAGTCAGGATTCGACCCTTTTCACCTAGCTCGGTTGCCTTTTCTCTGATTCCTTGATTTTCCGTCGTCCGGCCAGTCGAACCCCTTCCAAAATGAATTTGTGGATGAGATTTGAAACTCAAGCACTTGACATCATATATAAGTCAAAGGAATCCTTCTTGAATCAAAACTTCACGCGGAAGCCCCGTAGAAACGAAACCCTAATTCGGCTTTTTTCCCTCAGGAAATATTGCACTGCTTGCCTCCTTCAATCAAACCAAAACTTTCCATGACTTGTGGCTTCAAGTGAAGACTTGTGGGATATTGTGAACCCTTTGCACAAGGTTGAGAAGCTTTGTGGCCCTTCGGTAGCCTCTTCATAGCTTTCAGTTGCTCCGAACATTGATCAAATACCCACGCCTCGACTATGCTATATATGATGCAATGTTTTTGGTTATTTTATGAATTTATGTATGCAAAATGTTGAGGAAATGAGAGGGCAAATTTTGAGGTATTACAATTTCCTGTATTCAATCATCTGCAGGCCTGAACGAATAATTGCGAGAGCTTTTAGACGTTCAAGGTATGGAGTGATTGAATACTCGAATAAAACCTGGAAATTTGAACTCTGTGGGAAGTAAAATACATTGGGAAGATTGCCATCCTCAAATGATAATTCTCAAAAAAGATCCTTGGATTTAAAACAAAACCATCCTTGAATGGAGACGCGATGGCATACCGGCCTCAGTCGATAACCAGAAACACAAAGACTGGCCTCAGACAGACTTTGCAGAAGAGACAAACTGACCTCAATCAATAAGCTCAAAATTGTATATCATCCTCGAATGATAACCACAACAACACAGACAAGACCAACCTAAGAAGGACTTGAAGAAAAGAATTCCATCCTCGAATGACAATTCTCAAAAGGGATACTCGGATTTAAAACGAAACCATCCTCGAATGGAGACGCAATGGCATACCGGCCTCAGTCGATAACCAGAAACACAAAGACTGGCCTTAGACAGACTTTGCAGAAGAGACAAACTGACCTCAATCAATAAGCTCAAAATGGTCTATCATCCTCGAATGATAGCCACAACAACACAGACAAGACCAACATCATAAGGACTTGAAGAAAATAATTCCATCCTCGAATGACAATTCTCAAAAGGGATCCTCGGATTTAAAACGAAACCATCCTCGAATGGAGACGCAATGGCATATCAGCCTCAATCGATAACTAGAAACACAAAGACTGGCCTCAGACAGACTTTGCAGAAGAGACAAACTGACCTCAATCAATAAGCTCAAAATGGTCTATCATCCTCGAATGATAGCCATAAAACACAGACAAGACCAACCTTAGAAGGACTTGAAGAATATAATTCCATCCTCGAATGAAAATTCTCAAAAGGGATCCTCGGATTTAAAACGAAACCATCCTCGAATGGAGACGCAATGGCATACCGACCTCAGTCGATAACCAGAAACACAAAGACTGGCCTCAGACAGACTTTGCAGAAGAGACAAACTGACCTCAATCAATAAGCTCAAAATGGTCTATCATCCTCGAATGATAGCCACAACAACACAGACAAGACCAACCTCAGAAGGACTTGAATAAAAGAATGCCATCCTCGAATGACAATTCTTAAAAGAGATCCTCGGATCTACAACAAAACCATCCTCGAATGGAGATGCAAAGGTATACCAGCCTCGACTGATAACCAGAAACACAAAGACTGGCCTCAGACAAACTTTGCAAAAGAGACAAACTGACCTCAATCAATAAGCTCAAAATGGTTTATCATCCTCGAATGATAGCCACAACAACAAACAAGACCAACCTCAGAAGGACTTGAATAAAAGAATGCCATCCTCGAATGACAATTCTTAAAAGATCCTCGGATCTGACACGAAACCATCCTCGAATGGAGACACAAAGGTATACCAGCCTCGACTGATAACCAGAAACACAAAGACTGGCCTCAGACAAACTTTGCAAAAGAGACAAACTGACCTCAATCAATAAGCTCAAAATGGTCTATCATACTCGAATGATAGCCACAACAACACAGACAAGACCAACCTCAGAAGGACTTGAAGAAAAGAATTCCATCCTCGAATGAAAATTCTCAAAAGGGATCCTCGGATTTAAAACGAAACCATCCTCGAATGGAGACGCAATGGCATACCGGCCTCAGTCGATAACCAGAAACACAAAGACTGGCCTCAGACAGACTTTGCAAAAGAGACAAACTAACCTCAATCAATAAGCTCAAAATGGTCTATCATCCTCGAATGATAGCCACAACAACACAGACAAGACCAACCTCAGAAGGACTTGAAGAAAATAATTCCATCCTCGAATGACAATTCTCAAAACGTATCCTCGGATTTAAAACGAAACCATCCTCGAATGGAGATGCAATGGCATACCGGTCTCAGTCAATAACCAGAAACACAAAGACTGGCCTCAAATAGACTTTGCAGAAGAGACAAATTGACCTCAATCAATAAGCTCAAAATGGTCTATCATCCTCGAATGATAGCCACAACAACACAGACAAGACCAACCTCAGAAGGACTTGAAGAAAAGAATTCCATCCTCGAATGACAATTCTCAAAAGGGATCCTCGGATTTAAAACGAAACCATCCTCAAATGGAGACGCAATGGCATACCGACCTCAGTCGATAACCAGAAACACAAAGACTGGCCTCAGACAGACTTTGCAGAAGAGACAAACTGACCTCAATCAATAAGCTCAAAGTGGTCTATCATCCTCGAATGATAGCCACAACAACACAGACAAGACCAACCTCAGAAGGACTTGAAGAAAAGAATGTCATCCTCGAATGGCAACTCTCAAAAGATATCCTCGGATCTACAACGAAACCATCCTCGAATGGAGACACAAAGGTATACCAGCCTCGACTGATAACCATACATACAAAGGAAATAGGATAAGATGGAACGAGATCCTTGTACATAAATGAGAGCCCAGGAAAATAGGACCGTTGTACAAAACGAGAGCCTGCAACGCGACTGTTGTACCAAACAAGACGCATAATAATTGGAAAACAATGATTCTAAAAGACAAGGGTGTCTGAAAAATGATGTTGGTATCCTCTATGCGGAGTACTTCAGGTTGAGAATATGTCATATATACCTCAAAACTGGCCCATGCTGGCATGCATATGTTTTAATTTAAGGCGTAATGCTCCATGATGATGGAAATGCTACGCTTTAGAGGATGCAAATGCAAATGCAAAGGGATCTCCCAATGAGATTGCAAGTATCCCAGATGGCTTGACTGGGGAAATGATGATCACTGCATTGATCTTGATTCATCCTGATGAGGAAGCAACGACTCTGTGGGGACAGTGCTAATCACTGCACTGATCTAATCCGTCCTGATGAGGAGAAGACAACTCTGCGGGGAAAGTTGTCTATGATACGCCGGCTCTGAACAGCCGCCATTGCCAAAAATAAATTGGACTTTGAGATTGGAGCGCCAAGACCCTGCTGGAGACGCACTCTTCTTGCTAGGTACGCTACCCGTTGAACTCTGTTGGGGAAGTGAAACCTTCTGACTTAGCTGGGGAAACAAAGGCATGGCACTGCTGAGGAAGCAACTCGCTGGGGAGGAATGACACTCCTTGTACTGTAGGGGATTGCCCCTGTCTGAAGGGAAACTTCCGCTTGGGGATGACACCCACCTCCTGCTACCTTGCTGAACTCCGCTGGGGAAGATTGGAGACACCCTGGGAGACATATGCTCCTGTTCTGGCGACTTCACTGGGGATTTTCTTTTAGCTCTATTAGCAACACCGGTACTTGTACCTGCATGAACACAATCGATAGTACCTGCAACATGGAAAGTTAGTTTGGGACCTGCCTGCCCCAGGCTCGTAGTATGAACCATTATCTGGGTATCTCGACACCCTTTCAGAGTTGTATTAAATGTTTCTGTCCTCCTGCATGAGTTAGAAAGCATTCAAATGTTCACAACACAATGTAAATCACAATTTGCTGGACGTTTTCGCAATCAATCAATGCTAGATGAAAGAACAAAAACAAGAAGCAAAATAGTCACAAGTTGACTGAAGTTGAAGTTTATTGATTCAGAAAAATGGCCATGAATAGGCAGTACAAAGGAAATAGTTCCCTGGAAAGAGGAAACAACCAAAAAGGAAAACAAACTATCCTATTGGCAATGTGAGAAGTGAATATCATCAAGTCTCAACCCGGTTATGACCTGTATGTCTTCAAGACGCTCTGCTCGCTCTGCCTCTTGAGAAAGAGTAATTGAATTGATCTTCAACCCTTAGGATAGCCTCAACTGTAGATAAGTTACGGATCTCGCAGATCGCAGTCGTTCGTGTTAATCCCTCTTTTGCATGGATCGCCTTTTCAGGTTTTCAATCCACCGGGATACCCTTTTTTGCATGAGTTGTCCGATGTGGCTTTTCAACTCAACGGGTGTACATTTTTTTCAAGATGTCCCTAACTTTTTCCCGAGCCTTTTATTCTGTTTTTGGCTCGCCGGGATGCCCATTTTTGCCTGGATCTTTATTCTGTTTTTATCCAGCGGGTCCTTTTTACACGAAGTATTTTCTTACTGCGTCTGCGTTGACAGGGGATTGGAAGTCTTTTCCGTCCATGGTTGTCAGCATCAAGGCTCCACCTGAGAAAACATTTTTAACCACGAACGGTCCTTCATAGTTGGGTGTCCATTTTCCCCTGTGATCATTGAGAGGAGGAAGAATCCTTTTCAGTACCAAGTCACCTTGCATGTACCTCTGTGGTCGCACCTTCTTGTCAAAAGCCTGCTTCATCCGTCGCTGATACAACTGTCCATGGCATACAGCTGCTAGACGTTTCTCTTCAATGAAGCTCAATTGATTATATCTGGATCGGAGCCACTCAGCTTCATCTAGCATAATGTCCATCATTAACCTCAACAAGGGGATTTCCACTTCAATTGGTAGGACTGCCTCCATACCATACACCAGTGAGAACGGGGTTGCCCCTGTTGAAATACGTACTGACGTTCTGTACCCATGCAACGCAAATGGTAGCATCTCATGCCAATCCTTGTATGTCACCACCATCTTCTGCACAATCTTCTTGATGTTCTTATTGGCCGCTTCGACGGTGCCATTCATCTTCGGGCAATATGGAGAAGAGTTGTGATGCTCTATTTTGAAATCTCGACACAAGTCAGCCATCATCTTGTTGTTGAGATTAGAACCATTATCAGTAATGATCCTTTCAGGAATTACGTACCGGAAAATGATGTCTCTTTTAATAAATCGGGCTACCACTTGTTTAGTGACATTGGCGTAGGACGCCGCTTCAACCCACTTCGTGAAATAGTCTATAGCAACCAGGATGAAGCGATGACCATTAGAATTTGTCAGCTCGATCTTGCCAATCATATCAATGCCCCACATGGCAAACGGCCATGGGGAAGACATGAAACTCAACGGATTCTGAGGCACATGGACCTTGTCAGCATAAATTTGACACTTGTGGCATTTACGGGAGTATTTACAACAATCAGATTCCATGGTAATCCAATAGTATCCCGACCTCAACAATTTCTTGGCCATAGCATGTCCTCCAGCGTGGGTACCAAAGGAACCTTCATGGACCTCTTGCATCAACAAGTCTGCTTCGTGTCTATCCACGCATCTAAGCAAACCCATGTCGATGTTTCGCTTGTACAACACGCCATCTTGATTCAAGAAGAAACCTCCTGCCAGTCTTCTAAGGGTCTTCTTGTCCTTACTGGATGCCCCAGCCGGGTATTCTTGAGCCTTCAGGAATTGTTTGATGTCATGATACCAAGGCTTGTTATCTTCACCATTGTCAACTGGAAAGACATAAGCGGGTCTTTCAAGACGGGAGACCGTAATTCGAGGCACGAAATTCTCTTGACAAACTTTAATCATGGACGATAAAGTTGCTAGAGCATCGGCGAATTGGTTTTCATCTCGAGGAATAAAATTCAGCTTCACTTTGGTGAAGAAAGTTAACAACCTCCTGACATAATCTCTGTACGGGAGCAAATGAGGTTGATGAACCAGCCACTTGCCATTGACCTGATTTACCGCCAAAGCGGAATCTCTGATGATCTCGAGGTTTTTAACTCGCAAGTCGATTGCCTCTTCAATCCCCATGATACACGCTTCATACTCCGCCTCATTGTTAGTGCATTCGAAAGTCAACCGAGCAGCTAAAGGTGTATGGACCCCTTCTGGCGAGATGATAAAAGCGTCTACTCCACTTCCATTCATGTTCACAGCCCCGTCAAACATCAACTTCCATTTGGATTCAGGGTCTGGTCCCTCCTCCGAAAGTGGTTCTTCGTAGTCTTTCGACTTGAGGAACATGATGTCCTCATCCGGAAACTCAAACCTCATGGGTTGATAATCCTCGATTGGCTGCTGAGCCAAGTATTCTGACAACACACTTCCTTTAATTGCCTTTTGTGAAGTGTATTGTATGTCATACTCCGTTAATATCATCTGCCACCGGGCTACTCTTCCCGTCAGAGCTGGCTTTTCAAAGATGTATTTCACCGGATCCATCTTGGAAATTAAGAGAGTGGTGTGAGTCAGCATGTACTGTCTTAGTCGGCGAGCAACCCATGCCAAAGCACAGCAAGTTTTCTCGAGTAGTGAGTATCGCGTCTTACAATCGGTAATCTTTTTGCTAAGGTAATAAATGGCGTGCTCTTTTTGACCAGACTCGTCCTGCTGACCCAACACACATCCCATCGATCCTTCAAGCATAGTAAGATACATAATCAAAGGTCTCCCTGGCACTGAAGGCATAAGAATTGGGGGCTCTAGCAGGTATTCTTTGATTCGGTCAAAGGCTCGCTGGCAGTCTTCGTTCCATTTCATGGCCTGATTCTTCCTCAGAAGCTTAAAGATGGGCTCACACGTGGCCGTTAAGTGAGAAATAAACCGTGCAATGTAATTTAGTCTCCCTAAGAAGCCACGCACTTGCTTTTCAGTCTTCGGCTCAAGCATCTCTTGGATGGCTTTCACTTTGGCCGGATCAACCTCAATTCCTTGCTCACTAACAATGAAGCCGAGTAACTTGCCAGAACGGACCCCGAAGGTACACTTATTCGGATTCAACCTTAGTCTGAACTTCCAAAGTCTGTCAAACAACTTTGCTAAATTAACCAAGTGCTCTTCCTCTGTTTGGGATTTCGCTATCATATCATCAACATAAACCTCAATCTCATGATGGATCATGTCGTGAAATAACGTCACCATTGCCCTTTGATAAGTAGCTCCAGCATTCTTCAAACCAAATGGCATGACCTTGTAACAGAAGGTGCCCCAAGGAGTGATGAAAGTTGTCTTTTCCATGTCATCGGGAGCCATCTTAATCTGATTATAGCCGGAAAAATCCGTCCATGAAGGAGAACACGGAAAACTGAGCAGTATTATCGACAAGTACATCTATGTGAGGTAGAGGGAAGTCATCTTTGGGGCTGGCCCTATTCAAATCCCTGTAGTCCACACACATCCTGACTTTACCGTCTTTCTTGGGAACTGGCACAATGTTGGCAACCCACGGAGGATAACTGGTCACGACCAAGAAGTCAACATCAAACTGTTTTGGTACTTCTTCTTTTATTTTAATTGCCATATCTGGATGTGTGCGCCTCAACTTCTGCTTTACCGGAGGACAATCTTCTCTGAGAGGCAGCTTGTGTACCACGATGTCAGTGTCTAAACCCGGCATATCTTGGTAGGACCATGCGAAGACGTCAACATACTCCCGAAGCAAAGCAATCAAACGAGTCTTGACAGATCCTTCTAATGCGGCCCCGATCTTGACTTCTTTCTTGTCTTCTTCTGTACCCAGGTTTATTACTTTGACAGCTTCTTCATGCGGCTGAATCATCTTCTCCTCCTGCTTAAGCAGTCTGGCCAATTCTTCAGGTAGTTCGTAATCCTCTTCACCTTCCTCATCGGCTTGATAGATTGGATTGTCGAAGTCATACTCAGCCATAACAGGGTTGTCATTGATAAGATCCGGTGACGAGCACCTGCATGAATGGTGATTCATGCAAGGCTTTAGAAAAGGCTTGAGAAAATGAGATACACTGCCAGTTTAAAACTTTTCTTTCTTTTTGAAAAACAAAAGCAAAAAATGAAAGACAAAGAACAACAATGAATGAATGCGAAATGTCAGCTTTATTTATGATTGTAAATTGTGTTAGTAACATAAGAACCCATACAAAAAGCTATTATGCCCCGGGCAGGACATAGTGCTTGAATACAGGAAAAACATAAACAAAAATCATTACTCTTCGAAAGAGGTGACTGAAATAAGCCTTTCTGATGTCCAATTGCTAAGCTGAGTCCCTGGAACAGCAGGCCTGATCCACTCATCTAGGTCACAATCACTATCGACTGCGTCATCCTGTACAACACTGATGTTTCCATAATTTACCACTCCCGCACTCGTGAAAGTGATTGGGCCTTGACGACCTCTAGCATTTGGTTTGGACGATGAGTGCCTAGGATGGTAACCAATTCCGAACATATCTTTCTTTTCTGGCACTTCCACTGGACTGCCCCATCCTTCTCGTATCCCAGATTCTACCAACTCAAGCGCTTGCTTATAAGAGGCTATGAAAACCCCCTTCTTCGGTTCTTCAGGAGAAGCTGCCACTATAGATGCTTGCTCAGACTTCAAGGGCTCAAAATCCTGACATGGGGTCTCAACTATTTCGCCATCCATCTCTACATATTTGACTGAAGCTAGATGACTCACAAAAATGTCTTCTTCCCCACTGACAGACACAATTTGACCCTCCCAGACGAACTTTAGCTTTTGATGGAGTGTGGACGACACTGCTCCTGCTGAGTGTATCCACGGTCTTCCGAGTAAACAACTGTATGCAGGCTGTATATCCATTATGTAGAACGTGGTATTGAAGATTTCTGGACCTATTTTAATTGGTAAATCCACCTCCCCGAACACTGATCTCCTCGACCCATAAAATGCTCGAACTACCAGGTCGTTGGGCTTCAGAACTACTCCATCATAATCCAACTTCATCAGTGCTTTCTTGGGCAGGACATTCAACGATGACCCAGTATCTACCAACACGTGAGAGAGTATTGCACGTTTACAATTCCAAAGATATATGCAATGCTCGGTTATGAGCACGCCCTTCAGAGGTCAAATCCAGGTCTGTGAAACCCAATTCGTGACTGGCATTGACGCTGGATACCACCTTCCAACTAATTTACTGAAATATCCTGAGGTACGTACGCCTTGTTCAGAATATTCAGGAGAGCCTTCCTGTGAGAATCAGAAACATGAGCAAGGACAAGATGGAAATCTTCGACGGCGTCTGCTGCAGATGGTCCACAATCTTGTAGTCTCTCTTTTTGATAATCCTCAGGAATTCTTCAGCTTCTTTATCAAATGTGAGGTTTGGATCAGTTGCTGGCGCATGATCATTGACAACTGCTGGCTGCTTCCCTCTTGCTCTAGCCTGGGCTTCTGCAGTGTCTCTGGGTGGTTTCACATTATTCCTTAGTGTTTCCGGCGCAAACAACCTTCCACTTCTAGTAAAGCCCTGTAGATGTTTAGAATTGGCAGAATTTTTGACCAACAAGAAATGTTGAATTCAGTTCAGAATGTCCTATCAGATGTTGGGACATTATCAAACAGAGTATAAGAACTTAATTCAGGATGTCACACCAGATGTTGGGACATTGTGTTAATGATTTAAGTTCAGTTTTTCAAGATGTCCCAACAGATGTTGTGACATCTCAAACCTGCTACCAAAATTAATTAATGACTAACTGATTTGAGTAATTTAAGGAAAGTTATCTGGAATTAATTATGGATGGACAAAAATAGAATAAGGCGCATCTGTAGGGAGTATTGTTATGAGACTTCAGCATAATCAGAAGAACTAAATCACCTAGAATCTAGGAAGTAACAAACCCTAATTCAAGGTGGAAGCTGCATGCGTTTTAGGACTGGATTAACCTACAGAAAGCCCAAAATACAAACACCTATTTAATCAACAGAAACTCACAGAATTGAGTACGAATTTAAGAAGACCAAATAGGGTGTTTTGTGTTTTAATAGCAGGTTGTTTTTAATTGTACCACTTTATGAGCTTTTAAGCAAAAGTGTATTTGTGACTTGATTGAAACTGTGAAGTAAGATCAAGCTGTTTTGTTTGAAGTATGACTTCAATTTTATTAAACTTGTAAACAAGATCACTGTGTGATTGAGGGGGAGTGAGTTGGTACTCATATCTAAGTTGTGTCTTAGGTAGAAATTGCATTGGGTAGATATTAAGTGAAAGATTAAACTGGGTGGTTTAAGTCTAGAATTAATATTACTTATAGTGGATTTCCTCCTGGCTTAGTAGCCTCCAGATGTAAGTGTGGTTATACACTGAACTGGGTTAACAAACTACTGTGTTGTTTAATTTTCTTGCACTTTAAGTTTTGGTTAAATTTGTCAAGTGTTGGAACATCTCATTCGACATCTCATACCTGATCACAGAATTTCAATTGGCATCAGATCAGACACCCTGCCTGTTTATACTGGGTGAGATCTAGGGAATACAAATTCTGGAAACATGGACAGAGATATAGGATCAGTAAATAGACCACCTATACTGGATGGATCTAATTATGACTATTGGAAGCCAAGAATGATTGCATTCTTAAGATCACTTGACAACAGGGCCTGGAGAGCAGTCAACATTGGATGGGAACATCCTGTCCAAGACACCAAAGATGGAGCAAAAGTGTTGAAACCTGAAGAAGAATGGAGTAAGGAGGAAGAAGATTCAACACTAGGCAACTCCAAGGCCTTAAATGCTTTATTCAATGGCATTGATAGGAACATCTTTAGACTTATTCATCACTGTGAGCTGGCCAAAGATGTTTGGGACACTCTCAAAACAACTCATGAAGGAACATCAAAGGTAAAGATGTCAAGACTTTAACTTCTCACCACCAAGTTTGAAAACTTGAGAATGAAGGAAGATGAGACAATTCATGAATTCTACATGAACATCTTAGAAATAGCCAATACTTCTGGAGCCTTGGGAGAAAAGATGACTGATGAAAAGCTTGTAAGAAAGATTCTCAGATCTTTGCCAAAAAGATTTGACATGAAAGTCACAGCAATAGAAGAAGCTCAAGACATATGCACAATGAAAGTTGAAGAGCTTATTGGTTCCCTTCAAACATTTGAGATGGGAATGAATGACACAAATGTAAAGAAGCACAAAAGCATAGCCTTGGTGACAAATACTGATGAAGAAGAAGAGAATGATGAATCAGAAACTGGTGAAAGCTTATCAGACAACATTTCTATGCTTGGAAGACAATTCAAAAAGATTCTCAGAAAGATGGAATACAAATCCAAACCCAGTGGAAGATACACAAACTCTTCTGAGAACAAAAGACCTTATGATGCTAATAGAAGGTCAAATTATGATGAAAAGACCAGTCAAGAAAAAGGAATTAAATGCCATGGATGTGAAGGATATGGACACATCAGGAATGAATGTCCTACCTACTTAAAAAGGCAAAAGAAAAGACTCTCTGTAACCTGGTCTGATGAAGACTCAGGAGGTGATTCAGAAGAAGAATCAGCTAAGCATATCACTGCTCTAGCTGGATTATGTGAATCTGAAAGTGAATCCAGTGATGGGGAGCTTACTTTTGAAGAACTTGAGCAAGCATACAGAGAACTATTCAAAAGAAGCACTGAAATATGCAGTGAGAGTATAAAGCTAAAGAAGCAGAATGAGGCACTAAAGGATGAAAAAGCAAGTGATCTAGAGATCATTGACACCTTGAAAAGTGAAGTAAGTCTTCTCAACTCCAAGTTGGAACACATGTCCAAATCTGTTAGAATGCTGAACAGTAGCTCAAGTACACTGGATGTTATTCTCAACAACAATAAGCATTCAGGGGATAAAAGTGGACTGGGATTTAACAGAGTTCATAAGGATGAAGCTAGCTCTAGCAAAACTACTTCAAAGTCCATACAGTCAAACAAGATGTCCCAACAGATGCTTCAACATCATGAAAAGAACACAAAGTCAAACATAATGTTCCAACAGATGTCTCAACATTCTGAAAAGAACATAATGAAGAAGAAGAATCAAAGATGGAGATGTCATCATTGTGGAAGATTTGGACATATCAAACCTCATTGCTATAAGTTGCATGGATATCCAAATCAGATGTATCAGCAACCTCCTAAGCAGAAGATAGAAGTTACCAAGAAAGTGATGCATAGACATCAAAGAGATCAGCAACCTCCTAAGCAGAAGACAGAGGTCATCAAGAAGGTATGGAGACCAAAAGCTAGTCTTCATGATGATCAAAGCTACATACCCAAGAACAAGATCAACAAACAACCTTGGAGCTCTACTGATGAACAATACACAGGGCAGAGGTATCAAAAGAAATCTCAACTCAAATGGTCAAAGAAAGGTGTTGCATATATAGCACATACATCACTAAGAGTATCAGCTAAAGAAGACTGGTACTTTGACAGTGGATGTTCAAGACACATGACTGGATTGAATAATCTGCTAGTAAACTTAAAGTCACAATCATCCAGATATGTAACCTTTGGAGATGGAGCTAAAGGAGAAATCAAGGGAGTTGGGACCTTGGACTGTCCAGATGTACCAAGACTAGATGATGTGCTGCTGGTTAAAGGTTTAACTGCTAACCTGATCAACATAAGTCAATTATGTGATCAAGGGTACAGTGTAAACTTTACCAAAACTGAATGCATAGTGTCTAACAAAGAACAAAAGGTTGTCATGAGAGGATCCAGATCTAAAGACAACTGTTACATGTGGGAACCTCAAGACTTCAGTCTCACTTCAACTTACTCTTTAGCTAAAGAAGAAGAAGTGAAACTATGGCACCAAAGACTAGGTTATCTTCATTTCAGAGGCATAAAGAAAATCATATCTATGGATGCTGTGAGAGGTATTCCTAAACTGAAGATTGATGATGGCAAAATATGTGGTGAATGTCAAATAGGCAAGCAAACCAAGATGTCCCATCCAAAGCTCCAACATCTGACAACTTCCAAAGATTTGGAACTATTGCATATGGATCTTATGGGACCTATGCAGGTTGAGAGCCTTGGTGTTAAGAGGTATGCCTATGTGGTGGTTGATGACTTTTCAAGGTATACATGGATAAATTTCATCAAAGAAAAGTCTGATGTAATTGATGTATTCAAAGACTTATGCCAAAGAATACAAAGGGAAAAAGCCAGCTGTGTGATCAGAATAAGAAGTGATCATGGAAAAGAATGTGAGAACCAAAAATTCTTAGATTTCTGTTCTTCAGAAGGAATCAATCATGAATACTCTTCACCAATCACTCCTCAACAGAATGGGATTGTTGAGAGGAAGAATAGAACTATTCAAGAATCAACAAGAGCTATGATCCATGCTAAAAAGTTACCTTTGTACTTCTGGGCTGAATCTATGAACACAGCTTGTTACATCCATAACAGAGTTACTCTAAGGAAAGGAACTTTGTTCACAATTTATGAAGTCTGGAAGGGCAGAAAACCCACAGTTAAGTACTTCCATGTGTTTGGAAGTAACTGTTATATTCTGGCAGATAGGGAGCAAAGAAGAAAAGTGGATCCTAAAAGTGATGAAGGTATTTTTCTGGGATACTCTATAAACAGCAGAGCATATAAAGTATTTAATTCTAGAACCAAGGTTATCATGGAGTCCATAAATGTGATAATTGATGATGCTCCTACAGATGTTCCAGAAGATGTTGGAACATCTGCTGATATCAAGACTGAAGCTGAAGAAAAGAGTGATCATTCTGACTTCACTCAAACTGATGCAAGGACAAAACAATCCAGCAAACCTCCCTCCATCAGAATCCAGAAGGATCATCCCAAAGATTTGATAATTGGTGATCCCAACAGAGGTGTAAGCAGATCAAGAGAAGTGATTTCAGGTTCCTGTTTTGTTTCTAAAATAGAACCTAAAAACATCAAGGAAGCTCTTACTGATGAATACTGGATTTGTGCTATGCAAGAGGAATTAGGTCAATTCACAAGGAATGAAGTGTGGAACCTTGTTCCTAGACCTGATGACATAAATGTGATTGGAACTAAATGGGTGTATAAGAACAAGTCAAATGAGAAAGGAGTTGTTACAAAGAACAAAGCTAGACTTGTAGCTCAAGGATACACACAAATTGAAGGAGTAGACTTTGATGAAACCTTTGCACCAGTAGCAAGGCTTGAATCAATCAGACTACTTTTGGGAATTTCTTGTATCTTAAAGTTCAAGCTATTTCAAATGGATGTGAAAAGTGCCTTTTTAAATGGTTATCTTAATGAAGAGATATATGTAGAACAACCTAAAGGATTTGTTGATCCAAGCTGTCCAAATCATGTATACAAACTAAAGAAGGCTCTTTATGGTCTGAAGCAAGCTCCAAGAGCATGGTATGAAAGGCTGACTACTTTTCTTATCAAGCAAGGGTACATGAAAGGTGGAATTGACAAAACCTTGTTTGTTAAATATGAAGATGGAAATGTCATGATTGCTCAAATATATGTAGATGACATTGTCTTTGGTGGGATGTCAGACAGGATGGTTAAACATTTTGTCAATCAGATGGAATCTGAATTTGAAATGAGCCTAGTAGGAGAATTAACCTACTTTCTTGGACTGCAAATAAAGCAAATGGAGGACTCCATGTTCATTTCCCAAAGCAAGTATGCTAAGAACATAGTCAAGAAATTTGGGATGGACAATGCTACTCATAAGAGAACTCCTGCCCCCACACATTTAAAGCTGACTAAAGATGACAAGGGTGAGAATGTAGATCAAAGCCAATACAGAAGTATGATTGGAAGCTTGTTATATCTGACTGCTAGCAGACCAGACATAGCATTTGCAGTAGGTGTATGTGCAAGATATCAAGCTGATCCAAAAGTTAGTCATCTTAATCAAGTCAAGAGAATTCTGAAATATGTTAATGGTACTTGTGACTATGGAATAATGTACTTTCATGGATGCAAACCAATTCTCACTGGCTTTTGTGATGCTGATTGGGCTGGAAATGCTGATGACAGAAAAAGCACTTCAGGAGGATGCTTCTTTCTAGGAAACAATTTGATTTCTTGGTTCAGTAAGAAACAAAATTGTGTATCCTTATCTACTGCTGAAGCTGAATATATTGCAGCTGGAAGCAGTTGTTCACAGTTGGTTTGGATGAAGCAAATGCTCACTGAGTACAATGTCCCACAAGATGTCATGACATTGTACTGTGACAACTTAAGTGCTATTAACATATCAAAGAATCCTATCCAACATAGCAGGACCAAGCATATTGATATCAGACATCATTTCATCAGAGATCTTGTAGAAGAGAAAGTGATTTCACTGGAACATGTAGCTACAAATCTGCAGTTGGCTGATATATTTACCAAAGCCTTGGATGCTACTCAATTTGAAAACCTAAGGGGTAAATTGGGAATCTGCTTATGTGAAATTTAGCAGTTATGGAGATGTGCCAACATGTCATATGACATTGTGTGGCATAAGCACCAGATGGCAACACCAGTCTGGTCAAGCACCTTGAGTATTCCACTCCTAAAAATTCTCCAAGTAACGGCTACTTATAAAATAGCAGCTTGCTTTCAGCTTTTCATATTCTCATCATACTCTCAAAAACGAATTGCATTCTCTAACTGTTTTTCAGAACTCATCAAACCTAAAACTCTTCATCCACCTCCTTCGAAAATGTCTCAAAACCCTAACATTTCTGAAGAAATCCTCAACAAGGAAGATGTGGTGCATGCAACCCCCATTTCTGTGGTACCCATGGATTCAACTCCAATGGACGAAATCAGAGGAAGTGTTCCTCTTGCTAAAAAGCCAAGAACTCCAAAAAGAACAAAAGATCAAGTTTTCAGCAAGACCAAAGGCATACCTTCACCATTAAACACCACTCCAAAAGCTTCTGAATACGTGGATAATTCCATAATGAAGATGGTAAACAGGATCCTATCTGAGCAAAGAGTGGTAAGTGGCATATCTATCCCTCTGAACACCATGCCAGCTCCACAAGAAGATCAACAAACTCAGGCTGAAAAGGACACTCCTGCTCAATAGGATGTCCCAATAGATGTTGAACCATCTGAAGACCAGCAAAAGGTCTCATCTGATACTGCTGATAATACATCTGAGGACCAGAAAAAGGCCTCCCCTGATAGTGATGAAGAAGCATCTGAGGACCAGCACAAGGCCTCCACTGAAGAGCACATCTCTGTTGATCAACCAGCTGAAGAGGAGACTGCTCAACCTCCTCCTGTTGTGAACCTAGAGCATGATTCTGATACAGAAATCATTGCTTCTGTAAACCCTAGCATAGCCAAAAGGCTTAGGACTAGGAAAGAAAAGATGAATGCAGGACATGCAATTCCTGAGAAGAAGCAAGCTACACCAAAGAAGGACAAAGCTAAAGTTGTCTTTGGTCCTACAAAACAATGGAGCAAGGTGCAAACACAAAAGAGGAAAGCTGTCACTCCTCCAGATTCAGATGTTGAAGAAGATGTCCCAACATCTCCTCCAAAGAAGAAACCAGCACCCTCAAGGTCATCAACTGCTGTTCCAGAAGCTCCCTTGGACAACATCTCCTTTCATCATGTTTCAAGTGTGAATAGATGGAAGTTTGTTTATCAAATAAGGGTAGCACTTGAAAGAGAGCTGAGCAGTAATGCACTTGAATGCATAGAGTTAATTGATCTCATCTCTTCTGCTGGCCTCTTCAAAACTGTCTCCAACTTCTCTCCTTGCTATGAGTTGCTGGTCAAGGAATTCATAGTCAACCTCCAAGAAGATTGTGCTAATGGTAAGTCTGCTGACTTTAGGAAAGTATATGTAAGAGGAAGGTGTGTAGAATTCTCTCCTAGGGTTATCAACCACTACCTTGGAAGAGAATCTGATGGCCCAAATGATTTAGGAAAGACTGATAACTAGGTTTGCAAGGTTATCACTGCTAATCAGGTCAAGGCTTGGCCAGTTAAAGGAAAGCTCTCAGTTAGCATGCTGACAAGGAAATATGCCATGCTGAATAGGATTGGTACAGCAAACTGGGTACCTACCAATCATACATCCTCAATATCAACTGGATTGGGCAGGTTCATATTTGCTGTAGGCACTCAAACAAAGCTGGATTATGGAGCTTATATATTTGATCAGACTTTGAAGCATGCTGGATCATCTGCAACTAAGCTGCCAATTGCCTTTCCTTCCCTGCTATGTGGAATAATGCTGAGTCAGTATCCTGGCATCCTCACTGAGAAGGACACAATGTGAAAAAGAGAAAGCCCTCTGGCCTTCCACTACAAGCTGTTTCTGAGTCATCATGCAGCTGATGTTGAAGCACCCTCTGGGACATCTGCTGGTCCTTCAAAGGCAAAGTCTCCAATCTCCAAAGCTGCATTGATTGCTGAACTGAAGAGCACTTGCAAAGAACTGGATGCAAGGAAGCAGAAGCTTGAGGAGATTATCCAAAGGCTGGAGATTGAAGAAAGTGCTCAGAAAGCTGCTACTTCTGATGAGGAGACTGAGGAAGATGAAGAAACTGACTATGAGGAGTCTGAGTGAAAAACTGTATGTGAGGAAAAATGTAATGACTGCTGCATTGTAATTTTGATTTAGTAATGGTAACTTTGGCCCCAAATTTATGTCTAACAAGGGGGAGAACAACAACAACAATGTATGATGCTGTTTAGTTATTAATGAAAAAAAATCTTCTGTTTGCTTCTGAACTGAATCAGTGATGAAAATTTCTGTTGCAACAAGTCTGAATACATGTATGTTTGAGGGGGAGTAAACTCACACATGACTCAACAGAAAAGAACTGCTATACTCTGATAAAAGAACTTCTGTTGCACTCTGATAACCAGAAAATATGTTAGCCAAAAATTAGCCAAAGGGGGAGTTTGTAGATGTTTAGAATTGGCAGAATTTTTGACCAACAAGAAATGTTGAATTCAGTTCAGAATGTCCTATCAGATGTTGGGACATTATTAAACAGAGTATAAGAACTTAATTCAGGATGTCACACCAGATGTTGGGACATTGTGTTAATGATTTAAGTTCAGTTTTTCAAGATGTCCCAACAGATGTTGTGACATCTCAAACCTGCTACCAGAATTAATTAATGACTAACTGATCTGAGTAATTTAAGGAAAGTTATCTAGAATTAATTATGGATGGACAAAAACAGAATAAGGCGCATCTGTAGGGAGTATTGTTATGAGACTTCAGCATAATCAGAAGAACTAAATCACCTAGAATCTAGGAAGTAACAAACCCTAATTCAAGGTGGAAGCTGCATGCGTTTTAGGACTGGATTAACCTACAGAAAGCCCAAAATACAAACACCTATTTAATCAACAGAAACTCACAGAATTGAGTACGAATTTAAGAAGACTAAATAGGGTGTTTTGTGTTTTAATAGCAGGTTGTTTTTAATTGTACCACTTTATGAGCTTTTAAGCAAAAGTGTATTTGTGACTTGATTGAAACTGTGAAGTAAGATCAAGCTGTTTTGTTTGAAGTATGACTTCAATTTTATTAAACTTGTAAACAAGATCACTGTGTGATTGAGGGGGAGTGAGTTGGTACTCATATCTAAGTTGTGTCTTAGGTAGAAATTGCATTGGGTAGATATTAAGTGAAAGATTAAACTGGGTGGTTTAAGTCTAGAATTAATATTACTTATAGTGGATTTCCTCCTGGCTTGGTAGCCTCCAGATGTAAGTGTGGTTATACACTGAACTGGGTTAACAAACTACTGTGTTGTTTAATTTTCTTGCACTTTAAGTTTTGGTTAAATTTGTCAAGTGTTGGAACATCTCATTCGACATCTCATACCTGATCACAGAATTTCAAGCCCCATACTCCAACATTTTCTACTTGAGCTGGGGTTGTACTAGATGTGGCCAACTCTTGCTTCTGTCCGTTACAGTAGACTTCACCACCATAATTCCAAGGAATAGCTCTATCACTCTGATACACTACGGGTCCTACTGTGGTGATGGTTATCGGTGCCACTCTGACCCGCGAAGGAACTTGAGATGGATCGTAGAAGATGGTTACTGTAGAGACTTCGCTTCCCTTCATAACCTTGTCAAACTGCAACATTCCCTCATCAATCATACTCTGGACCACTGCTTTCAACTGCTCACAACCATTTGTAGCTTCAGCACATTCTGGACAATCTTCTTCACACCTAGGGAAGATACCTTTCTTCAATAAGCAAACTTTAACCACATTCAACGGAGTCTGCAGATCGCTGACATGGTGCACTAGGTTTAGACCTTCCCCTTCATCAACTGCCCCAACCGTACTTCCGTGAGGAGGCATGGGGTTCTGAATTACATTAGGAGTAGGAGCAAAGTTGATTGCTTTAGAATCCAGTAGGTCTTAAATAGTATGCTTCAGTGCTTTGCAGTTCTCTGTGGTATGTCCGGGAGCTCCGGAATGAAATTCGCATCTGGCATTTGTATCATAACCCTCGTGGATTTGACTAGGCTTCGGGGGTTGTAGAGTTCGGAGTTGAACCATCTGAAGTTGTAGTAGGTTCTTCAAAAGCGCTGAATAGGACATCGGCGGAGATTCGAAATGTCTTTCTCTGGGCTTCTGGGGGTAATATGGACGAGGAGCTCTTTGCTGATACCCTTGCTGGCGTTGTTGTTGTGGTTGTTGGACCTGCTGTTGAACAGGTTGAGTTGCGATAGTGACATGAGCCACTTGCTGATAAAATCCTCTGTTAGTTCCTCCCCTTTGTGCGTACACTGCACTGGTCTCTCCTTCTCTTCTTTTCACGAAGGGTTTCTTAATACTAGAACTTGAAGCACCTCCGTTATGAATCTTCCCTTGCTTGAGCCAACTTTCTATCCTTTCGCCAGTCAAGATGATATCTGAGAATCCCGCTTGAAGAACATCCAGCTAGCCTTTCCATGAAATGCCCAGGAAAGGTATCCAGGAACAGGTCTACCATTTATCTCTCTCCAACAAAGGCGGTTGCACTCTAGCAGCCACTTCACACCACCTTTGTGCGTAATCCTTGAAGCTCTCGGAATTCTTCTGAGTCAGACTCTGAAGTTCGGTGCGACTGGGTGCCATGTCAATATTATACTGATATTGCTTGAGGAATGCTTCTCCCAATTCCTTCCAGTTCCTCACAGAATTTCTCTCTAGCTTCATATACCATTCCAAGGACCCTCCGGAGAGACTATCCTGGAAGTAGTACATCCAGAGCTTTTCATCCCTAGTATGGGCAGCAATTTTCCGGTAGAAAGCCTGCAAGTGAGTCTTTGGGCAGGAGCTACCGTTATACTTGTCAAAAGTCGGCGGCTTGAATTTGTGAGGAATAACCACCCCGGGGACTAGACCCATGTCAGACACGTCTATCCCCAAAGTGTCTCTACACTCGAGGGCTTTGACTTTCTCAGCAAGCATCAAAAAGTCCTGAAGATTTCCTTCTCCACCGAACCCCAGGTCATTATTGATAGAAGGGAACTGATCATCCTGCTTGTCTTGTATCGGAACGAAAGCTGTCGTGGCTGGTTCTGGAATATGAGGTCCACCTGGGCCATTGCTGGTGTTGGGAGGAGCCCCTTGCCTGTCAGAAGTGGCCGCAAGAGTATTAATATGAGGAGGGTTGAGCCCTTGAATTGCATTTCTTAACTCTTGTTGTCCCTGAGCCATCCCTTGCATCATGGTCATGAACTCTGCCATTCTGGTGCGAAACTCATTAAGCTCTATTTGCACAGCATCCATGACTGTCCTCTGATTTCTGTGAGTTGCATAGCGATGCGGAATATTTTGCCGAAGATATTGGGTCTTCGGCTCTCGCAATCTTTTCCTGAAACACAGATAAGTTAAGCATCCTATAGAAAACCTGCAAAACAAAAAGAAATGCAAATGATGCGTATGAAATGAAATGTGTTCCTTTTATTCCCAAGGCTTTAATTACTTTCCCATTCTGGTATTAAGAGAATAATAATTGGGAAGAAGACCCAAGCGATGTTCAAATACAGTGACGGCCGTGGAGAATTGGCGATCATTACCCCGTGTCGGTGCAACAAATAACTGACAAAAGATTCCAAACAAATCAATCTCATAAACTGAAGTTTGAAACAATAAAGTCCCTGAAGGGTGCCAATCAAAGTACATCAAATAAAGGAATCCCACAACAAGCCTGTGGGTAGTCCAAGTACAACAACTTGAAACTAAACCCTAGGGAACTCGAAGTCTTGCAGCCTCCAGCTAAGACGCCTGACACTCTAGAACAACTGAACGATATCAGGATGACCAGGCTCCTGGATGAGTCTCTGGATGAGGAGGTCCCTTAGATCGAAGGAAGCATGTAACTCTTCAATCTGCTGCAGGAAAGTCACCTCATTCTCTTTGCTTGGACCCGGCTCGGCCTTTGACCTCTTCACATCAGCACGAAGCTTCAACTCTTCAATTTCCTTCTGGACATCTTCAGTTATTTGTTGACTCTTGGCCATCTGACGAAGATGCTCTCTCTGTTGCTCTTGTGCTCTCCGAACTAGCTTCTCTTGTTCTACCAAAGCATCTTGGAGGTTCTTGATCTTCAACTCGAATTCAGCTTCTATCTTCCTTTGTTTCTTCTGATTATCACTCCACTTCTCCTGCCAAAGTGTGATGGCTTCATTAGCCTCATTAAGTTCTTTCTTATCCTTCTGGCGCTGACCCTCCTTATGGATCTCAGCCAATCCTCTCTTCCTGAAGTATAACTCCCTCTCCTCGAAGTCCTTCTGCTTAAGACGAACCGCTTCTTCAGCTCGGAGAGCTCTATCTTCTAACTGATGGTTCTGAATCATTAATTTCTGACAAGAATTATATGCCTCTTGATTCTCAAGCCTAAGTTGCTTGACCAAAGCTTCCGACTTCTGATAATCTTCTAAAGGCACCGTGGTAGGTGGTGGTAACGGTGCAGAGAAAGGGATTAGAGTCACTTGAGCTTTTTCTCTTACCCACGCTTCAAACTCAGGAAACATTTGGTTATTACTCCTGCCCAAGCGTTCTATACCCTTTATATTAATCAATTTCCAAGCACCTGCAGCTTCCCGTACCAATGGGAGATTGTCCTTCACAGGGAAATAAAAAGTCTGATCCAACTCCGAATCCTTGGGAACATTCTTCAAATCGTATCCTAATTGTCTTCTAAAGAGTATGGGGTTGTAATTAATGCCCCCAGCTACTCCTAAGAGGGGAACATTAGGATACTTTCCACAACTGGAGATGAGCTCTTTCCCTTTTAGCCTTAAGGTGAACCATCTGATGTCTTTGGCGGTCAATGCGCTTAGCTTTTGCGACTAGATTACTTTGGGATCCGTGAATACTCCAGTAACAGGGATGTGCCTCATAAACCATGTGTAGAACAACGGGGCACAACATCTAACCAAGCCACCTCGTCTTTTCTCATTCTTATAGTGCACTGAATAATACAAGTCACCTAGGAGAGTAGGCACCGGATTCTTCATCACGAACAAATGAATGGCATTCATATCCACGAACTTCTCCATGTCAGCAAACAAAACTATCCCGTACACAGATAATGCCAAGAGGGCGCAAACTGAATCCCACTGCTTTTCCACGGCACATTCTTCAGCTCTTCTGACCAGAAACTCTAAGGGAAAACCAAGCACTCCCGCCTTGGTGATAACGAGAAAAAGTATCGGTTATATTGCTATGTTTCAATGTCGTTTTATCGCACAATTTTCGTTTTAACACCCGATTCCTCGAGTTTTCTTTGCCATTTTGCAGGTATATCAATTACAGAGCTAAATCATGAGCCACAAGTGAAATGAGCAAAATCAACCATTAAAAGATGAAGAAAAGAGGAATTCTGCATAACCTGCATTTTTTGTAACAGTCACGATCGTCACCTAGGAGTCACGACCGTGACACGCTAAAAGGAGCAGTCACGGTCGTCACAAGTCCCTCACGACCGTGACGCGCATCAAACACGGAAGACGAACGTGACACCCTTGTCACGAACGTGACAAGGGGAAATTAGGGTATTATGCTGAGACTTGGTCATGAACGTGTACGCTACGTGAAGTCAACATGCCTATGTTCCCGCAGACCAAGTATTCCAACGTTTCCCTGGATTCTCTCAACACCTACGAGGCCCATGCACCAATTCCAACTGCCAAGCCCAAATAGCTTTCTATAAATAGATTAGCTTCAATGAACAATTTACAGAGTTTTAGTTTTTAATTTTCTTGCGGAAGCTCTGCCGTTTTTATTTGCACCCTTTATTTTTCCAGCATTTATTTTACTTGCTTTAATTTTCTGTATCCCAACCAACCATATAACAATTTCCAACATCAGGAAATTGTTATAAATTAATTTGTTTCAAAGCCTTCAGAATTCTTTTAGAAATTTTGTTTCCGATTCCGGTCCGTACTTCGAGCTTTCAGACTGTGGAAGAGGGAGTCTACTATTTTGATTGTATTCAGGTTTTTATTTAAATTGCATTTATTTAATGTTAAGTATTTATGTTTCTGTTATGCATATTTTATTTTGTGTTTTTCTGCCTCTGTCTGGTTCAACAATAATGAGTAGCTAAACACCTTAGGGCGGTATGTAATTAAAATAAACTAAATCGGTAAAATCAATTCTAGGCTTAAAATAATTAAGAGCTTAATATTCTGGCTGCGACTTTTTATTATAAAATCAACCTTTTTGTTACGAGAGTAAGGAAAGTGTAATAGGTTAGGTCGAGACCACGAGAGTGTGAGATTTTAACCAGATAGCTAAAGTTAGGCATTTAATTTAAACACAGCGAGAGCGCTCTAAAATGAATTAGAATTACTAAGTTTCCAAAAATTATTTCTAAACACTTATGGGCTAGCGAGAGCAGGCATAGGGATTTAGGGGTAAGATCTGAGATAAGACCACGAGAGTGTGAGTTAAAGATATTTAAACAGGTAACCTCTACATAATAGATTAAGCGAACCATCTTTATAAGCCTAGGTTAGATTGACCCGCCTAAGTTATCATAATTACATACCGACCACCTTAGTATTATTTTATTAAACTTAAATTTAATTCCCGCCTTTAATCTTTAAAAACAACCAAAAAATCGTGACAACCATTCACCTTAGCTAAACTAGTAAATCTTCCAGCACTAAGTAATCATAAAGTCCTTGTGGATCGATAATCTTAAATATTACTTCGATAGGCTGTGCACTTGCAGTTAAGATACCGCTAGACACATAATTAGATACGTCTTTAGCCCATCACTTGGTGGCAACCAAATTAGCAGATACCTCTGATGGGCTCAAATAAATAGCTTTAGCAATGTCAACATGAGTCGGTCTTGTCATTTCTGAATTGAAAGGAATCTGGTCTTTGATAGGCAGTCCCAAAACCTCAACATACTCCTCTAGCAATGGACCTAGCTGGAATCTGGGAATGTGAAACATCGAAGCCTAGGGTCATAGTACTGTAGCAAGGTATGAATGGCACTCTTTTGCGAACTATCCAAATTGAACACCATGTCCAGAATATCACCATATTGCTGTTTGAAGAATCCCAAATGACCCGGGGTAATGAGAGACACCATCTGCTTGAGCAAGTCCACCTTGGTATCAAAAAATTTGTAGAAAATATTCTTCTTTCTGACGTCTTCCATTCTGAAGCAATGATATGACCAGGAACCGGGAGTAATGCAAACCCTGAGAATAAAAGAAACACAAATGATCAATGATGATATGATGCTTATGCAAGGCAAGGAATGTGATCAGTGAAGTTTCTGTGATGTGCCAATCATATAATCAGGTGTCGGTGCAAGGTCACAATATCCACATGTCACAATAACAATCCCTCTGATCCGGGATCTATATCTCAAAACCAGAAATCCAGATCACAAAACTGAACCAATGGCAAAGCGGGTATGCTAAAGGTATTAGGGTTCCTGCAAACCTGTAAACCCCTCCCAATCTTACGGGTGTGCTACTCGAGTCAACATCACGGACTCTCAAAGCCGAATAGCAATAATACGTTCACCATTTCCGAGAAATGGCTCATGACCAAATCAGGGAATCGGTTTGGCATTATGTACTACTCAGGGAGGCCTCAGTTGAGTCCGGAAAAACAAGCTTCCCTCACAAGTCTCCAGCTTCAAGCACTGAATCGAGAAACAATAGTACATTCATCCCGAAGGGTACAATACTACCGTCATACGAACAATTTGCTTTAACTGAATTCCTATGAGAGAACCAGGCCATCCTATGCGAGTTCCCAATGGACCCTCGGATGCGAGTGGGTTTGCCAACAAATGTGGTCTGCCACTGTCATCACTGGAGAGGGGTGTTCCCATTAAGGTCCTCGAAGATTGGTCACCAGATGCACATAACTATCAAGGTTGTACCCTGAAGTGAGGTAATCCCCACACAGAATAGTTCCAGGACGGTCACAATCTGGGTGTGGAACACATCGCCACTCATCATGGTGAGATACCATGGGAGTACAATGTATGTCCACGCTAATCCTATGGTGCACTCAAGTCGTGTATTTGGCTTATCTCACAGTAACTCCCATCCCACAGAAAAAATGAAAATCAGCACAGCCAGACAGTCCTGTATAATATGATGCATGGAAAATAAATACTGAAAGCTGTAAATAAATGCGGTAAAGTAAAGCTGTAAAGTAAAACCTGTAAATAAAAACAGTAAAGCTAAACTAAAGCACACAGCAACAAACATATAAACACCTAAAGAAACAAAACCAAACAGGCGCTAGGAGTGACTCTACAAGGGAAACCAGAGATTTTGGGTTACGTCCCCAGCAGAGTCGCCAACTGTCGCTCCCGGGATTTTCATCCTAGTACAAACGCGAAAGTGGTGCGAAAAAGGTAGAGTCGCCAGCCAGACATTTTTATCCCGAAAGAATGGGAAAGGTAATGTTGCACGAACCTGAGGAAGAAGGAAAAGACAAGGTTCTGCGAACCAAAGATCGGGGTTCGGGAGTCGGTTACGACCTGGGAAGGTATTAGCACCCCAGATGGTCTGTCGTACCCGACGGGATCCACGCTTGCTAGTTTGTTTCAAAGGGTGAGAAAAATATAACTGCTGCTGAACAAATGAACTGCTAACTGGAATGGAACATGAAATGAGAAAGGGAATAAGAAGAGAGAATGGGAAGAAAGAGGGAAATGTAGGGAAAATAAAGATTGTGCTCGAACGGGCCCTACCCCGCTGCCTACGTACCTCATCGGGATAATGAGGATCAGAGTCGACGTAGTTTGCCTAACTAAGGCGGGAACTATAGTTTGTGTTTTTTATGGCTGGAACTGCGTATGTCTATGCTCAGGTGTTGCAGGCTCGTCTGGTACGAGTGCGTTTACCGTCTTGCATGCGAGACAAGTCGTCGCAAGTTCGCACTAAGAGTGAATGAGATGAGAAGAGAATTCCCACAGGAAAGTCGCTTATTATTTGTTTTTGTCTTTTATGAGAAATGTTTTGAATTTATTTGTGAACATCCTCATACTAAGAAATATCCATCGCGGGAAGTACTTATACCTCGCCCCGAAACAGGACGCGTATAAGCACTCCGCCACAAAGTCTCGTGTCGTACAAGAACGTTCAATCTTTATTAGGTATTTTATTATTTTCTTCATGAAGTGAGAAATAATGACTCAAGTTGGAAAAAGGACAAAAAACTAAGGGGGACTAAGACCAACCCTAAGTTATTTATTTACAAGTGTGGTCTTATGGTTTGTGAGGTTTTCTAATCCTAGAGGTCAAAAAGGAAAAGAAAGAAGAGAAAAGGATGCAACTTACTTCCTAAGGAAGGTAAGTTGATCCTAACAAAAGGGAATCCTACCAAACACAAATATGGAAGGAAAAAATGAATTAAAATGTATAAAAGAAATGCATAAAAAATAAAGGATAAAGTGAAGTAAACTTACCTCAATCTTCCCCACTACAAAACAAATGTTAGTGCATTTTAATTAAAAAGAATAAGGTAAGCACACAACAACTAAATCCTAATTAAATTCTAAGGCACCTTGGACCTAAACTAGACTCTATTTTAATCCTAAAGGAACTAAAAAATGCTAGGACAAAACTACAACACCTATTACAGCCCCTATTACACAAACAGCCATGAAAATAATGCATAACACCAAGCAGCCTTTTACAGCCAGCATGCAGCATGAAAAAGTAGGTGTAAAAGGTCAAATACAGCATGTACACATAACAAACAACACACATTTTACAGCACTTATATGCAAAAACAGTTATGAAATGCAAAATCCAGAATTTGATTATTTTCACTTTTAAAGCACAAACTCAATGCAAAAATCACTAATCTCATCATGAACATGTATTTGAACTTAAATCAACATATACCAATGCAAGAACATGAACATTATTGAATGATTATGCAAGCATGCATCACATAGATTATGCAACAAGTAAATGCACAAAGTAGCACCTAAACATGCATATGAACATGGAATTTGAACATGGTGATTATTTATGAACATACGACATGATAGCTCAAAAATGATGTCAAACTTAATACAAAATTCAGAATTAAATTGATATGGATGATGTGATCAAGTATGCAACGAAATGCAACCGAATGCACAATTATGCAACATGCAAAATGCAACATACATCAACATAATGGAATGCAAAAAATGATTTGATGCAATGCAAACATGTAAAAATAGAATTCAACATGATTATTATGTGTCAAATAATGCACAAACATGGTAACAACATGCAAGAACTCAAGCTATACACAAAGAAACACAAAAATGCATAAAACGCAACATGCACGGAATCATGTCGAAACGACTCGAAATGGGGGAACTAGCTACTGGAAATGGACTCAAAAATTCCCTAAAATCACTACCTAAACATGTATGAAACCTAAAGGAACTAGAACTTAGGACTAAGCCATCAAATAAGCCAAAAAAAACAAAAATTAACAGCGTTAACCGGTTAACCAATTGGTTAACCGGTTAACGAACCTAAATCTGCCCTATTTTGTGGCCAATACGCACCCGTTAACCGGTTAACCAAATGGTTAACCGGTTAACACTGAACCAGAAGGTAAAAAAAGTTGAGAAAAAAAGTGCTTTTGGCCACAAACTCACTTCTAATGATCCCTAACATACCTAGGAACATGTTAACACGAATTTCTACTTAATTTGAGCTTATTTACACATGCTAACACCTATAGCTATCAACACTTTGCCTTCTAAGTCATTACAAATCTTAAAATGCAAGCAACACATAATGAAACATAACCGATCGCAATCAAAATGAAAAGCACTTAAAGAACGCCAAAAGTAGCAAGATGAAGAGAATAACTTAAAGAAGAAGTGATTAAGATCACCAACCTACGAAGCGGAGGAGTGCTTCGGTGATTGTTGCAAGAATCGGAGCTTGAATCGAAGAGAAAACCGAAAACCGAGAAATCGCAAAATAAATGCGTTCTTGAGCTTGAATCTTCATATGCTTCCGATAAGTCGATAATCCTCACAAAATTCAGTAGCTTCTTCTTCTATAATCCACAATCAAAGAAGGTTGAGGGCTTAAGCTTTAAGATATTCAAGTTTCAATGTGAAACTTGAAGAGCTTATTTGAAAAGCTTTGGTGAGAGGAAGAGGGAAAGTGAGAGAGAAAAGGTGCTTATCAAAGAGTGAAAAATGGAAAATGGTGTTCAACCCTTTTGGTTAGGATGAAAATGGCTTAAATAGAGACTAGGCTAGGAGCTAGGTTTGGGTTTGGGGCCCAAAAATTAGGTTTGGGATCCAAAATTAGGTTTGGAAGTTAGTTAGGGTTAGGGTTGGAAAAGGGAATATTCCTTGGTATATTCCTTGGAATATTCTATAAGATGGTGGAAGGTGGTGGAAGTTTCCAAGGGAAATGGAGTGGAATTGAAGTGGAAAAATGAGATGGAAAGAATGAAAGGAAGTGTGGAAAGAAAGTGGAAGGAAAGGTGGAGGGAAATGGTGAAACTAACTACCTTTCAAATGATTTTTCTTTTGATTTTTCTATGATTTCTCCATCATTTCTTGATCAATTTTGAACCATAGGATCATTGTAACCCTAATTTCATGATCTCGATCTTAAAAGTCAGGATTCGACCCTTTTCACCTAGCTCGGTTGCCTTTTCTCTGATTCCTTGATTTTCCGTCGTCCGGCCAGTCGAACCCCTTCCAAAATGAATTTGTGGATGAGATTTGAAACTCAGGCACTTGACATCATATATAAGTCAAAGGAATCCTTCTTGAATCAAAACATCACGCGGAAGCCCCGTAGCAACGAAACCCTAATTCGGCTCTTTTCCCTTAGGAAATATTGCACTGCTTGCCTCCTTCAATCAAAACAAAACTTTCCATGACTTGTGGCTTCAAGTGAAGACTTGTGGGATATTTTTAACCCTTTGCACAAGGTTGAGAAGCTTTGTGGCCCTTCGGTAGCCTCTTCATAGCTTTCGGTTGCTCCGATCATTGATCACATACCCACGTCTCGGCTATGCTATATATGATGCAATGTTTTTGGTTATTTTATGAATTTATGTATGCAAAATGTTGAGGAAATGAGAGGGCAAATTTTGAGGTATTACATCACCATCGAATACTGGGGGTTTGCCATTGATTTTGTTATTCTGGTTTTCATTGTTGTTTTGAACTTGTTCCGCCATAGTGTTTTTCTTGTAGGATCTTTTTTTGACACGGTTGAGTATTAGCACCCAGAACCATGCGCTCTGATGCCAATTGAAGAAAAGAAAAACACAATAAAGGGGGTTTGAATTGGGTTTTTAAAAATTAAAACAAATTGACATGTTTGGTTATCCTGATTCGTTTGAACTCAAACTACTCCAGTCCATCCGCCAAGGTTATTTTGCCTCTCTCAAGCGATGTCTTAATCCACTAATCAAAGTTTTTACAACACAAAGACCTACTGTCAATGTCGTCTGGAGTCTACTGACTAAAACCTTAGTCACTCAAGGAATTACAAGAACAATAAAAATGTGTGTATAATAATGCTTCTAAAAAGCTATACCACTGTTGTGATGTTTGCACAAAATATATGCAAAAACAATAACTTTGATAAATATAGGATTTATATGCACGCAAGTAGCATCTTCATCCTTCTAATGACTCCATTATTCAGATGAAGCATATAGGGTTCATTGGAGACACAAAACGTTTGTTTTAGGTTGATAAAGGTCGTTTAATGCACTTTCCAAAAATATAGATCTTGTATGATTCTAGCTGATACTCCTTGATTCACATTGAATGATTTGTAATGAATCAGAGTATGCTATCAAGTTCTGGATCATCAGAGTCTTTTGATCTTGCAGCTTTGGTGCTTGAGCGTGATACTTTAGTTTAGAGCTTCTTAATAGATCTTCTTTCGCTTCCATCCCAGAACTTGTGATATTTCAATTTAAGCTTGTTATGATCTTCTTAGATCTTCTAATAAGAGATTTGTTTTCCAACTTATTATGCTTCTATATCAGAACTTCTCTGCATGTCAAAATCAAAACTATTAGAGGATGTAAAATCAAAATCTTGTTATAACAAATAGCACCCTCATTTCATTCATTACAAAAAAGCTTTAGAGAGCCAAAAAACCTCTTGCAAAATATATCCCCAACTACCAAAATTCATCAAATCTCAATTTCTTATTTTGAAAGTTATCAAGAATTCGCATTTAATTCTTGATTAACTTTGAGATAAACCTTCATCTTTTTCATTTTGCTTCATCAATTTCAGTAGATCAAGCTTGCTTGTGGAGTAATTTGGAGTTGTTCTAATCCTTGAAGTGGTAATTCATCTTAAACCATTGTTACACCTTCATCTTCATCATCCACAATATAAATCCTTGTTGATCTTTGTGTGTGATACTTTGGATCTTGTCTTATATTTGGATTACTGGTTTTTGTTGTGTTCTTACTCTAAAATCCGTGCAAGTTTAGATATATGATCACAAAGTGTTTGAAAAATGTTTTGAAAGAGGATCATGCTGAATTTTGCAATAATTTTTTATTCTGTGTGTAGAGTAACCGGTTAACACATAGGTGTTAACCTTTGAAACCATTTTTAGGCTAATTTCTCTTTAATCTCAATGGACCTTGGATATTGATTAGAGTAGACTAATGTTCATTAATTCAAATTGATCTCTAAATGGATTCTTAAATCCATAAGATGTATTTTGGATTAGTGATACATTTTTAAACTTGAATCTATCAATTAAAGGTGGTTGATATTAAAGATGGAAGGATCTCTAAATTGTGATTCAATTCGGTTTTCTCCATCCCTCTCTCCCTTTATTTCTTTTTTTTTCTTTTGATCGATGAAAGTCTCATGGATCTTAAAATCTATTATTGTATTTTGATCGAAACGAGATTGTTACCTTTTTCTTTTCGGGTGAAATCTTTTCGGAGGATGATTCATTATATCATTCCTCTAACATGTATTAGCACAAATAATAGTTACCTTAATTGGTATTGACCAACCTCATTGTAGGGTAACTTCTATATAAGTTACTTGGCAATTGCTTAACATAGCGCTACATTGGCCCCTCTCAATCCTTATCGACATTTTTACTTTTGTGGCCCGAACCTTGATTGGTTGCATAAGACCAAGCATGGTTGGTCTTTGTATTAAGTTCATAATTCTCAAAACTTGTTGTTGTATAGAATTTGATTTTATCAATCTTCTCAATAAGTTTTGTTAACTAATGACTTGAATGCATAGATGAACCATATAGTTCAAAATATGAGACAAAATTTGGTTGTCACCTTGAGCTTTTAACTTTGTTACTTTTGTGGTTGATTAAGTTCACCTCATTCTTGTATATTGTTATATTGCTTTTATTTTACCTCTTTCTCCTTAACCTTTTTATTTTTATCTCTTGTTCCCTTCTCTTTTTTACCTTTATTATGCTTTATATCATCCATTAACATGTTTATTGTAGCTCAATTTTCATGGTCTTTAATCACTATCACATTTTCTACTTTTTGATTTCTTATTTTTTCTGATGAAGTTGGTTATGGAAGGGAAAAATATCTTAAACTTACCCCGCTTTGCGTACTGTTGATTGACAGATGCCCACATGCTTTTTTATTCTCACTTAGATAATTTCACCTTAAATATAGTGCAAAATTTGTTCTTATTTATATTGATAGGGTTTCTTTGATTTGGGTCTGGAAATAAAATGAGTGTTGGTAAGATAGGATGAAGTTGTTTTTGTGTTTTCAAAATTTTATGTTATTTTTGGATAGGTCTGACAACCTATTGTTGTTTTTTGTTTTGTTTGCTCGCAAAGATCTTACGACATTTTGCCTACATACCCCCAAAAAGAGAATTGAGGGATCAGAGCATCATAGTTCCTCCCAAAAGGCTAGAGCTAGGAGGAAGGTTTAATTTGCATCCTGGTTAAAGCACAAGATGTTGATGCTCAACGTTTGTATTTGTATCTTGATGAAAGCCCAAGATTGAAGTTGAAAGTTTGTTTTTGTCCTGATAAAAGCCCATGATTGAAGCTGAAATGGTTTGTTGTAATTGATAGGTTGCTTGAATTGCATAGCTCAAGGCATAATATGAATGGTATATGTTTTTGCATAGATCAAGAAAGGATGAATGGTTGACCTAAATTGCATAGCTCAAGAAAGCTGAATTGGTTATCTTGATTTACATAGCTCAATAAAGGCTGAATGTTTAGCTTAGTTAGAGTACAAGACTATGAATGTGGGAAATTAGCTTAGTTAAAGTCCAAGACTATGACTATTTGGATGTTATTTGCTTAGTTAAAGTCTAAGACTATGACTCTTATTTGATTGACTATAAAGTGTTTGACTGTTTGTGCCTTGATTGAAGTCCAAGGTTGAAGCTAAAAGGTACTCAGTAGAGAGAATTTGTCATCTCTAAATAGGAAAAGTTTGATTTATTTGTGCCTTGATTGAAGTCGAAGGTTGAATCTAAATAAAGAAAACTGGATCTGTAAGGAATGTTTTATCTATGTCCTGATTCAGAAGCCCGGGTGTGAACCTTATTTGTGAGAGACTGGCTGTTGGTTTATTTGTATCTTAAATGAAGCATAAGATGGGAGGCTGAAAAAATTGTTAGGAGACTGATTCTGTATGAAGTGTGTTTTGTCTGTTTATTGATAAATGTTTTTAAGGTTACCAGACATTCCTTTATCTGGGGAGGTTTAATTGTACAAAGCCCAAAAGGAGGCTATCTTGGTAATCCATCGGGGGGAGAGAGAGATTATTGTATGTGTTTGATTCTTAAGGATTTGTTCCTATGCTTTTAGGAAGCCTTTGAAGGTCCTTGTGTTTAAGCCCAAGAGGAGGCTAGGTTACCTATAAAAGACCCATGGTGTAGCACCCCAAAATTTTCCCTCATATTCTCATTAATTTTAATCATAAGAAGCTCAATTTCTCAGAAGTTGTTTGAATCAGATGAATTGGGGAAAAAGTCAATTGTGTGTTAAAAAGTCAATTGTCAATTTTATGGTCAAATTTGTGTCACACAAGTTAAATATAATCAATGGGTGAGATTTAATCAAGAAAAGTCAGAAGAATCATGAAAAATTAAGAATTGTTGAAAGTTGCCATTTGTGGAAAATTAGGGTTTTAGAAACTTACCATTTTTAGTAAGTTTTTCATGTTGACACACCATTTTCAAAGCCAAATTACATCGTATGATCAATGCATTTTTTCAAAGATTTCCAAACATGAAAGTTGTTATGTTAGTCATGAACTTTTCAATCGTAATAAGATCATCACCATTGGATCATTATTGTGAGAGTTATGGTGGATTAAAGTGAGGAATTTATATGGTCCAAATTCAAAGACTAAGAATTTTTCGAAGATGGATGTGTTTGACATGTTTGAAGAACTTCTATGCAGGTTTACTTGTGATGTCAGATCAGATGTCGTAACATCTGTTTGTCTGATTTGGGACATCATGTTGCAGAAAGTTTTGATTTGATTTGTGCATAATTTCAGCAGAACGTTCTGATATGTGATTTGTTATACTACTGATATGGAGAAAGTTTCTGTATCCGGTGATTCTGAGTTGAGGAGGTGGAGTTATTCTCTTTGATGAGGTTTTTCTTGAGGGGGAGGAATGGTTATAAAAACATGGGGAATTATGTTCCTATTTTATTGGAATTATTGTGAAGTTTGTGTGTGTTTCAAGCTTATGGAGATTATATACCTCTATAGTTATTACTATGCCATTATCGCTTTTTATGGCTAAAAATGGGGAGAAGTAATAATGTGTATTATTGAGGTCAGATATGAAGATGTGATGTTGAGGAACTGCTACATGAGGTATCGCTACACCTGTTTGTAAATTAGTTTTAGCCAAAATAAGCCAAATGGGGAGATTGTTAATTCTATGATTTTATGATTGACATTATGTTTGGTAAAAATAATATGGTTGGAACTTGTTGAATAAGAAGTTCCATATATTAAATTAATATGGTCTAGATTCTGGAAGAACATGTCAAACTATCTGTAAATGTCATGACAAAATTACTATCATGTGTTACAGACAGATGTCAAAGAAAATATTGAAACATCTGCAACTGTCATGACAACATTATTGTCATGTGTTACAGACATATGTCATGAAGTCTTGGTCTGTGGAGCTGGAGTGATGGGTTTATGATATGAATTATGCAGAATATTATACTATCACAGGTGGAGCTATTGGATCTGTTTTAAAGGACTAAGATATTCAAGGTGGAGTTGTTTTTAAAATTATTTTCAAGGAAAATCCTTAGGTTCTAATTGTGAAGATATTATGGAGCTTATGACAGAAGTCCTAACTTAGAGGAGAATGTCTTGGAGGTTTCTTTTTCTGTTCTGGAACATGTCGAAGAAGATGTCCTACAACATTGCATACGACATCGCACCTATGTTGAGCTGGTGTGATTGGTGTTGTTATATTTTAACATATGCAGAATATTCTAGAGATATTATGCAATCATATGTGGCACTGATTTAAAGGGGTGATGATTTAGAGATCTGGAAGATTCAATCAGAATTCACAAGGATATATATACTTTCTAAATAATGAGATTTTGGAAGATTTTATTGAAGACCTAATTTATAACAGGATCTTCTGTAGATTTGTAACAACAAATTTGTTGTGTTTTGAAGGCCTAAATCTAGTTGGATATTAGGTTATAAATAGATGCATTGTAACCTAGTTTTGATAACAAGCTATGAATATAAAAATGTAAACATTAGGGCTTTGTTAGTGAACCACTCTCTAGAAGAGTTGGTGTGTGTAACCCACTCAATTTGTGAGTTGGATTCTTGTTCCTTGAGTTGTAAGGTTGTGTTCTAACTCAGAAACCCGTAGGTAATGAGTTGAGTGTAGTTCTTGGATGAAGCTTTTAAGCAAATCTAAGTTGTGTTCTTGGTCAAGAATCTTGGCTAGGTATTTTCATGGAAGTATGCCTTCTAATTTGATCTTATTAAGTTGTATTTGATACAGTCACTGCGATTGGGAATGTTAGATATCACTGTGGTGATTTAGGGAGTGAGATGGTGATTTCTCATATCTAGATGATAATTTCTAGGTAGAAGTTGCACTGGGTAGGCTTTGAATTAATACTACTAATAGTGGATTTCCTTCCTGGATTGGTAGCCTCTAGATGTAGGTGAGTTTGCACCGAACTGGGTTAATAATTCTTATTTTGTTTATGCTTTTCAATATTGTTATTATATATGTTGTTCCTTGTTGTTTCTGTTAGACCAGATGTCTCGAAATCCTGTAGGACATATGAGTCTGTTATACCAGAATTTCAATTGGTATCAGAGCAGGCATCCTGTCGGTTTCTGGATGAGATCCAAACGGGATAATTTATAGTTCTTGGTAAAGGAAGAAGGATGATATAATGAAAAGCTATTTGAATGTGATAGGTTCTTTTTGGTGGTTGAATGGTCCCTAGAAGTGGAGGATGGACTATTCTTGACAATGTGTGTGTGGGCCCTGTTTGTGGTGTTATCAGGTCTGGAACTTTGGTGGTGAATTGTTGTGTAGATGTGATGACAGATATAATCTTTTGACATTTATGTGTGTTTGTTGTGTAGTTGTGACGTCATACAGAATGTCTTGACATCTTGGCTCAGAGAATTCTATATATGAAGGAGGCTTGTATTCTGTGAGGTTTGTGTAAACACCCCAAATTTTCCCTCACCCATTCACACCATGGCTTGTGATCTTTTTCATATGCATAAGTTCAATCATAGCATCTCATACCACCTTTTTTTCACTGCATTGGTTCAAAGTCATCTGCATATAGGGTTTGTGATCTGAGCAATCCAAGAGCCATTTGAGCCACTCCAAAGGTCATAAATCCCTTCAAAGGGGTCCATGTATGTTCAAGCATCATATTGTATTCCCCTAAAGTCAAGAAAGTCAAAGAATCACAAGAACTGAGAATGGCATGGAAGCAGAGCCAGGTTTGACTGCACAGATGACCTAGAATTAGGGTTTTGGTTTCAGAGGCCATAACTCCAATTTTTTTGGTCATTCTTGTTTCTATTGGTCTCTATATGGTATAGGGATCATGCATATCAATTTTCATGAAGAAATTCCATGGGGAAGGCATCTAACCAAGAGTTGACTTCTTGAGCAAGTCAGTGTGAAATCAGGGCATCTGAGGCCCCCAATGACCCAACCAAAGGGTGTTCTTCATCATTTTGAATGTGTATGATCTTTATTTGATCATAGAAGATGTTGGAAGTTCACAAAATTGAAGAATTTCAAGCCATTTGCAAAGTTTCCTTTTTGGGAAAATGACTTGTAATGGAAACTTGCCATTTTGGGAAACTTTTTCAACCCTTTCTTTTTGATTCAAAAAAGCATCAAATGGGAAAACTTTGGTCATGAAAGTTGTAGAATGGATCTTTCCCTTTTCAAAAAGTACAAGAACTCATTCTAATTCATTTTGGATCAAAAGTTATGGCTTGTTAAAGTTGGGAAAAATCACATAATTTCAAGTTATGAACCAAAGAGGCAAAGTGGCAAAACCACTTGCCAAGACAAATTGTGCTTTCAATGAACTTCTAATCTTTGTACAAACATAAACCAAGGCCTAAAATTCAGAATGCACCAAAAGTTTGCCCATTTTCATGACTTATGGATCAAGAAACTTCAAAAGGGCCAAAATTGAACAAAGTTGCAAAACATCATACAAACCCTAATCCACTTGTTAATTGGCTTCAAGACTGATCCCATGGCTCTCCTCATTCCTTGCTGCACAGGACACCCCTTTGTGCTTGGCCTACCAATGACCCATACCTCTCTTACACCTAGACTTGACTTTTTTGCAAAAACCCCATACCAATCAGCCTGTGCCACACCAACTTCTCTGACCTCTCTAGTTGTGATAAGTGGACCAAATGCAACACAACACACCACATACACAAGCCTGAAACACTCTCCAAGCCATAGCTCCAAGCTTTTCCCTCTTATGCATTTTCATTCGAAACACATCACACAAGCATCAAACATAAAAACAAACTCCATAGAACATCTCAGCATGCTCTCCTGATCATTTCCCTACCCTCATTCATCCCTGAAACCTCCTCAAACTGAAACACGATTCCTTCCCCCCTCTGAACAGAACTTCTTCAAACTTACAAACCAACCATTTTACACTCCAACCAAGCTTCATAACTTCATTAAGAGGATCACTGGGACCATTTTGAGGCAAAGAGGCAAGCAGAAAGCTCCTGGACTGAAAGCTCAATCTCAGGTAACATGATGAACAAATTTTCCAGAACTTTGATTTCTTGTTAGAATGTTGTTCTATATGTTACCCTGATCATGGGGATCTATTTATTTTTGAAAATGAGCCAGAAACAAGCATGTATTGACTGTCTGAAAGTTTGCCCGTGAAAATGTTTTTGTTTGTTTCCTTTGATTCACGAAAAATAAATGTTGTTTGTTTTAGGGTTTATGTTTAGTGATGTTCATAGTTTGATTCTGGAGAGTTTTGTGAGGTTTTGATGCGTTTTGAGAGAGATTGAGATTTTGGCTGGCCGGAGAAGATGACCGGAACACTGTTCCGGTCTTCTGAAAGTAATTAGGGTTTTGGATTAGGGCTTAATCATAATTATGTGAGTTTGAATTCTGGCCGTCCATTAGCGCGCGCAGTCAACTCCCGCCCCCTGGAATTTGAATCCTGGCCTTCAGATCATTTGACTTTCTCATTTTTCATTTAAATTCACTTTATTTTCATTTGTTTTATATTTAATTTGTACGAATTTTTAAAAATAGCTAAAATCATTAAAAAAATTATGAAAATTTTTGTCAAGGGTTTCATGAATTTTCAGAACACAAAAATATTTTTATTTTTATTTTTTGCATTAAAAATCATTTTTAAATCATTTAAATGTTTATTTTTAATTAGTTAATGAAAATTAATTAATTAAAAATACATTTAGGTATTTAAAAATCACAAAAAAAATTCACATTGCATTTAAAAACATTTAGAAACATTGTCCAACTCTCAAACCAAATTTCTTTTTTGTTCTTGATGCCTTTTGATCATTTTCATTGGATTTAATTTCATTTCAAGGCAATATTTTATGTCAAACTTCAAAAATTTCTTTCTGCCTAACCATTGAGAGTTGGATAATGATTCTTTTTGCATTACATCTTGTATAGCATGTAGTTTATAGGATAAAATTGGTTGGATTTGATCTTGCATTTTCAATTTTTTTAGCATTTTTCTTGACAAGGTACCTTAAAACCCTAGCAACCTTAGGAAATTCATAACTTTCACTAGGTTAAGAGTTGGATCCCCTCCTTTGGGCAGTGAGCTTGTATAGGTTTAGGGTATCTTTGATTGCATTTTCAATTTTTTATCATGTCATTTGCTTCTGATTTTGAATTGTGCTTTGTGTGATGCATATAACCCTAATTTGTGCCTTCCCTTGCATCCATCTCTCATTTGCTTGCATCCATTGACTTGCCATGACATTTTGTGCATCCACATGATTAATAATACATCTTAGGACATATTAGAATCATTTTTGATCATTGCATCTTTCATTTGCCATGTTATATGTCCATTGCATTTCATAACTTTTCATGTACATTCATGGTTCAATGCATGCTTCATTTGCATCTTTATGTTTGCATGATCATTCTCATGCCTTGCCTCATGTTTGTATCATCTCTTAGCATCATTGACATCATGTAAATTCTCATGGTTTTGGTTTGCATCATCACATTTCATCTCATTTGCATTGCATTTCATTTCTTATGCTAACTTTTCAGGTGTTAAGTTGTTTGAGAAGTGAATTTGCCTTCACTTCTCACATTCTCTTTTCATCTCTTTCATACTTCCTTTGCTGCATTTTTGTATGTGTATTGGATTGAGCTTTCTCATTCATGATTCTTCTCTTACTTTCTTTCTTCAAGCAACTTGTCTTCTTAAGTGAAGCAAGTTGTTTTGCTTCTCTTTGCTTCTTGCTCCTTTCATCTGCTTCCTTCCTGGTGGTTCCTTTGAAGATCTTCTTGCAAACCTCATTAACCCTAGGAATGACCAAGCATGATTATAATTAGGGTTTGATTAGTCCCCTATTTAGCTTTTACCTTTGTGTCATCTTTGAGTCTTCTCTTCTCATCTTATAATCAGGGACTAAACCCTAAAGGTTTTAAGGCTTTGTGATTAAGCTTATGCCTGCATCCTTCTATTAGGATGGAGTGTATAACTTTAATCCTAAGTGTTAAACCCTTAAGGTGTTTAAATCCTTTAATTAATCCATCTAATAATCATCAAGACATCAAGCTTGTAACTTGGGCCTTGCATTAGGGTTCTAATTCTTCCTTAATTGGTTAAGAAGGACTAACCCTAGTGTTAATGGACAAGTCCCCCTCATATTCTTCCTTAACTGGTTTTTGTTTTGGTGGGTGGGGTTCTACTGAGAGTTTGAGGTCCTATACCTGGGACCTGAGTGATACCTAGGCTAGAGTGATTCATGTTCTTTCCCATTCTATTTCGGTCTGGTGTGGGAATATGAAACACGGTTCAGATGTGGGTTTCTTCTTGAGAACTCTGTGCTACAGATTTCCTGTAGTGCTAGGGCTATCTGGGAAGCCTGCTAAGTCTGGATGACCTTTATTATGACCTTCAGAAACTGAGGTGAATTAGAGGAGGATCTTTTATGGTTATTGTAAACACTGTACCTCCGGGTTAGAAGTGGTTACACTTCTCATAACTGATCCAAGTCTGAGGATCCTTATTTTAGAACATCACCTGTGAGGGGGTTGGGCTGTTTACAGGTTTGCAGGTACCATTGGCCACATCATACCCTGTTACTTTTGTTTTGATTAAGAGTACTCCACTTTGGACAGTTCTTGTGATTTAACCATGGACATGTGACTCTTTATTTGAGTCCCCCACCTTGGTTACCAGACTTATGAACCTCCATCTGGATTTCTTAAACATACATGGGCCTTTTATACCAAGACAGATAATCAGATCCGGCTTGATCACAAACCCTTGCATATCATTTGCATACTCATCATTGCATCATTTAACATTTTGTTTATTTGTTTTTCAGGGTATCCATATTACATCTGGCTTGGTTTTGACCCCTTCATCTGCATAGACCCCTGTTCATCAGTTATCTTCTTCAGCTATCTTCATCAGTTGCCTGCTTCAGCTACCTCCATCATCATCCTCAGCCTATCAGTTGCTCATCTCCAGTATCAGTCTTCATCATCAGTATCTGTTTTCAGCTCTTCATCAGCAGTCATGGCACCCAAGAAAAGCAACATTTCATACCACTTCTTTGAGCCTGTGCTGGCTGGCATCAGGCAGGTCCAGGAACTTATCACTCCAGACCACATCCCATTATTCAGAGAGCATTATGGAGGCATCCTTGATATGGTTATGGACCTAGACCCTTCTCAGAGGAGTTTGATCCACACGTGCCTACAGTTTTATGACCCTCCTCTGAGATGCTTCACTTTCCAGAACTTTCAGTTAGGACCTCTGCTGGAGGAGTTCTCATCATTGATTGGAGTACCTGTCAGGGGTGATATCCCCTTCAACCCAGAGATGATTTCTCCTAGAAATGGAGAAGTGGCAAAAGCACTATACCTGGAGCCTTTATTGATTGAGCAGAACATGACAACAAAGGCAGGGATCCCTGGTTTGCACCTAGACTTCCTGACTTCTCAGGCCATCCTGAAGGCCTCTTTGGGAGAATGGTGGGCAGTTTGTGCATTGTTGGCCCTTAGTATATATGGGGTTAGACTATTTTCAGATGAGCCCAAGTTTATCAGCAAGAATGCCATTCATCTCTTCCTTTTGAGGAACCCAGTACCCACATTGCTGGGGGATTTCTATTATTATGTCCACCAAAGAAATGAGAAGCAGAGACGGAAATTGGTGAGATGTTGTGCTCCTCTATTTCACACCTGGCTGCTCAAACACTTACCTAGGACTGATGCCTTCTTGAATCCTCACCAACAGAAGAATTGGGATAAGAGACTTATTGCTTTGACTTCAGATGACATCTGATGGTGCACCCAGAGCACCAAAGGCAGGGACATAAATACTAGCTGTGGGCAGTACCCCAATGTGCCTCTAGTAGCAGTAAAGGGTTGCATCAACTACAATCCTTTGCTGTTTAAGAGACAATTGGGCTATGCTTTGGTTCACCCTCCTAGAGTGCAAGACTTGGCTGAAACCCTGTATTGTGAGATAAAACCTAATCTAGCTGTTGTCAGACAAGCATCCTGGGCTTGGGACAACATCCAGACCAAAGGGATGGCCATTCTTGGGAGATGCAATAATGTGGCCTCAGCTCAGTATTATGAATGGTCTCATGATAGGGCTCAGATTTCTAGGATGCCCTTCACCATTGAGGATGCACCTGGACCATCCATAGTACCACCTCCAACCACTGTCAGCCTGGAAGAATTTGAGAAGCCGAAGGAAAGGAATGAGAATCTATCTCAAGCTCTGAAGAAGACCCTCTGGGAGAGGAGTGATGGTCGTTTAGACATTGAGAGGTTGGAGAAGCTTAAAGTGGAGCATCTGGCCAAGATTGAGAAAGCAGAAGACTACATCAAGAAATCAAGAGCTGGAGAGCAAATATTGAAGAATGCCTGTAAAGAGGCCTAGTTTCAGAAGGCTAGGACTGATCTCTATCTAGAGGAAAGTCAAGCTAGGTGGGTCAGGATCACTGAAGCTCGCACTCAAGAAGATAAGAGAACTCAAGCCAGGATTGAGCAGTTGGAGGCCAATGAAAAGAAGCAACAGGAAGCTTTGCTGGCAGCCCAGAAGGAGATTTCAGAATTGAAGCTTAGGGCTGGTGTGAAGAGGTCAAAGGACCAGGACAGACACAAGAAGCTGACCACTGGTATTTCCACCAGAAACCTTCTTATCAGGAACATCACAGAGCATCCGGTTGGTCCTGTAACTGAAGCTTTTTTGAAGGAGGTTAAGGAGGATGAGTTTGGACTCGATGTTTGACTTCTTTGCTTGTTGTTATTTCCATTTGATGTACTTTTCTTTTTATGTTGTATTTTTGACCCTTCAGGGGCATATGTTGTAAAAACAGACTATGTATTATTCACCATTTTGTAATATATTTGTTAGTTTGTTTCACTGAGTTTTTCTTCCCCTCAAGCAACATCAAAACATCTTCCTCAGGGTCTGGAAAGGTCAAAACCAAGAGCCAAGCCGGATACCTTGGAAAGCAAATAAGCATACTGCATTGCATACTGACCTTTGTTTTGTAGGTTTTTGTTTCGTTTGTTACTAACTCTGTTGTGCTTCAGGAATTATTGCTCGCCGTCGGGTGTTCCCTCTCAACCGTCCGCACCGGTATCCTACTCGCAACAATCTTCCTGGTATCCAAATGGATCAAGTATAGCAAGATCTGACAGAGGTCAGAACTCAGATGGCTAATGAAAGGCTGGAGATGAGAAACCAAATGACCCAATTCATGGAAGTAATGAATGGCTTGGCCCAAAGTCAAGAAAGGTTGAGGGCATTGGTAGAAAGACAAACCCCGGAAGAACCCCCTCTGGGAACTGGAGGAACAAGTAACAATGAAAGGGGACAACCTCATGTTAACCCACCAGTGTATGGGCCTCATCTACATCCGGAAGTCAATATTCCGGGTAATGTGCAAGGAAATACTACTGGAGGAAGGATCTTACAGGAAGACCCCCAAGAAGAGCAGTTTACTGTAATGGGGGCTGGGGATGAAGTTTATGATAGGAGGTTTGATGAAATTTCTTAAAAGTTGAGATCTCTGGAGTCTCAAAACTCCCTAGGTTTTGATGTCATGGATATGGGGTTAGTGGACGGGGTAAGGATTCCCCACAAGTTTAAACCCCCGTGCTTCGAGAAGTACAATGGAACTTCCTGTCCACGAACTCACTTACAGTCTTTTCTGGGAAGACTTAAGGCATACACCATGGATGAAAAACTGTGGATGTTTTACTTTGAAGACAGTTTGACTGGGGCTTCAAGGGAGTGGTACTCTCACTTGACCAGAGCTACTATCAGGTGCTGGAAGGACCTAGCTGAAGCTTTCATCAGACAGTACCAATACAATCTGGACATGGCTCCTAACAGAACCCTTCTGATGGGAATGTCTCAATCCTCCAGAGAAAGCTTCAGGGAATATGCCCAGAGGTGGAGACAGCTTGCTGCTGTTGTCCAGCCACCCTAGTCGGAAAGAGAAATGGCCGACATGTTTATGAACACTCTACAAGGAACATATATTGATAGGCTAGCTGCCTTTTCTTCCACCAGCTTCGCTGACATAGTTATAGCTGGAGAAAGAATTGAAAGCCTTTTGAAGATGGGTAAGATTTCTGATAACGGTGCAAGTTCGTCAAGTAATCCCAGAAAGCCTTTTGTGGGACCTAGAAGAACCAGTGAGACAAATGCCATTCATGCCAGCAGGGGCAGACCTCAGAATGTCCACAGATCAGTAGCAGCTGTCACTATTCCATCTTCGATTCCTCAACAACCAGCATATCAATCACAACAACAACCACACTATCAACAACAAGTTCAGTATCCGCCACAAAGAACCTACAACAACAACAACAGAAATCAACAACAAAGACCCTTTCAGCAGAGACCATCACAGGCAAATAGGGTGATTGACCCTATCCCTATGCCTTATGCTGCCTTATTGCCACAACTCCTGAAACTCAACTTGGTTGAATTAAGGATATTGTCACCACCAGATCCCTCTAATCTTCCAAGAAATTACGATGTCAACGCCAGATGTGCTTTCCACTCCAATGCACCCGGCCACAATACAGAGAAATGCAGGGCTTTACAAATGAAGGTACAAGATCTGGTGGATTCTAAAGCCCTCAACTTTGCACCCCCTCCAAGTGTCACCAAGAATCCCATGCCCAATCATGGAGGGCCAAGAATTAATGCCATTGAGGAAGACCAGCCATCTTTCTTAATCACCAGTGTTGGACAGATACGGACGCCTCTGGTCGAAATTAAAGCTCAGCTCCTAGAATGCCAGATGTTCCCCGGGTGTGAGCTCGGTTGTGGTTATTGTAACATTTCGGTCAACGAGTGTGATAATTTGAGAAGCGGCATAGATGGTCTTATCAAAAGTGGTATACTTCAGATCACAACAACGGCGCCTACGAACCCAGCAATCCCTTTGACTACAATTCCTGACTCTTCTACAACTGCAACAACAATTATTCCGACCAATTCATCAATATCATCAACAATGGCTCCGTCCATCACTTCAGCAAACCAGATGTCAACAACCATTTCTTCTACAACATCAACACCCATTTATTCAGCAGAATCTTCTACAACGCCAACAGAAATTAATGAAGATATCTCGGCAGTCACCATCTACTATGATCCATCAGATGTTCCTCCAGACAACAACTTTCAACAACAAACAGTGGCACCTCCTGCCAGGTCACCAGTCACCATTTACTACGATCCGTACACCGTTACAATACCCTCCTCTGCAACAATCAGTCCAGTTACCATCACGGTGCCTGGACCAGTTCCATATGAAAGCAGTAATGCCATACCTTGGCATTATGGCTCTGATCTCTACTGCAACAGGGAGAGAATCACTTTGGATTCTTCAACCTCTTCTCCACAGATTGATAATGTTGGGGGAGGCGGAGGCTTCACCAGAAGCGGATGCCTTTTTGCCTCACAATTGCAAAGACCTAATGCCGAAGCAGAAGCTGCTGCAAAAGCAAAGGGGAAGAGTGTGATACCTGAAGAACCAATCATCAAAGAAACTCAGAAGACATCTTTTGAACAAGATGTAGACGAGTTTATGAGGATCATAAAGACAAGTGATTACAAGGTGGTGGATCAGCTTCACCAAACTCCCTCAAAGATCTCCATATTATCCCTGTTAATGTGTTCTGAAGCTCACAGGAATGCATTACTGAAAGTCTTGCACGCAGCATACGTGCCAGAGGAGATCACTGTTAATCAGCTAGAAACCGTGGTAGCAAATGTCAATACCAGTCATGGACTGGGCTTTACCAATGCTGACTTAACAATTGAGGGACGTAACCACAACAAGGCTTTACATATCACCCTGGAATGCAAGGGTGCTGTTCTATCTCATGTACTGGTGGATACTGGGTCATCGCTCAATGTCCTACCAAAGAAAGCCTTAGTGAAGCTGGAGTATGACGACTTAGCATTGCGTCCGAGTAATTTGGTGGTAAGAGCATTTGATGGCTCTAAAAGATCAGTGCTTGGGGAGATTGATCTGCCTGTGATGATTGGCCCGCAGACTTTTAAAATTACCTTCTATGTGATGGACATTCAGCCGACCTACAGCTGTTTGTTGGGTAGACCTTGGATCCATGTCGCTGGCGCTGTTACGTCTACCCTTCACCAAAAGCTGAAATTCGAGTGGGAAGGCCAGATCATCACCATCTGTGGTGAAGAGGACATCTTTGTTAGCCATCTGGCTACGTACAAGTACATTGAGATGGATGGAGAAATCCATGAAACCATGAGCCAGGGATTTGAGGCCCTGAACGTTAATGAAGCATCTGCTGTACTAGGGACCTCCATGACGTCTTATCAGCAAGCCAGGAAGGTTGTTGAAGAGGGTACTGCCGAAGGCTGGGGCAAACTGCTGCCCGTGGAGAAGAAGGAGGACAGATTTGGGTTGGGTTACAGACCAACTCAACAAGATCAATCAGAGGCTGCCAAGAAGCCCAGTTTTGTCAGCGGGGGAATGCTCACCCCGGATGCAGTAAACAACTTGGAAGACGAGGATGAAAGCGACCGCAACCTGGAGAGCTGGATACGTCCAAGGATCCCGGGGAGCCAAGTCCTTAACTGGTCTTCCCAGGAAATTATAAGGGTTACTCCTGCAGAGTAATTATTATTTCCTGTATTTTTTTAAGCATGCATCAAGTCTTACATCTTGCCCAAGATGACAAGACTCATTTTGTAATCGGGCCATCTTGTAATTTTGTGCAAACAGATCAATCAACGAATATCGGACACCTTTTGCAAATGAGTCTTTTCCTTTTCCGCTCACTGTTTTTCATTTTTCTTTTTGTACAAAAATAAAATGGCAATGTTTTCCAAAATGATAACTTCATTTCACTTTTTCTAAACAAGATTAAAATTGATCACTAAAAATGAACAAATCTAAACCCTTGCAGAAAGTGTCCTCCAGACTGCACCGACAACAACACTGATATGGCTTCGTATGACTTTGACAATCCAATCAATCAAGCTGATGAAGGGGTTGAAGAAGATTATGAGCTTCTCGAAGAGCTAGCCAGGTTGTTAAGGCAAGAGGAGAAGGTTATCACTCCTCATCAGGAGGAGATTGAAACGGTTAATCTTGGTACCGAAGAAGATGTGAAAGAAGTTAAGATCGGGGCCTGCCTACAAGATTCAGTAAAAGAACAACTGATTGACATGCTTCGGGAATATGTAGATGTCTTTGCTTGGTCCTATCAGGATATGCCAGGGTTGGACACCGATATTGTCATGCATAAGCTGCCTTTAAAAGAAGACTGCCCACCGGTAAAACAGAAGTTGCGACGTACTCGCCCATATATGGCAATGAAGATTAAAGAAGAGGTACAAAAGCAGTGGGACGCCGGTTTCCTTGCAGTGACTAGCTATCCACCATGGGTTGCTAATATTGTACCTGTGCCTAAGAAAGACGGCAAGGTGAGGATGTGTGTGGATTACCGGGACCTGAATAGAGCCAGCCCGAAAGATGATTTCCCTTTACCTCACATTGATGTATTGGTTGATAATACGGCTCAATTCTCGGTATTCTCCTTCATGGACGGATTTTCAGGATACAATCAGATCAAGATGTCACCTGAAGACATGGAGAAGACAACTTTTATCACACCCTGGGGCACGTTCTGTTATAAGGTGATGCCATTCGGACTAAAGAATGTTGGTGCTACTTATCAACGGGCTATGGTAACATTATTCCATGACATGATCCATAAAGAAATTGAATGTTATGTGGATGACATGATTGCCAAGTCCCTCACAGAAGAAGACCACCTGGTAAATCTGTTGAAATTATTCAAGCGTCTGAGGAAATACCAACTGAAGTTAAACCCCAACAAGTGCACATTCGGGGTACGATCCAGTAAGTTGCTGGGATTCATTGTAAGTGAGAAAGGGATTGAAGTTGACCCTGATAAAGTTAAAGCCATTCAAGAAATGCCTGCACCGAAGACAGAAAAAGAAGTTCGGGGGTTCCTAGGTAGATTGAACTACATTTCACGGTTCATATCTCACCTTACGGTAACATATGAGCCTTTGTTCAAGCTGTTAAGAAAAGAACAAACGGTCAGGTGGAACGAAGACTGCCAGAGGGCTTTTGAAAAAATCAAGGAATACTTACAAGAGCCTCCTATCCTTATGCTTCCAGTTGAAGGAAGACCTCTAATCATGTACTTGACAGTATTAGAAGAGTCAATGGGGTGTATGTTGGGCCAGCATGACGAGTCTGGTCGAAAAGAGTATGCAATATACTACCTAAGCAAAAATTTACCGACTGTGAACAACGTTATTCACTGCTCGAGAAAACTTGCTGTGCTTTAGCGTGGGCTGCTCGCCGACTGAGACAGTATATGTTGACCCACACTACTTTATTGATATCAAAGATGGACCCAGTTAAGTACATTTTTGAGAAGCCAGCACTTACCGGACGGGTTGCAAGATGGCAAATGATCCTCACAGAATATGACATTCCGTACACATCTCAAAAAGCCATCAAGGGCAGTGTACTGTCTGATTATCTTGCTGAGCAACCTATTGATGATTACCAGCCTATGAGATTTGACTTCCCTGATGAAGATATCATGTTCATAAAAGCAAAAGATCATGAAGAGCCTGTTCACACCGAAGGGCCTGACCCAGAAGAAGAATGGACTATGATGTTTGATGGGGCTGTTAATATGAATGGTCGTGGTGTTGGTGCAGTACTCATTACACCTAAAGGAGTTCACATGCCTTTCTCGGCAAAACTCACCTTTAATTTCACTAACAACGAAGCTGAATACGAAGCTTGTATTATGGGTCTTGAGGAAGCCATTGACCTCAGGATCAAGACTTTGACTGTGTTCGGAGATTCAGCTTTGGTAATCAATCAAACCAATGGCAAATGGTACACACACCAGGATCATCTGATAACTTACAGGGACTATACAAGGAGGTTATTGACTTTTTTTACAACGGTCAAGCTTGAGTATATCCCTCGGGACGAGAATCAATTCGCAGATGCTCTGGCTACCATTTCATCCATGATCAAAGTTCAAGCTGCCAACTTTGTGCCTCGGATATTAGTATCCAGACTTGACAGACCAGCATATGTATTTGCAGCAGATGTTGCTAAAGATGATAAGCCTTGGTTCCATGATATCAAATGCTTCTTAGAGGATCAAACATACCCACCTGGGGCATCTTCCAATGATAAGAAGACATTAAGAAGGTTTGCTGGCAGTTTCTTCCTAAATACTGATGGTTCCCTGTATAAGAGAAACTTTGATATGGTACTCCTCAGATGTGTTGATAGGACAGAAGCATATTTGTTAATGCACGAGGTGCACGAAGGATCCTTTGGTACCCATGCAGGAGGACATGCAATGGCTAAAAAGTTGCTAAGATCGGGCTATTACTGGATCACAATGGATGCAGACTGTTGTGCCTATGCCAGAAAATGCCATAAATGCCAGATCTATGCGGATAAGGTGCATGTGCCTCCAAATCCTCTGAATGTGATGTCTTCACCCTGGCCCTTTGCCATGTGGGGCATTGATATGATTGGCAAGATCGAACCGACTGCTTCAAATGGCCACAGATTCATCCTGGTAGCCATTGACTATTTTACCAAGTGGGTTGAAGCAACTTCTTATGCAAATGTTACAAGGCAAGTGGTAGCCCGATTTCTGAAAAGGGACATCATTTGTAGGTATGGGGTGCCCGAGCGAATCATCACGGATAATGGTTCCAATTTAAACAACAAAATGATGGCAGAACTTTGCCGGGACTTCAAGATCCAACAACATAATTCTTCTCCTTACAGGCCAAAGATGAATGGCGCTGTTGAGGCAGCTAATAAGAATATCAAGAAGATTGTACAAAAGATGGTGGTCACCTACAAATATTGGCATGACATGCTACCATTTGCCTTGCATGGGTACCGTACGTCAATCAGAACATCCACTGGGGCAACACCGTATCAGCTTGTTTATGGTATGGAGGCAGTCCTACCTGTTGAAGTTGAATTACCCTCCCTGCGGGTATTGATGGATGTTAAACTGAATGAAGCAGAATGGGTCCGATCCCGATACGAACAACTGAGTCTGATCGAAGAAAAGAGATTGGCTGCAATCTGTCATGGGCAGCTGTACCAGAAAAGAATGAAGAAAGCCTTCGATCAGAAAGTCAGGCTCCGAGAGTACCAAGTAGGAGATCTTGTGCTGAAAAGACTCCTCCCTCCTCATACAGACCACAGGGGCAAGTGGACTCCGAAATATGAAGGGTCGTTCGTAGTAAAGAAAGTTTTCTCCGGTGGAGCACTCATGCTCAGTACTATGGATGGTGAAGACTTCTCGTCCCCTGTGAATTCAGATGCAGTTAAAAAATACTTCGCATAAAAATGACCCGCTGGACATAAAAACAAAATGTAAGTCCAGGCAAAAATAGGGCATCCCGGCGAGTCAAAAACAGAATAAAAGACTCGGGCAAAAATAAGGGAAAATAAACAAAAAAATGTACACCCGCTGAGTTGAAAAGCCGCATTGGACAACTCAGGCAAAAAAGGGTATCCCGATGGATTGAAAACCCGAAAGGGCGATCCAGGCAAAATAAGGGAATAAGCGAACAACTGTACTCTGAATTCATCTGTATCACTTACAACTTGGCAAGCTCCGAAAGGTTCAAGCGTCGGTCAGAACCAGCCTTCTTCAGAAAGCAAGAGGAGAAGAACGTCAATGTCATACGAGTCATAGCAAAAAGGAAGCTCTTTGAAGCGTCATCAACATTGCCAACAATCTTTTGATTTCTCAATTTGTAACAATCTCCTCATTTTAGGGGATCTGTTTCCTTGACTGTATCTCGCCGATTCAAGGCACGTGAATTAATAAAATCAGATTTTTCAGTCATGTCTCGTGTCGTACATTTTGTTTTCGTTTGCAAAAATGTCTGATGTCTTTAAGATATTGATTGCATAAACACAGATGTTCCCTTTCTAAAAAATACGTGCTTGCAGGAAATATGTTTACTCCCGAGAATGTCTAACCCCTATGATGGAATCCGGTAAGGGATACCTCGAGATTACTTGTGTGTTTCTCTATCTTTTCAGGATTGCAAGCGTTCAAAGCACAACATGGGGGCATGAAAGCTTCATCCCAGCAAGCTAGCAAATAATTATCTACTCAGTCTTAGCACCGAAGGTGCTTTCTCCCCAGCTGAGTTGCCATTTGTTATTTCTTCCTCAGCTAAGCCAGGGAACCATCTCCCCACAGAGCTTCAGCCTCTATCCAGAGGAGCAACGCCTGGAGATCTCACAACAGGGTGAAGAAAGCTTCTACAAACCCCAGTTGGGTCCCTCATTACCAAAATAGGTCTATCAGTGACCTATATCTCCAAGCAGAGTCCCATATGTCAGATCTACCAATGATCTCATCCCCAGCTGGGATGTCCACTTCAAGCAAATCAACCAGAGATCTTCGCAGCAATGGGATCCGAATCCCGAATCAGTATCTTTTGCATAATCATAGCATTCTCATCATATTTTCCCCACAGAGCGTAGCATTTCGTCTAATACAGAGCATTACGGCAAAAATCAAACATATTGCATAATCATAAGCCATGTTCTGAATCAAACACTTGTGAATACTGACAATCCGTCAGCAATATACAGAGAACTCCCCGGATTCCCCGGCAGAGAGCCAAGGCACTTTCCCTAAAGATACAGATACTTCCTGACACCCGTCCATGTCATATCCCAGTAGAAAGCCAAAGCGTCCTCTTTGCACTCACAGATACATATATCTATACAAATTCCCTGACACCCGTCTGTGTCACCTTCCCCAACATAGATACCGGAAACATTTTGTAAACCATACACTTGTTTATATTACACTTTCCTCTTTTGACACTCGTCCGTGCCATTCTCCCCAGCAAGTTTAAACACTCTTGTACACCACTCATACTTATTACTCCTGTTTCACTCATACAGATACTCGTTCGTATCTTGTATACACCACTTATACCTTCTCAGATTCGACACTCGTCCGTGTTCTTTGTTAACCAGTTGATACTCGTCCGTATCATCATCTTCGAACATGCGTCAGCGTTTGTTTCTACCGATACTCGTCCGTATCATGGTCTTAAGGATGCTCGTTCACATCTTTAATCCATACACAATTTCAAACACTTGTGTCTTCTTGAATTTAGACACTCGTCTGTGTCTACTATTCCCCAGAAAAGCCCCCGCAGAACCAATACTCGTCCGTGTTCTTTGTTAACCAGTTGGTACTCGTCCGTATCATCATCTCTGAACATGTGTCAGCTTTTGTTTCTACCTGATACCCGTCCGTATCATAGTCTTAAGGATGCTCGTCCGCATCTTTAGTCTATACACAGTACCCAAACACTTATACCTCTCATTCCTTGGATATAGACACTCGTTCGTGTTTACTTGTCCCAGCAAATCCCAGTGAACTATTTCTTTTCTATCTGACATTCGTCCTATGTCATGGTACTTTCGGCAGCTGTACCCTGCCAGGTGATCGTCCTTCACCTTTGGATGACCGTCCCTCATCCTTTCCCCAGCGGAGTCTCCGTTATTAGAACCCCTTTCTATCCGACATTCGTCCTATGTCGTGATATTTCTTTTAGCAGCCGTCCCCTGCTAGGTGATCGTCCTTCACCTCCCGATGATCGTCCTTCATCACTTTATCCGATGGTCGTCCCCATCGTCGATCTTGTTATCTGACATTCGTCCTATGTCATGATAAACCCTGAGAGCAGCCGTACCCTGCTAGGTGATCGTCCTTCACCTCTTGATGATCGTCCTTCATCATGCTTGTTCGATGGCCGTCCCCATCGTCGACCTTCTTCTATCCGGCATTCTTCCTATGTTGTGATACCTTTTGGCAACCGCGCCTTGCCAGGTGATCGTCCTTCACCATTAGATGACCGTCCCTCATCTTGTCCCCCAACAGAGCAGCCGTCCCCTGCTAGGTGATCGTCCTTCACCTTTGATGACCGTACCTCATCATTTATTTCATTTACCTATGATCCCCAGAAAGTCTTGATGGCCGTCCCCATCATAATCTCTTATCCTCAGCATGTCGGCCGTCCCCGTCATCGCTTTATCCCCAGCAGTCGTCCTCTGCTCGACGGTCGTCCTCCGTCGCCCGCACTTTATAAATATACTTTATTTTCTTTTACAATCTATATCCCTTTTCTTCTTCATTCTGTGAGTGCAAATTTTGGACTGTCTTTGGTATTCAACCACAAGTTATCTTGTTTGCCTGTTAAGTCGTTGCTTACATTCTACACAGCTAACTCATGCTTGAATAGGGGCAGCTGTAAACACCCCAAATTTGCCCTCACCCATTCACACCATGGCTTGTGATCTTTTTCATATGCATAAGTTCAATCATAGCATCTCATACCACCTTTTTTTTCACTGCATTGGTTCAAAGTCATCTGCATCTAGGGTTTGTGATCTGAGCAATCCAAGAGCCATTTGAGCCACTCCAAAGGTCATCAATCCCTTCAAAGGGGTCCATGTATGTTCAAGCATCATATTGTATTCCCATAAAGTCAAGAAAGTCAAAGAATCACAAGAACTGAGAATGGCATGGAAGCAGAGCCAGGTTTGACTGCACAGATGACCTAGAATTAGGGTTTTGGTTTCAGAGGCCATAACTCCAATTTTTTTGGTCATTCTTGTTTCTATTGGTCTCTATATGGTATAGGGATCATGCATATCAATTTTCATGAAGAAATTCCATGGGGAAGGCATCTAACCAAGAGTTGACTTCTTGAGCAAGTCAGTGTGAAATCAGGGCATCTGAGGCCCCCAATGACCCAACCAAAGGGTGTTCTTCATCATTTTGAATGTTTATGATCTTTATTTGATCATAGAAGATGTTGGAAGTTCACAAAATTGAAGAATTTCAAGCCATTTGCAAAGTTGCCTTTTTGGGAAAATGACTTGTAATGGAAACTTGCCATTTTGGGAAACTTTTTCAACCCTTTCTTTTTGATTCAAAAAAGCTTCAAATGGGAAAAACTTTGGTCATGAAAGTTGTAGAATGGATCTTTCCCTTTTCAAAAAGTACAAGAACTCATTCTAATTCATTTTGGATCAAAAGTTATGGCTTGTCAAAGTTGGGGAAAATCACATAATTTCAAGTTATGTACCAAAGAGGCAAAGTGGCAAAACCACTTGCCAAGACAAATTGTGCTTTCAAATGAACTTCTAATCTTTGTACAAACATAAACCAAGGCCTAAAATTCAGAATGCACCAAAAGTTTGCCCATTTTCATGACTTATGGATCAAGAAACTTCAAAAGGGCCAATATTGAACAAAGTTGCAAAACATCATACAAACCCTAATCCACTTGTTAATTGGCTTCAAGACTGATCCCATGGCTCTCCTCATTCCTTGCTGCGCAGGACACCCCTTTGTCCTTGGCCTACCAATGACCCATACCTCTCTTACACCTAGACTTGACTTTTTTGCAAAAACCCCATACCAATCAGCCTGTGCCACACCAACTTCTCTGACCTCTGTAGTTGTGATAAGTGGACCAAATGCAACACAACACACCATATACACAAGCCTGAAACACTCTCCAAGCCATAGCTCCAAGCTTTGCCCTCTTATGCATTTTCATTCGAAACACATCACACAAGCATCAAACATAAAAACAAACTCCATAAAACATCTCAGCATGCTCTCCTGATCATTTCCCTACCCTCATTCATCCCTGAAACCTCCTCAAACTGAAACACGATTCCTTCCCCCCTCTGAACATAACTTCTTCAAACTCACAAACCAACCATTTTAAACTCCAACCAAGCTTCATAACTTCATCAAGAGGATCACTGGGACCATTTTGAGGCAAAGAGGCAAGCAGAAAGCTCCTGGACTGAAAGCTCAATCTCAGGTAACATGATGAACAAATTTTCCAGAACTTTGATTTCTTGTTAGAATGTTGTTCTATATGTTACCCTGATCATGGGGATCTATTTATTTTTGAAAATGAGCCAGAAACAAGTATGTATTGACTGTCTGAAAGTTTGCCCGTGAAAATGTTTTTGTTTGTTTCCTTTGATTCACGAAAAATAAATGTTGTTTGTTTTAGGGTTAATGTTTAGTGATGTTCATAGTTTGATTCTGGAGAGTTTTGTGAGGTTTTGATGCGTTTTGAGAGAGATTGAGATTTTGGCTGGCCGGAGAAGATGACTGGAACACTGTTCCGGTCATCTGAAAGTAATTAGGGTTTTGGATTAGGGCTTAATCATAATTATGTGAGTTTGAATTCTGGCCGTCCATTAGCGCGCGCAGTCAACTCCCGCCCCCTGGAATTTGAATCCTGGCCTTCAGATCATTTGACTTTCTCATTTTTCATTTAAATTCACTTTATTTTCATTTGTTTTATATTTAATTTGTACGAATTTTTAAAAATAGCTAAAATCATTAAAAAAATTATGAAAATTTTTGTCAAGGGTTTCATGAATTTTCAGAACACAAAAATATTTTTATTTTTATTTTTTGCATTAAAAATCATTTTTAAATCATTTAAATGTTTATTTTTAATTAGTTAATGAAAATTAATTAATTAAAAATACATTTAGGTATTTAAAAATCACAAAAAAAATTCAAATTGCATTTAAAAACATTTAGAAACATTGTCCAACTCTCAAATCAAATTTCGTTTTTGTTCTTGATGCCTTTTGATCATTTTCATTGGATTTAATTTCATTTCAAGGCAATATTTTATGTCAAACTTCAAAAATTTCTTTCTGCCTAACCATTGAGAGTTGGATAATGATTCTTTTTGCATTACATCTTGTATAGCATGTAGTTTATAGGATAAAATTGGTTGGATTTGATCTTGCATTTTCAATTTGTTTAGCATTTTTCTTGACAAGGTACCTTAAAACCCTAGCAACCTTAGGATATTCATAACTTTCACTAGGTTAAGAGTTGGATCCCCTCCTTTGGGCAGTGAACTTGTATAGGTTTAGGGTATCTTTGATTGCATTTTCATTTTTTTATCATGTCATTTGCTTCTGATTTTGAATTGTGCTTTGTGTGATGCATATAACCCTAATTTGTGCCTTCCCTTGCATCCATCTCTCATTTGCTTGCATCCATTGACTTGCCATGACATTTTGTGCATCCAAATGATTCATAATACATCTTAGGAAATATTAGAATCATGTTTGATCGTTTCATCTTTCATTTGCCATGTTATATGTCCATTGCATTTCATAACTTTTCATGTACATTCATGGTTCAATGCATGCTTCATTTGCATCTTTATGTTTGCATGATCATTCTCATGCCTTGCCTCATGTTTGTATCATCTCTTAGCATCATTGACATCATGTAAATGCTCATGGTTTTGGTTTGCATCATCACATTTCATCTCATTTGCATTGCATTTCATTTCTTATGCTAACTTTTCAGGTGTTAAGTTGTTTGAGAAGTGAATTTGCCTTCACTTCTCACATTCTCTTTTCATCTCTTTCATACTTCCTTTGCTGCATTTTTGTATGTGTATTGTATTGAGCTTGCTCATTCATGATTCTTCTCTTACTTTCTTTCTTCAAGCAACTTGTCTTCTTAAGTGAAGCAAGTTGTTTTGCTTCTCTTTGCTTCTTGCTCCTTTCATCTGCTTCCTTCCTGGTGGTTCCTTTGAAGATCTTCTTGCAAACCTCATTAACCCTAGGAATGACCAAGCATGATTATAATTAGGGTTTGATTAGTCCCCTATTTAGCTTTTACCTTTGTGTCATCTTTGAGTCTTCTCTTCTCATCTTATAATCAGGGACTAAACCCTAAAGGTTTTAAGGCTTTGTGATTAAGCTTATGCCTGCATCCTTCTATTAGGATGGAGTGTATAACTTTAATCCTAAGTGTTAAACCCTTAAGGTGTTTAAATCCTTTAATTAATCCATCTAATAATCATCAAGACATCAAGCTTGTAACTTGGGCCTTGCATTAGGGTTCTAATTCTTCCTTAATTGGTTAAGAAGGACTAACCCTAGTGTTAATGGACAAGTCCCCCTCAAGTTATCTTACAAACATAAAACTCATTTCTTCATCTTACCATTAACTAAAATCCCATTTAATAAAGGCATTGTTTTGTCATGAGGTTAATCCCTAATCATGGATTAAGTTGAGGAGTCTTTCTCAGCTTAAATGTTCTCATCTATTATCCTTCTATTAGGATGGTGTAATGAGTCCATTAAATCCTTGATTATGGCTTAAACTCATTACTTAACACTAAACAAGAACAACAAAAACATCTAAATAAATGCAAGTAGGTTAATGATCTTAATCCTACATCAGGGAGATTAAGTGTGAGATGCTGACTTCACATTTAAGGTATTCTCATTACCCCTAATCAGAGGGAGGATGTGATGAGTTTACTAATCCATTGGTTTAGGCTTAGGCTCATTAACTTATGACAAACACCAAAAAGCAATAAAAGATTGAAAGCACAAAACAAACAATAATCGTCTCCTCTGGGATTCTTTTCTCATCTCATTCACTCACAAATGAGAATTTGCTTCTTCCGTCTAATGCAAGACAGTTTGCACCTGAGCCAGACAGGTCATACACTTGAGCATAGACAAGTAAGCAGTTCATAAGTCAATTTATCTTTCAGTCTCTTTGGGTCGAACTACGGTGTTCTGACTTCCTCATTGCACGAGAGGATACGTAGGCATAACTTAACAGTTATCGAACAAAAGTCTCTGTATATTCCCCCTCTTTCCAGCCTTATTCTTTAAGCCTCATGGTCCTGAGCATCTCATTCTTTTTCTTACACTGACACTTCACTTATACACTATACTTCTTTTACACTGACACTTGCATTCTTTCCAGTTTTGATACACAAATTGCACTGACACTACCCCTTTAAAACACAAATCTTTCAAGCGTGGATCCCGTCGAGTACGGCGGACAATCTGGGTGCTAATACCTTCCCAGGTTGTAACCAACCCCCTTTCTCAGTCTCTCTGGTTCGCAACCGTCTTATCCATATCTTTCTAGGTCTATGCAGCATTACCTTTCCTTCGGGATAAAAATGCCTAGCTGGCGACTCTATTCATTCCCTTCTCTTTCGCCGACCGTTCGCGTCAGTACCCCTTCTGACCTGAGGTGTCATTTGGTGGGAGCGACAGTTTGGTTCTTACTTCTGTATTGTTGTGTGTGCCTCTGATATATTCTGAAGTTATACCAAGTTTGTGTGTTACTTGGTTTGGATGCATTATGTTTGGGAAGTGTTCTGGTTGTTCTTGTATGGGGAGTTATATTTGTATCTGAATTGATGATCATACAATTTATGGGGAGTATGATATAATGGTGTTTTATGCGCTTAGGTTTAGTAATGTTATTGTGATGTCAGATAAGATGTCTTGACATCGTGTTTCAGTCTCTTTTGGAGGACCTTGCTATGGGGGAGTTTATTTTTCTCCAAGGAATTGCTCTTTTATTCCCGGTGTGTTCTGTTTGATTGTTGTTGTATTTGATAGTGGTTCCCCAGTACTTCATGCAAAGGTTGTTGTAAAGCTTTAGTTCATAATGTCAAGTTTGATGTCCTAACATGTGATTACAAAACTGGAGAACATTCAGTTCAGAATGTTGTGTTTCCTGATGAGAGATTCCTGGTGAAAGAAGAGGTTGGAGCCAAAGCAAAAGAGTATCACTGTCAAATCTTTCATGTGGGAGTGAAGATCTTGATAAGTTATCCCTTAAGCTTATTTTGGGTGACCTATTTAGGAGAATCTTCCTGGTTATGGTGTTCAATATAGTTCTGGTATATCTGAAGATGATTTCTCTTGTGAAGATACATGTTTCTGATTTTCTAAATCATGAACTGGAGACAGTTTCATCAAGAAAGAAGCTGAGTTTGATATGTCAATCTTAATGTCTCGTAAGGCTAATTTTTTACTGACCCATATAAAACTGCTCATGAAACACTCTTTCCAACTGATTCTAAGTATGTATGGAATTAGGGGGAAATTTTGTAAACCGCATAAAAACATTTTTTTGTTAAGGAATTTGGAAAATATGTCATCCTTAAATTCTTATTATTAACTATATCCTTGCCTGATCCTGGTATCTAGCCTCATGCTCGACTGTCGACTCGTTAGTTTCACCAGAAAACTTAGTTAATTTGGGGACTTTCCATCCCTCAGGGAGTTCAATATGTCGAGCGTATTCCTACAATGGGGATATATAATTAGGCCTATGCATACCAATATTGAGGCCATTTTGGCCCAAAATCTGTTTGACCATGTTTGTTATATTGTTCTGCCCTCAAAATTATTTTGTTGGACATTTCTAAGTATTTGGTTGGCATCCTATTTTCTGAACACCATAAATATCTCAGGTCCATTCTAGGATTAGTTCCTCTCGACCACCTTTGGTGGAGGTTGCTCGACTGGAACCTGGTTAGCAATTAGAGGTACAACTAGTGTTGGGGTGCCCCTATAAAAGTCAGTAATCCAACCCGTTTGATGGGCTAACTGCTGGTAAGTTTGGGTGGTGGTATGAATCAAAGGATTAAACATTGTGCTTATTTGTTGTGTCAATATTTTCACCATTTCATGGTTACTTTTGTCCATTTGTAGCCTCATGGTCGCAACATAATTCATAGTAAAGGTTGGCATTACGAGGGAAACGTATCAGAATCTTCCTTGAGGTTGCCCATTTCGACCAGCATTGCTTATGGCAGATCCTAACGCAAAATATGGATTAAAGAGCGACGCTATCGTTGAGGCATTGTCCGAAAATGTCAAACCATGGGTGTGTAAACCCACCATCATGGTAGTTGGCATGCCATAAGGATAGTCCCTAGTGACATAGGGCATGGTAAAACTTGAGACATAACGGGGTTATTATCCCTAATAACTGTCGTAGTTGGATCAAGGGATACAAGTATGCTTGTTACCTGTGGTAAAATAACTACCATCCCAAGCATCGACATTGGAGCCGAAACCGACTCTAAAATAGGGCCAATGACCCTGATGGTCTTCATTGTCCCTGTTGTACTAGCGGTTGTAACTGGTGGTTCTGGGCTTGTAGGGTCATTTTGACCTTGAGACGTGTTCTTTGGGTTAAGCCATTGCTGCGAAAATTTTACCACTCCTTAAACGAGTGTGACTATAAACATTAAAAATTATCCCACTCCTCAAACGCATACGTCAATGGACATCGAAAATGAAAACTTAAAAGTAAGAATTACAACATTTTTTTAGGGAAGAATCAATTTTTAGTAAACAATCACAAATTTAAAAGTCTTTGAAATTAACTCGAAAAATCTCAGAATCGATTTTGTGTGAAAATGATACTATGACATACATGATTGACGTAACTAAAAATCTTTGATTACATACGTTTGTAAAAAGACTTTTGTTATTAAAAAGTGATTTTATTCCCACTTGATATCTAAAAAAATCTATTTGTTTTTTAAATTATTGATCTAGTGACAATACATACATAAATAAACAATTAAAGAAATATAGTGACCACAATTAAAACTCGAGATTCTATATAAAAACATTTCATAGTCAAACCATTAAAATATAAAATGAGAATTTTATTGTAAAACCAAAAATAAAAACAATAATCTTATTTAATTATTGGTATGTCGACCTACCTACCATACAAGTTACTAAACAAAATATATATTAATATTTTCATTAGAGGATTTCTACCACACGCTTTGGTAACAAAAATGGCCTTTTTTTTCAACCTACTTTAAGATGTGAGATAAGGATAAATATGTGTTCACCAAGGATTACTTTCACAACATTAAGAACAACCATGAAATCCATCTTTCTTTTGTTTCTACTATTTTCTCTTCTCTTTGTAAGCTTTCTAAATTTTCCATTAAAGTTAATTTCATTTAAATGTTTTTCTCTTTCTGAATAATTAATTATAGCTTTGAATATAGGTTGGTAAGTTGAGCTTTGGTAGAAAAGACATGGGTGAATATTGGAAGAATAGGATGAAGAATGAAGCTATGCCAGAAGCAATCAAAGGACTTATTCAGGAAGCAGGGAAGGATTGTTTTGTTAGAGACTTCGATGTAAAGCCTAATCTCATATTATATCACACCCATGTTATGTCCATGGAGCAGAATTAGAAGGATACTACTAATATTGTGGTATAGTAGTATAGTATAGTATAGTATAGTATAGTATATAGTATATATTGAATTAAGTCTCTTTTAGTGAAAGGTTAAATGCTAAATTTCCCTATACATTGAGTCTCTTTTAGTGAAAGGTTAAATGCCATGTCAAAAAAATTTCATTTCATAGCTGTTGAGAATGTATTTTCATTTATGCCTAATAGCATCACAATTGTACTACTCTGGTCTCTCATTTAGATTGAATATAATAAAGACAATGAAGAGAGGTTATTTCATAGCTATTTTATTGATTGCACTAAGTACCTGTTTGTTTCAATTTTAAATAAGTGGATTTTTTATTTATTTTAAAAATAGATTTTCGAAATCATTTTTAAAATATTATAAATTTTTTAATATTCATTTTTTCTAAATTGAAAAAACTAATTATGACATTCTATAACATAAATATATATATTGAAAATCAAAAGATAGTCAAAATCAGATTTTTTTTCTTCAAAATATTGTATCTCAAAAATGATTTTTATGAAAATCTATTTGAAATAGCTCCAAAATTAAATAATTTTTTAAAATTTTAATATCTAAAAGAAATTTCAATAAAATGATGAAATATTTAAAATAGCATTTTAAGTATAATTATTCAAATCAAATTTTTATTTGATCCTTTTATAAAAAATTTCTTTGTAAATTTTTTTTTACACAAAATTATGTTACATTATAAAAATCATTTTAAAAAAAACAAAACAAACAGATCCTAAATTTGCAAAAAAATAAAAACAGATTATGCTCTGATACGAATTGAACAAGTAAATAGAAAACAATAAAATAAGAATATAAAAAGCACAATATGAGGGACATAGTTAGAATGTGATTACAAGAATGGGGAAGAAGAAACCCTAATTTCCTGACCAAAGATAGGCTCTGATTACAAGAATGGGGAAGAAGAAACCCTAATTTCCTGACCAAAGATAGGCTCCTACAAGAAACTAATGCTTTATATATATATATATATATATATATATATATATATATATATATATATATATATATATATATATATATATATATATATATATATATATATTCCAATTTCTTAGATTCACAAAGATGCCTTCTTAACCCCAAACACCCCCCCCCCCCCCCCCCCCGCCACACACACACACACACACATTCACTCCTTATAAAAGGAAATTGTTACAGTTTATTGCTCTCCCACAACCATCTCAAGAGTTATCCATAATAACTAATTAAATGAAAATGGTTATAGTTTGTTGGTCTCCACAAAATCATATCCAAATAGTTATCCATGATTCTCTTTTTTGTCCCTCTTAGAATAAACTTAATTCATGATGGATCAATTGTTCATTTGGGCCATCCTTAGATGTATAGCTCCTATCAACACTCCCTTATGAAGCTATATCCTTGCCCTCATGGAAGAATTTTGGAATTTGACTTTGGATAGTAAGCTCATCCTCCCACATAGCTTCTTTCAACTAGATTTCCCTCCAACTAGACTAACACTTGTAAAGACCCCTCCCCCGTGATTGCACTACGTGTGTTTCCAACATCGTTTGAAGTTCAAATAGTTCAGTGTTGTCTCTTTCTAAGTTATCTTATATATCTTCCTTTTCATGGTAATCTCCAATTTCTTTCTTCAACAACGACATGTGAAAAACCAAGTGGACCTTGAAACCCATTGGAAGCTTCAATTTATATGCCACAACTTCTAATATTCTATAACGAGGTAACGACCGTAATACCGAGTTGTTAATTAGTGTTGATACGCAACACCACCAACTGTTGTCGGTGCACATGAAGCTTAACAAATACCCATTCTCCATTATCAAAACTCTGAACACTTCTTTTTTTATCAGTTTGCGCTTTCATATTCTCTTGTGCTCTCAGAATGTGGCCTTTTAACTGCCACAAGATTTCATCCCGGTCTATTAATTCTCATTGCACAACTTCCACCCTTGTTTTATCACATACCCTTATTTTCCCAAATTCTATAAGGAAAAACACCTTTACATGGTTCATGACACTCCCTCCTTATTTCTTACATAATTGAAACCAATTGGAGAGATAGTGTTCCATGATCAATTTTATATGGGACATTCAAAGATTAGTCTCAAATAATTGTCTAGTGTAAGGCGTATGGCACCAGAGTCAATCGATGATTACCGAAATAGGTTCAGGCTGTTGAAGGCAAGACGCTTTAGCAAAGTTCCTGAACATGAACTAGTTGAGATGGTCGCTAAGGGTCTAAACTATTATTTTGGAAAGAAACTAGATACCCAATACTTGGTAAATGTGGCTCAGTTGTTTGATAGGGCTTGGTAGGTCGAACGCCTGACGGTCTAGAAAGCCATAACAAGTAAATTCCATAAAAAAGGTTTCCTATATGGAGGAAGAAGAGAGAGAAACTATGAATATGAGGTAGGATGCAAGGAGATCAAAGAGAATGACGTAAACATTGTGGAACTTAAGCAAGAACCTCCATACGTTTGTAAACTATTGAAACCCTTCAACAGAAAGAATCAAGTCGAACAAAACAATGAGAAGTTTGTCACCAAAACATACACCTTCGAAGTAACTAAGTGCAAAGAGATTTTTGACCTTTAAGTTGCTAATGACCAAATCATAGTCCCTAAGGGACTAAAAAAGCCACCTTTAAAGCAATGAAAGAAAATAGGATTTTGTAAGTTTCATAACTTCTTGGGTCGTAAGAGTTCTCATTGTATCATTTTTAGGGATTTAGTGCAAGGATCGATTACGAGGAAAGGATAATGTTTGTTGATAAGGCTAAAATTCCAATGCAGGTGGATTCTGGCCCTTTACAAATAAAAAATGCAAACTATGTTGAACCACTCAAATGTTTAACGATCGAGGCTACTGAGAGCCTCGGTGTGGAAAATAAAGTTTATGAGTCAGACTATGGTAACAAAGTCAAGGCGGTTTACCTCAACACCGAGGAGGAACTTATTAATTTCCTCAATAGGTGCAAATTGAAAGGATCAGAAGTGATGATGTGCCCTAGGTGCAACATTGTGTTTGATAGAAAGTCTATCGAAGGACTTGATAAAACTAAGCCTCAACCTTATAATGGGAGGAAATGGCCCCAATTAAGGTCAAATTATGCTTTCAACAAAAGAGGTGTCCCTATAGGACACAAAATGTGGATACATACTACATAGAATGTCAACCCAATACCTACAAAAAAATATGGAGGTTGGAACCATTCTGATGAGTGGGGTTGATAATCTGATGGTTGTGGAAGCTATGACGCTCAACAAATGCTTGGATTTAGCGAATGATTGTTACTTTCTGGAAGTTATGTTTGAAAGTGATAACGAAGGAGTTGTGATATTGGCAAACTCTAAAAAAGAACATCATACAGAGGTCAGTGTTATCATCAAAAGCATTAGGAAAAAGATGAAGGGTTTTCGAAAGGATAGGGTTTCGTTCTCTAGGAGAAACTAAAATGGCACAACTCATATCCTAACAAAGTTTGCTAAGATTAACAAAAATCGCGCATGCCTTGAAGAAACCCACGACTGCATAAAGGTCCAAACTATAATTGACATGAGGCATGTGTAATTGTATCATCGTTTGATAATCAATATTACTTTGGATTGTCACGTCCTTATTGAATCCGTATCTTATCGAGTTTTATTAAGTTTAGGGTTAGATCATATCTATAAAATTCACCCGAACAACTATTTAAGTAGGGTTTGAGTTTCGTACAACCTAACTAAGCTTCTCATTTATATTCCTCTAATCAGAAGTATGTCAAATCTTAAATATAAATATCTCTTTAACCAAAATTTAAATAGGTTAAAATATTAGAGAATTTCTTATCCCACCTCATGGATCTCTCACACACCATGTGTATTTTCAATTATGCACTCTTTGTTCCGTTGATATACCTCTAGACGCACTCTTGTTTGTTATACGTTGAAATCTTTTGCAGATATATCTACCAAACTAGTGAATTTCAGTAAAACATTTTTTAATTAATCCAGATTCGTTAGTCGTAGACGTATATATAATGTTATAGAGACTAATAACTTATGTTACACACAACAATATCATTTGTTTACTTTGTATGCACTCTACCATTTGTCTTGGATAACAATAAAACATTTCTTTGACGTTATCAAAGACATGGAAGGGCTTCTAAAATTAAATGAAAATAGTAATAATTTAAAAGACATTATTTAAGAAAAAGTAAATTAATAATATCGTTACGTGTAGCATAAGTTATTAGTCAAACTCTATAGATAATCTGCAGTGAATCTATTTTCATCATACAACACATTGAATTAAGATTAATAACAACACCAAAACAACACATTGAAGATATACGGATAATAAAGTTTTCTATTGGCGGGAAATATAATCTTTTGACTCAAGATCTTCAACATGTTGACTTTAAGTATATATATATATATATATATATATATATATATATATATATATATATATATATATATATATATATATATATACACGTCCTCGATTATTTAGTTTGAATTAATTAAAAAAATGTTTTTTCACTAGTTCTATAGATATATCTGCGAAAGATTTTAACGTAAACAAAAAAATGATGCATCCGAAAATATATCGGCGGAACCAAAGAGAATAATTAAAAATACAGTAGATGACTAAGAGACACGTGTGGTGTGGTGGATGGAGAAATTCTCAAGAATTCAATTCTTTTGGTTAGATCAATTTCTATGGATCAAAATGCCATAATAAATTTAGTTTAAATAAATTCAAGATTATACTTATAATATTTCTTTTAAAGGAAGATTATAGTAGAAATATATAAATATAAACATACATGTACTATCAAAGTTGTTTCAAAATATAAAAGTTAATAATTCTTATATCAGTATTGTGTGATTAATTATACTATAATTAAATACAAGTTATGTTGATAATTATAAATCAATAATTTTATAAATAAAACTCTAACTAAATTGAAATTTTTACACAAAATTTTCAAAAGTTTAAGACAATTTTGTGAAAAGCATTTATAAAATGGTAGAAATCCACGAATTTCTTTCCATGAAAAAATATGGTAAAAAAAGTGTTGTTAGTTAGAAATATGAAATTGTGAGCAACATAGAAAAGATACCTCCTTAGATCTTCATGGCTTTTCTGTTTTAGTACACATTGTCCTGTCATTTCATTGATCATCATGCGCAACATGGATGGGTGCAAGTTGCAACCTGTCTTAATCTGCTAAAGTCAACTTTGTTTCTCTGAAAAGACATTAAAAACATGCATTTCTCATAAATTGTTTCATTCACACTCCAACTTGTTCTCTTGATTAATTAATTCTCAATTATTTATGTCTAGTTTTAAAATTATGTCAAACAAATCAAATAATCAAATAAGTGCTTTAAAGATGATTTTTATTTCTTTGATATTTTTCATGTCTAATTTGTCTCATTAGTAGGGATCTCTACGAAAATTCTTCATTTGAAGTCCGAAAAATAGGAAATTTTTCTCCCATGAGGATAAGAAACAAAGTTCATTTGAAGATACTTTAGCAATGGTGATGACAAATATATTATCCATTACGTAGAGTCCCGTCTCGAACTAGAATATCATGATATCGTAATTAATATATAGTTTAACATTTTTATATATAGGTTTATTTATTTTTTAAAATAATGTTTAATAAACAAATGTAAAACACATATATAATCTTAGCAAAAGAGAGATATCTAAATGATTATTGTAAAGAAAAATTAAATTTAAAAAATTAATATTTTTAAATCTCATGATTAAATATTGTAAGGACTGAGAGACAATATTCTTCATGACAGAAACCCGAGAACAGAGATGAAGAATAAATTCGAGAGCGGAGATTGAGATGAATATATATATATATATATATATATATATATATATATATATATATATATATATATATATATATATATATATATATATATATATATATATATATATATATATATATATGCAATAGTATCAATCCGTTTATTTATTGATATATTCTATAATATGAATAAAAAGTAAATTTGAGTGGGTTGTGATAGATAGAAATATTTGGGTGGTATGTGTGAGAGTAGAGGGTGATGATTGAAGAGTTTGTCAACGTTTTCGGTTTCCCACTTTCATTATGATATGAAATGAACCTCACACAACACAAATAGTCAAATGAATTTAACTATTTAAAACATAGCATGATATGATATATGAAACTTTTAAGGGTAAACATGATAAGAACTAGCAAAATTCACGACACGGATATGATATATATGAATCAAGAAAGTGGCATCCTATGCCACTACTTTTATATGGTCAATACATTACCTAGCCACTTTTTACTAGTTGTGTTTAATTCATTTTATATAGTCATTCTAATACAATTAATATAACACATGTTGAACTTATCACAACCAACTTCTAATTTTTTAATCTATATTATATTTATAAAGGTGTGGAAAATATGGGATAAGATTCAAGTGTGGTTGGGGAAAGACATAGAGATGGTAGAAGGTTGTTGCAGTCATTTTTTTTAATGGTGGATAGTTTGTTAAAAGGCCAGATATGCAATAAAAGGGTGGGAGTTATTTGATTGGTGACTTACTGGTGTGTTTGGAGATGATATTTTATTCAAAGAGGCAATAGGCAATGTAGAAGACACTGTATTTAAAGTCAAGATGTATACTTGGTGGTGATTTGTTATAGGTACAAAAGAAAAACTCTAGTAATTTTTTAGTCATATAAAAGTCCACTTGATTATCTAAAATTACATTAATCTTTTTTATTATTTGTTTGATGTTTTTGTAATTTTGTAATTGGGTCGGAGTGTCCATAGTACTCCTATTTGAATGTAAAATTGTTTATAAAAAATATGATAGATATGTAACTATATCTAAATATAAAATTGTTTATAAAAAATATGATAGATATGTAACTATATCTAAATATTAGTAGTAAGAGTAACACCCCATTTTTCCAATTTAAAAAATAATAAAATAAATATGCAAAATCATAGTTTTAATCAAAAATGGAATGTGACATTGTCAAAATTAACAACAAAACTCTTTTTATTAAAACAGCGGAAAACATAAGTTATTTAACTCACAACAATTTGCCAACACTAATAAAATTCACCAACATTTAATGGCTTACATGAATGAACGATACGTAACCAAATAAGATAAATAAGTACAACATCAAAATTATCTCCAGGTCCGTGTTACGTATCAGAGTGACTCCTAAGATTCGACCAAACAACATGCAGTCCATACACACTCAAGTACTTGGATTATTTGTACTTCCAAAGAAGTATAGACACAACAACAAACACAAAAGGGTAAGAATTACAATCAATAATTAATGGTGCATAATACATATGAATGAGTAGTATCTCACGCAATCAACATAAACAACACATATCCACAACAATGATTATCAACATGACCCATTATTCAACAAACATCAATATGCAATGTGAACCAACAATGACACTATGCATGTGGTACCAAATCACAATAGTTCATTCAATCGAACCTGATTCATTAAAGAATCCAAATAAATCGCATACTCTCACATATGCAACATAAATTCATACAATCATCAAAAGTACCTCACACGATTTAATTAATTAATCGTCTAATCAATCCACCTGAGTTTCATTATTAATTATTTTCTATCACCAATCCTCGATTAAACAAGTCCTAATACTTACTTCAACGCCTCAGACCAACAAAATTCCCATCAGACGTGAAATCGGGACAAAACATGAAAAACACCAAACTTTGCACCACCCTTCTGGTCATACGCGTAATGCACAAGGGCATACGCGTATTGCCAGCTAGCTCGCCCCCCAAGCCCTATGCCCTTGCCACGGGTATCACAACCACGCCCAAGCCTCATACGCGTATGGACAGCCCCTTACGCGTATGGGCAGAACCATTTCCCCCTTGAAATCCCCCTCAACATGTCTCAATACATGTATCACTCATCCCATACGCATATTGCTCAGCCATCACACGCGTATCCTACGTGTTTGGTCATATGGTCATGTCACAAAGGTCTCCCTTATGCGGAGTACTACCTATTACGTGTAATGACGTATTGGCACACCCTGCCATACGCGTATGGCCTCACTTTTACGCGTATGGGCAAAATACCCCAAAAATCCTGTTTTCTTCCTCAGTCCAATTCTGTCCACTTTGGGTCTCGCTTATACACATATAATTCGTCCTAAAAATTTTCTACATTGATTTTATGCTCTTAGTTTGTCGAGATCTGGTGGATGTCCTGACCAAACTTCTTCAGGTGTCTTCATATATAACGCAGTTGAAGGACATATGTTTATCATATATGTTGTTGTCGAAACAACCTCAACCCAAAACAACTTCTTCAATCCAACATTAATAAACATGCATATAACCCTTTCGAGTATTGTTCGATTGAATCTCTCAGCTAGACCATTTTTTTGAGGAGTACCTGCTACATTCTTATGCCTTACAATCCCATAATCGACACAGTAACTATCGAAAGCTTCATTGTAGAATTCAAGGTCATTATCAGTTCTCAACCTCTTGACCTTTCTACCAGTTTGAGTTTCGACCAAAACCTTTCAACTTTTGAAATTCTCAAAAGTTTAATCATTCTCCTTCTGAATAAATACCCATAACTTTCTGGAATAATCATCAACTATGGATAGAAAATACGTTGCACCTGAATATGAAGGATTCCTTGCAGGCCCCCAAAGATCAGCATGAACGTAATCAAGGGATCCATGTGTTCTTTGTTTACCTTTGTTAAACTTCACCCTACAGGATTTACCAAATACACAAGGTTCACAAAACACCAACTTCTTGACTTTGTCACCACCTAGCAGGTTCTGTTTCCCCAGTTCGACTAGGCATCTCTCGCTGACATGGATCAATCTCATGTGCCATAATTTTGTCTTCGACAACAGTTTCGTGGATACTACATTTGTCGAACCACTTACAACTTCAGCCTCAAGGGTATACAAGTCTTGTTTCTTCACACCTCTCAAGACTTCCTTCGACCCTTTCATGACTATTAAGATACTTTTCTTTCCTTGAAAAACATATCCCTTCTTGTCGAATTCACCAAGAGAAATCAAATTTCTCTTCAAGTCAGGTACATACCTAACTTCAATCAATAGCCTTATTGACTCATCATGGAGCTTGAATCTCACAGATCTGATACCTGCAATTTTGCAAGCTTTGTTGTTTCCCAACAACACGGATCCACCATCTTGATCACATAATTCCTCGAACAAATCTTTTTTTGGAGTCATGTGCCAAGTGAAACCTAAATCCATAATCCACTCTTCTCTTGAGACATCACTTGAAACCACAAGAACATCAGATGAATTGAAATCATCTTGAACAATGGTTGCATTGCCATTATCCTTACCTCCATGATATTTCAGGTGTTCAGGGCACACCATTCGAATGTGACCCTCCTTCTTACAATGATATCATCGAACACCAGATCCTTCACCACTATAAGACTTCTGTTGACTTTTACCCTTCTTCTTGTCGAACTTACCATCCTTTCGCAAGAATTTCGCCTTAACGGCCAAACCTTCACCAACCGTCGAAGGTTTATGCTCTTTTCGTTCGTTTGAGTCCTTAGAGTACAAGGTTGATTGAACATCTTCAAAGGTCAAGGACTCTCTTCCATACAAGAGGGTTTCTTTGAAGTGAGCATGTGTTCCGGGCAAAGCGTATAATAGCAACAACGCTTAATCTTCATCATCGATCTTGCATCAATATTTTCAAGATCAAGAATCATCTTGTTGAGCATATCCAACTGCTCAGCCAACACTTTGTCTTCACTCATCTTGAATGAATACAAGATTTTCTTCAGGTAGAGTCGATTCACCAACGATTTAGTCATGTACAAACCTTCAAGTTTCAACCATAACCCTGACGTCGTCGTCTCTTTTGATATTTGTCGAAGAACATTATCATCAAGGCTCAACAATATTGTGTTGTGTGTTTTCTCAATTATGACCGCCTTTTCAGTTGTCGTTAACGCAACATTCATGATCGTCTCTCCCTTTAACGCTTCCAAGCAATCCTGCTGAACAAGTAGGACTTTCATCTTCAAGTGCCACAGACCGAAATCGTTCAATCCGAGGAATATTTCAATCTCATACTTTGTTGAAGGCATCATCTCCACGCTCACTGCACCAATTTGTTGTGACTCAGATACCTTTGAAACAAAGTATAATAGGTTTTTTTATGATAAAAAAAACCCATAAGGATTAAAGTTTAGGGTAACCAAGGATAACAACAAGGATTAGTTATAAACTATTATTCTTTCTTTTCTCTTGAAACAAGATTACAAGTATACAAGAATAACAAATAATCTCTCTCACATTTGAATTATGGTTTTATCTTCCTATTTTTCCTTATACAAAAGATGAAAGATTAGTATGTTATTTAAAAGAAAACTAACACATTAACATAATGAGTTCTTTTTTTAACAATTATCCATTACAAACTAACTTATGATACAAGTTAACTTAAACAATTGGATTCATAACACAAGAATCAATTAAACAACAACATGTGAAAAGACTTCGTACTAGTATTTGTTCTAATATTTCACATGGATGAACATTAGAGTAAAACTTTGACCCTTGTCAAATATATAAAATCATTTTAAAATTATAATTATACTTCGTATAATCTCATTATCAAACCACTAAACTATAGCAACAAAGAATAATGATAAGCTGAATTATAAGATTAATCGTCTTTGTGTTGGATAACTATAAAAGAGTTAATCGTCATTGTGTTGGATAAATTAATTTTTATGCATATATGTGGGTGGTGGTATGCGCAAGCTTTTGACCAAGGAAAAATATTGATACATTTTTAAATCAATTTTTTTAAATCTTTTGTTGTATTTATTGTTTTGAATATGTCACACCTTTTTTATTTAAAATAAAAATAGAAAAATTATGTATTAAATAAACTAACATTTTTAGTAAGTACTATTCATTAACGGGAGAGGGTTTTCCAACTTGACTATTAATTTAATAAAATCAATAGTTAAAGAAATTTACTTTTTGTGAGACTTGAGTTTTACTAGAAAATATTATTACTTCTTTTAGTTTTACATAAATTTCCAAAAATACTAAATATATTACCAATTGAACATTTCAAGATTGAGAATTTTCTTTTATTATAATAATTACAAGTTTAAAATATTAAAATATGTTGATAAAGAAATAATAAAAATAGTTAAAATGTTAAATATACAGTGTAAAAAAGAACAAAGAAAACCCATAAAAAGTTCTATAACAAATTTACAAAACTATCAATATAAATAAATTTAGACATAATACATCATTTTACAATATAATTTTTTTTATAATAGTTATTTTAACAAGTGCTTTAAAAGTACTAGTAGCTGTTTCGAATTAATATAAACTAAGATAATATTAAAAATTTAATGTTAAATATTATAATTAATTAACACAGTTTTAAATATCAAATCTTTTTATAGTTATTGATTTATACTATAATTATCAATAATTTGCTTTGTGAAAAAAATTATTGATAATGATTGAACTTAGACAAATAATTTGCATTGTTTCATATATGCAGCCAGACCGAAAATTTTGAATGGTCGATATAAAAATATTAATAAGACCAAAAATAATGAGGGGTCGGTGTAAAAAAAAACTATTGACAATGATTGAACTTAGACAAATAATTTGCATTGTTTCATATATGCAGTCAGACCGAAAATTTTGAATGGTCGATATAAAAATATTAATAAGACCAAAAATAATGAGGGGTCGGTGTAAAAAAAAACTATTGACAATGATTGAACTTAGACAAAAAAAATTGCATTGTTTCATATATGCAGTGGCAGAACCAGACCGAAAATTATGAGGGACCAATATAAAAATATTAACAAGATCGAAAATAATGAGGGGTCGATGTGAAAATATTATTGTTTAATAAATTTAAATAACTAATTTTTTATTCATAATAATAATGATTAAATAGAGTAAATTTTAATTTATCTAACTATATTATATAAACTTTTTATGTTAAAATAATTGATTTTTTAGGATTAAATATGTTTGTGGTCCTCTAAATACTATTTTATATTTTATTTTTAGTTCCTCAAAATATTCTCGTCCTTCTAAAATTTTGCATCATACTTTTGGTCTCTTCTACAATTTAGTGATGATTTTTACAACTTTGTGACATAATTATTGACGAGTTTAGCAAACGAGATCAAAAATGTGAATAAAATTTTTATGAGAATATTTTTTGAAGGAAATTTTTTGAAAACTAAAAATAAAATATAAAATCTTTAGGAGGACCACAAATATATATAAACTTTTTTTTTTTTTTAAATTATAAAACAAGGATTCAAAACTAGAATTCCACATTTTTACTTAAAAGATAGAAAATTAATGCTAAAAAGATTATTAGACTGTTAAAAATAGAATAAACTCTTATGTTTCGTATATTTTTCGAAGAAAAAAAGTACCATATCTAAATTTAATACATTTGATTGCAAAAATAATACTTAGTCACTCCACCAATCCGGATAAATTGTTAACAATATACATGTTATTAGTATAAATATAATTTATAAAAAAATTAAATATTTTAATATGAAATTAAAAAAAAATTGAGAATTTTGGGGGGACCATGGACACCCCTGTCATAATGATGTTCCGCCACTGCATGTATGATAATAGCGGGGTCTTGTTTAAACACAGAGTAAAATTTCATATGAATTGATCTAACACAAAAATTTAGCATGATTCAAACCTGGAATCTTAAAAGAAATACATTATTAAGACTCATCAAACCTTTCCATTAGGTCAATCTTTGAGAGCATAGTTTAAAAAACTGGACCGATCTGACCGGTTGAACCAGGAACTGGAGTGGTAATCGGTCTGGTTCAATTGTTGAATCAGACATACAATTGAAATGGTGAGAACCGGTCAACACCGACATAAAGCGGTAAAAATCGATAAATCAATGTTTTTGAAAACCAGTGTTTCAAATGCGTTTTTTTCTTAAATTAAAACAACATCATTTTTTATTATTTAAGAAAAAGTAAAAATAATAATATAAAATAAAGATATTATTTCCTTTAAAAATTGGTGACAACGATGTTAAATATAATAATTAGAGGCTATTGTAGTATTATAACATTGATCAGTCATGGAATTAGAACATATTTTATTTTCTCTCCTATATGATTGATATCATTGATTTTTATTCATAATTTTAAAAATCGGACCAGACCGGACGGTCGGATCTGTTGAACCGAAAACCGGAATGATAATCGGTCTTGTTCAATTGTTGGATCGAATATGCAATTGAACCGATGAGAACCGATCAACACCGGTAAAAATTTGGGAAACCAACGATTTTGGAAAACAGGTGGTTCAAATGGTTTTTTTTTTCTAAATTAAAACGACGTCGTTTTTCATTAAAAAAAAGTAAAAACATAAATATAAAAAAAAGTTGATATTCTTTCCTTTAAAAATCGGTGACAATGATGTTAAATATAATAAACAGAGATTGTTATAGTATTATAGCATTGATTTTTATTAGTTGAACTGAAGTATTGCGTAAAATAAATTGTAATGCATGTTAGATAGACAACAAATATAAATTTATATTTAAGATTGATATTTTGATTAAATTTTTAAATAAATTACTTGACTCAAATTTATAATTGATTCATATTTTAATTTAAATTATAAACTTGTAAAATTATGGTAGTATTAATTTTTTTTAAGGTGTTAATGATTTTTTCCGACAATAAATCATATATTTCGACCAGTTTATTACCTTTATAATTTTGTTATATTGACATGTTTATTCAACTGAATTATTTGATTTTATCGATTTAGTCATATAATTCGACTAATGATCCAATGATTCAACCAATAAATCAGTGATCTAATATCCTCACCGTTTAATAATTAGTCTGCTTTTTAAAATATTACTTAAGAGTTTTTTTTTTATAATTAACTGTAGTCGGAATTGAAATACTCAATTTCTTATAAGAAAACAAGATATATTGGAAATTGTAGTCATCCTTTTTATTAAAAGGCTGGCCATATTAAAAATCCACATAAAAAGACATTGTTTGTATCCATTTTTCTTTGTTCATTCACGAGGAGGTATTAGTACAATTTAATCTAAACTTTGACTAGTTTATTTATCTGATCTAATTTATTTAAAAATAAAATAAAAATCTAAACTTTGACTCTCATTAATATTTTTCTGAATCCAAAGCTGTTTACTTTTTCCAACACACTCCACTCCACCCTTTATATTCTTTCCCCCTGCCACACCTTCAAACAAACACAAAAATGGCACTTTCAATTTCTTCCTGGAACTTCATCCTATTTACCTTACTTTTCTCTTTGGTATGATCCTCTTTCATACCTTTTTTTAATAACAATTTTTATTTATCAAAAAATAATATATGATATATTTCAATTTTATGATTTTTATTTATTTATTTATTATGCAGATTATACAAGAGAGTTGTGCTAGAAAGATAAACAATATCATGGAAGTTGAAAATTCTGATCATGAAGAAGAAAACAATTCTCACAAGGATCATCATCATCATCAAAAGCAAATAGAGCCAGAATTGAACGTATTTTTCGTTCCGAACGATTTAAAACTCGGGAAAATAATGCCGATTTATTTCTCCAAAAAAGATTCATCAAAATCTCCGAAATTTCTTCCGAAAGAAGAATCCGATAAAATCCCTTTCACGCCCGAAAAACTCCCTCTCCTTCTAGATTTCTTCGCCATCCCAAAAGATTCACCACAGGCCAAAGCCATGAAATACACCCTAGAACAATGTCTCTTTGAACCAATGGAAGGAGAAACAAAATTCTGCGCAACATCGTTAGAATCATTATTCGACTTCGCAAATTCCGTGTTTGGTTCGAACTCAAACTTCAAAATTTTGACCACAAAACATGTCACAGAATCCACAGTCCCTTTACAAAACTACACAATTTCGAAAGTGAATGAAATCTCAGTTCCTAATGCTTTTGGATGTCACCCTATGCCGTATCCTTTTGCGGTGTTCTACTGTCATACACAAAAGGGTGATGCAAATTTGTATGAAATTGTTGTTGATGGTGAAAATGGTGGAGTTGTTGAAGCTGCGGCAATTTGTCATATGGATACTTCGAAATGGGACGCCGATCATGTCGCTTTTCGTGTTCTTAATACTCGACCGGGAAAATCTCCGGTCTGTCATTTCTTTCCTCCTGATAATCTAGTTTTGGTTCCTAATAAATAATTGTAGTCTTTTTTATGTGTATGAAAAACTTGTTAACGATAATAATTGAAGATCTTGATGCAAAACTATATAATAAAGATTATGTTTTGGTGTAATTTTATGCTCTTGTAGTTCTGAATTATATTTTGTATATGCTGATTTAATTAGTTATGGATGAAGTTCATTTGTAAGTTTATTGAAGAAATTTTGTATCTGACTTTATTTATTTAATGTATCTGAAAAATAATTTATATTTCTTTTAACAATTATAAGAAGAAATTTTAATCTGTAATGTATTTGAGATACTGGTGATCGTTCGATTCGATTAAAATTAAATGATTATGATTAAATTTGATAGAATTAAAATTTGTTTTTGCTAGTAAAAGTTGCTTAGGCGATAAGTTTTTTTTTTTTTATTATGAAAAATGTTTTTATTGATTGAAAAACAGAAAGAAAAGAAATTAAGTAACTAGCTCAAAAGTCAAATCTGATGACAACTTATTTTTAATAAATATGATTAAAAAAACTCTAAAGTCAAAAGTAGCATTGTTGTGCATACGCATCTTGTTAGGTAATATACAACTATAATATTCGATATAAACAATATATAAAAAATAGGCTGAGTTTGACAAAATTAAGTCTTCTAGAAAAAAGACTATTTAATTATTCAGAATCATGAAATTTTAACTACATATTTCTACTAGGGCAAATCAATTGGAGCAAGCATGTGTGATGGATATTCTTGGACAATATCAGAGAAGTCCGGGGTAATTGATTAATCTAGATAAATGTAAGACATCCTTTAGTCGAAATGTGCGAGAAGAGGAAAAGATGATCCGGTCTAAGATGAGAGTTAAGATTGTGGATTGTCATTCGAAGTATCTACGATTGTCAGTGGTGTTCGGAAGATCCAAGGAGGTTTTTGCTTTGGTAGTGGAGCGAGTATTGTAGCCCGATTTTCATGGTCTTTAATCACTATCGCATTTTTGCTACTTTCTGATTTCTTATTTTTTCCTGATAAAGCTGGTTATGGAAGGAAAAATATATCTTAAACTTACCCCGCTTTACATTTTGTTGATTGACAGATGCCCACATAATTTTGGATTCTTTCAAAGATTATTTCCACTAAGTACAGGGAATTTTTTTTTTCTTTTTGATATTGATGGGGTTTCTTTGATTTGGGTATGTGAATGATATGAGTGTTAGTAAGATATGATGAAGTTGTGTTTTTGTGTTTTCATAATTTTCTGATGTTTTTGATAGGCCTGAGAACCTATTGTTGTTTTTTGTTTGGTGTGCTCACAAAGATCTTATGACATTTTGCCTACGTACCCCCAAAAAGAGAATTGAGGGACCAAAGTATCGTAGTTCCTCCTAAAAGGCTAGAGCTAGGAGGAAGGGTTGATTTGCATTCTAGTTAAAGCACAAGATGATGATGTTCAAATGGTTTGTATTTGTGTCTTGATCGAAGCCCAAGATTGAAGCTGAAAAGTTTGTTGTAACAGATAGGGTGCTTGAATTGCATAGCTCAAGGTATAAGTTGAATCTGGTATCTTGATTTGCATAGCTCAAGAAAGATTGAATGGATTTGCATAGCTCAAGGAGGACTGAATGATTGACCTGAATTGCATAGCTCCGGAAAGCTGAATTTGGGTGGAGATATGACTGGTGGAAAGTAATCTTAGTTATAGTCCAAGTGTATGACTGAAGATTAGCTTAGTTAGAGTTCATGGCTATGATTGTATTGTTGGATTAACTTAGCTAAAGTTCAACCTTATGACTGTATTAGCTAAGTTAAAGTCCAAGACTATGGCTGTAATTGAATTATTGATTGTAAAGTGCTTGAATTTTGTGCCTTGATTAAAGCCTAAGGTTGAAGCTAAAAGATACTCAGTAGAGAGAATTTTTCATCGCTAAATAGGGAAAGGTTTGATTTATATGTGCCTTGATTGATGCCCAAGGTTGAAGCTAAACAAAGAAAACTAACTCTTTAGGAAACGTTTATCTGTGTCCTGATTTGGAAGCCAAGGTGTGAAGCTTATTTGGTGAGAGATTGACTCTTGATTGTTTGTATCTTATATGAAGTTGTAACACCCCAAAAAATTTCCTCTCATTTTCGTAGCATCTATCATATTATTCTCATACTTTGCATTGCATTCATAACATAGAAAAATGAGGCATAACATTCATTGGTTGAAGCATAGGGCATGTGGTTAGTGATTTGCAAATATATGATCATTAAAAGCCAGAGGATAAGAGCCAATGGTCTTCTAAAAATCCTCAAAGGTTTTTCACACCCCACACAATCTCATTTGGTGCCTCAAGTAACTAGAAGAGATGAATTCATCAAGAAGTTGTCTTAAAGCTTCACCTCCTACACAAGTGGCCCAAACTAGGGTTTATAATTCAAGAGGCTTCTTGAGGGGATTTTGGTTCTTAATTTTTTTAATGGTCTTATATATGATATCAAGTGTTCATGGATGAAATTTTGTTCATTGATTCATTGTGGAGGGCTTTCAGTCAGACAGTTACTTGAGAAACAAGCAAAAGTCAACAGAGGAAAGGAAAAGTCAATTGTGGGATTTTTAAGGTATGAACCTAGCTCTTCAAGCTCATGAACCTTTATTTAGTCATGAAATGTCAATAATTTCATCATTCATCAATAATCAAGGCTTAAGGAAAAAGTTTCTAAAAATGGAAATGACTTGTAATTTGAAGTTTCTATTTTTGGAAGCTTTATAAGTCACATTCCACTTGACTTTTCATCCTAAAAAATGATCCAAATGGATTTTTCTCAAACATGAAAGTTGAAGATCATTATTTTCCCTTTCCAAAAAGAACAATATCATCTCCATAACATTTGTGGTTCACAAGATATGAACAAAAGACTTAAGGTTGATTTTTAGGGTTTTCATACACTTCAATTTTTCCACTTTGTGCAAAAGGCTTCCAAATGGCTTATACATGATTCTAATTTCCAAAGTCAGATTACCAAACTCAAGTACACTTCATTTGATGCATTTTTGGCCTTTTATTCATTGGTTTTCATGGCTTAATTCTCATGCATTTCACAAAGTGTAAATTTGCAAACCATTCAAAACACTCAAATCATGCAACCACAAGGCCCATTTCCAATCCAATTATGACCAGTGCATGAAATATGAGTGATCCCTAACCATATTAAGCCTCATGCACTTGCCAATCCTTCCATCCACTTGAACATGCCTTTTTTGCAAAATCATTCAAATCTCCTTAACCAAAGCTCCATTGGATTTTAACCATGGTCAGGACCAAAATCCATCATATATAAGCTCCTAACTCCTCTGGTTAGGGCTAGAGACTCTCACATTTTCCAGATTTTTCAAATTTGCACCAAACTTTATCTCCTTCGAAACTTTTTAATCTTAGGGTTTCTGGTTGATTATTCTTCACATTCTTGATCAGCATACTACATTGAAAAAGATCCAGCCATTGTTTGAAGCTCATACAAAGGATTTCATCAAATCCATTTTTGGAAGCTTCAAGTTCAAATCTCAAGATCTAACATGATTCTAAGATCTAATTGCATTTATTTTGCAATTAGAGGTTTCAAGGAGTAGATCTGCAGCTTGCTAATGGTTTTCTAGGAGTATTTGAGCTTGTTCAAGTTTTCAAGTAGGTCCAAATTCATCCTCATACTTCTTGATTTTAATGTGTGCATTGTGTTCCTTATGTTGTGTTGGTTAATCTGATCTAGTTTGTGTATGAAATGGATGTATAGCATGCTTGAATTGTAGATCTGAAACGTTTAGATCAAACTTTGTTTGCTTCGTTTTTCACAATCCATGCATTGTTTGTGAATTTGAATGTCATATTTGGATTCAGCATGCAATTTTATTATAGAACTATGATCTTGTTTCTTGTTTTTGGAAAAAATTTGTTTGAGTGTCACCGGAGAAGGTGACCGAAGTTAGGGCTCCGACACCTGGTTTTGTTCTCAGGCGAACGCAGGTTGAGGAAGAAGATAAAATCAGAGCCACACATTTTCTTGATCCAAGGCTTTTTAGGCTTCCAGTGCATTAAAAAGAGACGTAGTCAGTCACATATTTTGTTTATAACTTTAAATCTGATTGTGTGACTCCCTAGGTCTTTTAGCATGCACGTTTGATCCGGATTGTCCATATGGCTTACTTTTTGATTTGGTTAACTGAATTGCATGCATTTGGTTAATCATATGGCCTTGATTGGAGTCAATAATATTGACTGAAGCCTTTGATAAATTGTTGACCTGCGCTGACTAGTTTCTGGACTGGACTTGTTATCTTAACCCCCTCCCTTGGGCCCAATGTGATTTCAACATTTTTTTGCTTCTTGTTCACCCCTTTTTGTTTGTTTCTCTTTTTTTTTTTTACATAGTTTTCAAATTTAATTATTAAAATTACTTTTAATCATCTAAAAATCATAAAAACATTCATGAAGCATATTTTAACATTTAACTAATTTTGATATTTTTTATTTCTGACTTTGATAATTTTTCATTATATTTTGGTATTTTTTTCTTTTATTTTCTTTAAAATTTGTTTTTTCATCTCATCATCCATGGCCTTCAGCCATTCAGTCTTATTTCGACTCCTCATAACTTCCTTATAGTCTCTAGGTTCTTTGTCTAGAACCTCACTTGCAGAGATTAAGACATAAGCTATAAGATCTGCATACCCAAGTCTCTGAGGTAGTTTGATGACTCTTCTCAACCTGTATCTTGCCAGCAGGTAGTCATTATCAGTCTCCTCATCTTCGATAGTAGTTTCTGCTTCTTCGACTTCATCTGGGTCATAAAATTCAGCATCACTATACTCCCCTCAACAGGAATTTCTCCCTGTTCCAGCTCTTCGACAACATCGTCGGTTTTCTTGAAATCCATATCAGTTTCATTGAAAACTACATCTCGACTGGTGATACACCTCTTGTGACCTGGCTCTAGGCATCATAGCCTATAAGCTTTGACTCCTTCAGGATATCCTATGAACATGCATTTCAGAGCTCTAGGTTCGACTTTCTCTTGCCTAATGTGAGCATAGGCTACACAACCAAATAATCTCAGTTTGTCGAGATCTAGTGGATGTCCCGACCAAAATTATTCATGTGTCTTCATATCTATCGCAGTCGAAGGACATCTTTTTATCATATATGTTGCTATCGAAACAGCCTCAGCCCAAAACACTTTCTTCAATCCAACACTAACCAACATGCATCTAACTCTTTCAAGGATTGTTCGATTGAATCTCTCAACTAGACCATTTTGCTGAAGAGTACCTGCTACAGTCTTATGCCTTGCAATCCCAGACTCGACATAGTAACTATCGAAAGCTTCATTGCAGAATTAAAGGTCATTATCAGTTCTCAACCTCTTGACCTTTCTGCCAGTTTGAGTTTCGACCAGAACCTTCCAACTCTTGAAATTCTCAAAAGTTTCATCCTTTGTCTTCTGAATGAATACCCATAACTTTCTAGAATAGTCATCAACTATGGATAGAAAATATCTTAAACCTGAATGTGAAGGATTCCTTGCAGGCCCCCAAAGATCAACATGGATGTAATCAAGGGATCCATGTGTTCTTTGTTTACCTTTGTTAAACTTCACCCTACAGGATTTACCAAATACAAAAGGTTCACAAAACTCCAACTTCTCGACTTTGTCACCACCTAGTAGGTTATGTTTCCTCAGTTCGACCAGGCCTCTCTCGCTGACATGTCCCAATCTCATGTGCCATAATTTTGTCTTTGACAACAGTTTCGTGGATGCAACATTTGTCGAACCACTTACAACTTCAGCCTCAAGGGTATACAAGTCTTGTTACTTCACGCCTCTTAAGACTTCCTTCGACCCCTTCATGACTCTTAGGATACTTTTCTCTCCTTGAAAGACATATCCCTTCTTGTCGAATTCACCAAGAGAAATCAAATTTCTCTTCAAGTTAGGTACATACCTAACTTCAGTCAATAGTCTTATTGACTTATCATGGAGCTTGAATCTCACAGATCCAATACCTGCAATTTTGCAAGCTTTGTTGTTTCCCAGCAGTATTGATCCACCATCTTGATCGCATAATTCCTCTAACAAGTCTTTATTTGGAGTCATTTGCCAAGTGCAACTTGAATCCATAATCCACTCTTTACTTGAGTCGCCGCTTGAAACCACAAGAAAATCAGATGAGTTGAAATCATCTTGAACAATGGCAACATTGCCATTATCATTACCTCCATGATATTTCAGGCATTCAGGACACACCTTTCAAATGTGACCCTCATTCTTACAATGATAGCATCGAACACCAGATATTTCACCACTATAAGACTTCTGCTGACTTTTGCCCTTCTTCTTGTCGAACTTACCATTCTTTCGCAATAATTTCGCCTTAACGGCCAAACCTTCACCAACCGTCGAATGTTTATGCTCCTTTTGTTCATTCAAGTCCTTAGAGTACAAGACAGATTAAACATCTTCAAAGGTCAGGGACTATCTTCCATACAAGAGAGTTTCTTTAAAGTGAGCATGTGTTCTGGGCAAGGTGCATAACAACAACAACGCTTGATCTTCGTCATCGATCTTCACATCAATATTTTCAAGATCAAGAATCGGCTTGTTGAACATATCCAACTGCTCAGCCAACACTTTGTCTTCACTCATCTTGAATGAATACAAGGCTTGCTTCAGGTAGAGTTGATTCACCAATGATTTGATCATGTATAAACCTTCAAGTTTCAACCATGACCCTGACACCGTCGTCTCCTTTGATACATGTCGAAGAACCTTATCACCAAGGCTCAACAATATTGCATTGTGTGCTTTCTCAATCATGGTCGTCTTTTCAGTTGTCGTCAACGCAACATTCATAGACGTCTTTCTCTTTAACGCTTCATAACAACCATGCTGAATAAGTAGGGTTTTCATCTTCAAGCGCCGCAGACCGAAATCGTTCACTCCGGTGAACTTTTCAATCTCATACTTTGTTGAAGGCGTTTTCTCCACACTCACCGCACCAATTTGTTGTGAATTAGATACCTTAGAAACAAAGTATAATAGGTTTCTCAAGAAACCCGCAAGGGTTAGGGTTTAGGGTTACCAAATATAACAACAAGGATTTGTTATAAACTCTATTCTTTCATTTCTCTTAAAACAAGATTAAGAGTATACAAGAATAACAAAATAACCTCTCTCACTTTTGAATTAGGATTTTATCTTCCTATTTTCCCTTATACAAAATATGAGAGACTAGTATGTTATTTATAATAATACTAACATACTAACTTAATGGACTTTTTAACAATTACTCATTACAAGCTAACTTAGGGTACAAACTAACTTAAACAATTGGATCCATAACACAAGGTCCAATTAAACAATAACATGTGAGCAGACTTCGATGACATGCTATTCGTACTAGAGTTTGTTTCAATATTCCACAACTTCCAATGTAGGTACTCTATCACAAACAATTCCAGCCACATCTTAAAATCTAAACACCGTTGGAACATTTATTTGGGAGTTCAAACATGAGGGAGCATTTTTGCATTCCTTGAGACTTTTCTCTATGAGCAACACACATTGTGAGAGTCACACCGCGTATTCACCCAAAATCCTAAGGTGATAGATGTTTGGGTTCTCTCTATAAATGCTCAAGTCTTCACATTTCAAATCAACGTGAGACTTCCACACACTTTATTTCTCAAAATTTTCAACTCACACTTGTTATTCTTAAACTTGTTATTCTTAACAAAAATGACATTCATCTATACAACTCACCTCTCATATAATATAGTTAGCCTACTAAAACTATGAATTAATAGATTGTAACAATCTATATCACCAATAATCAAAACCAAAATAAAAAAAAAATACAAATAAAGGAGGAAATCAAATCGAAATCTCTAATAAAATTTGAATCTAAAGTTGACAATCCTAGCTTGATTTTGACTACATGGATAAAGTTGATAAGATAGATTAATAATGATAACGATGGAAAGAAAGATAACACTTATAAGAGAATCGGCAATTTCATTATCTTCTCAATAAATGACAGTGAAGTTTATATTCTTAACATAACGTAAACAATTAGACAACTGGTATTAGGCTCCAAAAAACTATATTGATCTCTGAAAGCTAAAATTACTTTTAAAACAAAATTAATTTCAGGCCACAAGTTTAAGTAATAAAGGTGGTGAGCATGTTCTATTACTTTTAAAACAAAATTAATTTCAGGCCACAACTGTTACTTAGATTTTATTGTTTGTTAAGAAAAAAAATGTTGAATAAACAACACAACATAGGAAACAACACCGACATAAATACATTTAGGTGTTATTATTATTAAAGAATGAGCAAGTGAAATTAGTTTATTAAGATGAATACAAAATTTTGGTTTGAAGAAATTGATACTTATTAGGTGAAACAGCAGCTAAAATAACAAAGCCACCAAAGAGAGCAAGACAAAGTCCTAAAGAATTTACAACCATGGACTCAGTGTTGTGTTTGGATATATTTCTTTGTGTTTGCAAGAATGTCAACTTCTCTAGTAATCCAGTTTCAGCTGTTGCTACTGCCAATGCATAAGTGTATAGACCAACAAATACATGCCAAGGTAACATCATTTTTCGAACTCTTCGCACTTCTCCTCGGTGCCAAAAGTTCGAGAACCCTATTAGCCACTGCAATGCAGAGAAAATAATAATTCAATAAATAATCGTGCAGCTTGTTTTATTTCTGTATAATCTTGATTATAAAATTTATATGTCTAGCATCTCATGTAAATATTTACTATATTTTTCAATAAAATTCTGTGTTTTTTTTTGTCAGACATCAAATTTTATTTCTATCATAAGAAACATCAAATATTTACTCATATTTCAAACAAAATAAAAATAAAAATTGTATAAAGATTCCGAGTCAATTGAATTGACGCCTCCATTTAACATTTTAGAAGATAAATCAGACGAATTAGCACTTTCAATGGACTAAGTTAATCCAATTGACATCTCCTCTTTATTATTCAAAAGGACGCCAATTCATCAAACATTTCCTTTGTTTGTCTTTTTCTTTAATCGATAGTAAAATATTATATTATAATAGGTATCATTTTGTATAAAAAGAAGTGTGTCTTCTACCGTATTTTTTTTCTATATATTTTCATTTTGTTCTTAATCTTTTCTTCATTTGTTCTTACATGAGTAGTAAAAGACATGAGTATGGTTTTTATCCGAGAGCCAAACCTACGATGAATATGCATTTTTGGGTTAATTAGAGTTTTGAGCAACTTGATAGGGCTTGATTCTTTAGTTAGACGGAGAGATTAATGATGGTGAAAGAGTTAGAAGAATTGAGATACTTGTTTTGTACATCTCTATTGCGGATGACAATGACGATGTCCAATGTATATGAGTGCTAATTAAATATAACAATGATGTTAGGAATATGATTTCTGCATCAGATGATATTATTTTGATTGTTGTATGCTCTTAGATATATTGTATTGTTAAATTTTTTATCTTTTGTTTGTGTTGTTGTTTTAGGAGTATTTGTGTTTATTTTCTTTGTAACCAAAAAATATTATCTATATTAAATTTTAAGAAAAAATTTAACATAATAAATTATCATTAGAGTTTGTTATCTTATGTAAGTACTTAGATTCTCTTATATTTTCTCACTTCATTAATTCTCACTACCAACTCATTTATGAAAAACTTATTTATGTTTTTTAATTAGCACCCGTCGAAATTTCGTACCCTCCATGAATATATCTCACGCGACAAGTGTATTCAACATTATTTAGAGTGTGTCGATTGTTATCAATTTATCAAAATTATGTCCTACATTGATTTTGGAGACCAAAAACACACTTTCTTTCTTCCATATGATGAACATCCGGAATACTAAAGGACATGTACATGTTATTGGATATACCTATTAATGGTAAGACAGTTAATTGTGTGACCAACTTAGCCAATTCAATATACGAGAAACTTTTGGGTGTCAACTTATTAGAAGATACTCCGAGGGACCAAGGTGTTTTACTGATACACTTTAAAACTTTATTACATTGATATGATATTATCCAAAAATTCTACCAAACAAAAAAATAATATTTAAAACTAGATGTTATATTATGTTACCAATCATTAACAACTTATTGTGTGTCCAAAAATAGGTATTTAGTTGACACAGACCAACAAGCTTCAATATCCTCCCCCAACAAAATTAGCAAACCTCTTACTTACACACAACTCTCTACCAAAAAAAATTAAAATCCACAAACACTCAAATCCACAACCAATACATATCACTAGGGCTATTAAAAAAACTTTGAACCGAAATGAACTGTTAAACCGAATCGAACTGAAATTAAAATAATCGAATCATTATGTTTGGTTAGTGAATCGAATCATTTATTTAATAACGGTTCTAGAACCGAACCAAACTAAAATTAATCAAACATAATCAATAAGTGAACCATTAATTTATTAGAAAATTTTAAATAATATTCACTACTTTTGAAAAGTCTAACTAATTATTTTCAAACATATAAAAAAAATTCGAAAATTTCAAAAAATCAATTCTTTTCGATAATATCAAAAAATCGATTTTTTCGAAAATATCAAAAAATGATTTTTTTTTCGAAAATATCAAAAAAACCGACTTTGTTTTCGAAAATATAAAAAAAAACTTTTTTTCGAAAATATCAAAAAACCGATTATTTTAGAAAATATAAAAAAAATCGATTTTTTCCCGAAAATTAAAAAAACCGATTTTTTCGAAAATATCAAAAAATCTATTTTTTTTCGAAAATATCAAATTCAAAAACCGATTTATTTCGAAAATATAAAAAAATATATTTTTTTGAAAATTTCAAAAAACCAATTTTTTTCGAAAATATTAGAAAAAACCAATTTTTTCCTGAAAATTCAAAAAACCGATTTTTTTCGAAAATATAAAAAAAAATCGATTTTTTTCAATAATTTCAAAAAACCAATTTTTTTCAAAAATATAAAAAAAAAAACGATTTTTTTAGAAAATATAAAAAAACCGATTTTGTTTTGAAAATGTAAAAAAACCGATTTTTTTTCGAAAATTTAATAAAACCAATTTCTTTTCGAAAATTTAAAAAACCGTTTTTTTTCGAAAATATCAAAAAATACGATTTTTTTCAAAAATATAAAAAAGCCGATTTCTTTTCGAAAATATAAAAAAAACCGATTTATTTTCTAAAATATTAAAAAAAAAACGATTTTGTTTTTGAAAATATAAAAACCGACTATTTTTTAGAAAATATCAAAAACCGATTTTTTTCGAAAATATAAAAAAAACCTATTTTTTTCAAAAATGTAAAAAAAAATCGATTTTTTTCCTAAAAATACAAATAACCGACTTTTTTTCGAAAATATAAAAAATTCAGTTTTTTTTCGAAAATATAAAAAGACGGTTTTCTCATAGAACCATACCATGAACAGCCCTACATATCACACATCCAACCACAAAATCAAGAGCATACCTCGTACCACCAACAACCACCTGATTATAATCAAGACAACCAACAAATATATGTCGCCAACACATCCTATCATAATCAAAACACCTAAGAAACATATGGCACCAACACTTTCTACCATAGTTAAAACACTTAAACATCACAACACCAAAACACCCAGCAAACATATGGCTATCAAACACCACAACAATCATTTATTCATTTCACCAACAAAACATTCACACAAATGTCGTCATTCAATCGACCTGACCACCCACCAATAATCTCATCAATCCATACAACACAACCAAACTATAAGTGCAAGGAACTCAATTAAAACAACATGTTCATGCAGACATAAAACTATGTAGAATCATAAGAAATTTTAAGGGATGAGGGTGATGATGATACTCGACGGACATCGTACCAAACACCTTTGTAGGTGACTCAACAGAAACATGTAATACTCTTTGTTTTTTTCTATTATTTGTCACATCTCCCTTATTAATGTTTTAGCTGTACCAGTTAACATATTTAATGTATTGAGTGTGACTCATGTCCGAATTCGATATCATACGTAAAATATCTTCACAACAAAACTTTAAGTTATTATATTCCGTTTTGTCAAAAAAAGAAAAATTATTATATTCCGTAAATTAATGGACCAAACGGTTTGCAGTAACCGTATCCGGTTCGATGGTTCGCCCAGTTTATTCCGGTTCAAACCAGATTTCACAGCTAGATCCCGGACCAAACTGCCGGCAATTCATTAAAACAGACGGACCACAACTAAACCGGCCCCGATGAACCGTCCGGTTAGTTTCATTTCTAAAAACATTAATAAAAACCGAAAACTAATACAAAATGGGTTAATATTTATAAAAATTAAATTTCTTGATGAACAGATGTCAAGATATAATTGGCTCACCTAAATAAAAAAAATTCAGAAAAAAAAAATATGAAAAATGAAGAAAAATACCTGAGCTCCAAAGAGGGATACACAGATGATACCCATCCATGAATGCAAACTATAGAAATTAGCCACAATTCCATCCTTTCCCTGAAACTTAGTCCAAATTCCAAATATTCCTAAAGATAAAGCCAACCCTTGAAGCCATAAATGCACCAATTTCTTCAACCCCTTAGACCCAGGTAACCATCTATGCACCAAAATTGCTGCAAAATATTCATCATCAACAACAACAGCTACTACCAAACAAACAAAATCCATGTATTACTGAAACTATTACTACTACCTTCTCCACTTAAGAGGATAAACCCAATGACCATGAGCAAAGGATGAAGAATCTGCAATTAAAAATAAAATAAATAGGATTTTGCAGAAAGAAAGAAATTAAGAAAGAGGGGTTATGTAATGCTTGCTTACTGAATAGATGAGATCTTGTTGAGGAAGTGAAGGATTGAGGAAGCTGGATTTGAAAGAGAGAGTCCAGAAGAGAACAAGAAATGCTACTGCAAGACCGGAAACTCTTGCTAGAAATAGCAAACTGGACATATTTCCTGCCGACAACTCTCAATTCTTAGATCCACTTCTACTCTACTCTAATCTTTACGAGTAAATGTTATAGAAACTAAGTGAGCTTAGATTCTTGATTACAAGTGTTCTACAAATATATATTTTTTTAAATTATTAAGTATTATTATAAGACTTTACAAGTGTTGTACCACACTACATGGCATTTTTTTATAAACTTAAAGATTAAATATATTTTTCATCTTTATAATTATAATATGTTAAATGCAATATATCCATTTTGTTTTAGGCTCATTTTTGCTTTTGGTGTTAAGGCTCATGTTTTTCTTTTTATGGTTTATTGAAAGGGAATTGCCTTTTTCATTCTAAGTGGTGGACAACTACTCTTCTCAAGTTCTAAAATGTTCATTTATTTTGATATTAAAATCCGAGCGCATCTATTACACACTCATACCACCATAACTAATGGTATTTTTGAAAGAAAAAAAAACTAATAGTCTTTTTTTATAGACAAGGAGATCTACAATTTATGGAATTAGATTGTATCTTTGAGGATTTAGGAGTTACATGAATGTTATATATAGTCCAAAGAGAGAATGTCTTATTTATCATTTTATAGAGAGCTTCTTTTATTGTCTTACTTTAACCTTCATTCAAGAGCTTCATTTAATAGAGACCTCTTGGAATTCCACCATTTCTAGCCATCATTATTGTAACCTATCATCATGAATGCAACCTTTGAGTTAACAGTAACAACCACATTGACTAGCTGTCGGACGTTATGGCCTTTAGAATTCCTTCGAGTTCCTTCTTCGGCTCATCTCGGCTCTCGACCTTCCTCATAGATGTTTATGTAAATGTTATGTCTGAGTTCATCCTAGGACTCCGAGATACGATGTTGTCTTATCCGGTTAATTTGTTGTCCGATCTCTCTTGACTTTCTAACCTTGTTTGTATTTGATCCTACCGACTATATAACTCATCTATTAGAAATATATTCGGGATGTACATAAGCCCCCCCTGAGTACCAAACCTGATTAGGGATGTAGTATTCGGTCAAGAAGTGTCGATTATATTAGAAATAGGTTCGAGTTCTAAGTCGATTTTTTCCTTGGACTTACATGACATAAATTAAAAGATCACGATCCTTTGATTTCTCTATGTAATAATGACTCTAATACTCCATAAGTGACCATTTAGTTTTTACTTTCTTAAATGATGAACCTTATATTTAAACTTCTTTTACTTTCCTTTTTCTCATTATTCCAATATTTGTAGTGTCTTCCTTCAGCAAGCTTCTTCATCTTTAATCATTCTTCCTTCTCATTAGGTGACTCAAGGATTGAGAAAGCTAGATTTGAAAGAGGGAGTCCAAGAGAGAACAAGAAATGCTACTGCAAGACCGAAAACTCTTGCTAGAAATAGCAAACTGGACATATTTGTTGTCGACAACTTTCAATTCTTAGATCCATTTCTACTCTACTCTAATCTTTAGGAGTAAATGTTATATTATTATTATATAGAAATTAAGTGAGCTTAGATTCTTGATTACAAGTATTCTACAAATATATTTTTTAAAATTATTAAGTATTATTATAAGATTTTACAAGTGTTGTACCATACTAGTTGGCATTTTTTTTATAAACTTAAAGATTAAATATATTTTTTATATTTCTAGTTATATATGTTAAATGCAATATACCCATTTTGTTTTAGGCCCATTTTTGTTTTTGGTCTTAAGGCTCATCTTTTTCTTTTTATGGTTTATTGAAATGGGATTGCTTTTTTCATTCTAAGTGGTGGACAACCACCCTTGGCAAGTTCCAAAATGTTCTTCATTTGTTTTGATATTAAAATTCGAACGCACATATTATACACCATACCATCATAATTAGTGTGTCACTCTTATTTGCTTAAAACTAGTTTGTCGTTCAATTTTTTTTATAGTTTGGATATAAATCTTCGACAACATAAGTAAGTCGTTGAATCTAACATCACCTTACATATATTTTTCATTTCATGATCATACCATTATACTTATAAAACCTATAAAAATCTATTTTCATTCTTAATCATGTTTCGTACTTCAAAATTGCATTCTTTTGTTATTTCACATCAAAATAAGCAAAAGAAACTGAAATCTAAGGTAATGTACAAGTATTTTCTTCATCATTGATGTATGAATATAGTTTTTCTACTGGAAAAATAAATGTTGCGTCCGAATTTTAAAATCTGGATTATGTTACATGTGATTTTGGAAAATAAAATTCGAATTGTTTTTATGTTGAAATTTAATGTAAGTATGTTGTGATCGGTTGCAATAATGGTCTAACATTTTCTCCAAAATTGTGTCTATGGATGTTAAACCGAGTGATGTTCAGGTATCAGGTGTTGTCCATATAGATATTGGAAAATAAATATAACTAAAAAGAAGTTTTCTATTCATGATCATATGCTTCAGTAGATCAACATGGAGACTGCTAAATTGGGGGTCAACATTGAAATGGGATGTCACTGGAACGAGGAAATGTGAACGTCTTTTTAAGCTGCGGGGGTGCCTTAAGCCCAATTAAAGAAGTGTGTGGAGTTGCTAAAAAAGATCTACATCAATATTCCTTTCATATAGGTTTTATCTAGATGTCTTCTTATGCGAATTTTCTTAAAGAGATCATCTCTAACAAGTGGAAAATGGTAAATAATGAGACTTTAATCCCAAAGCTTAAAGAGATCATCTTCCAAAGCTTAAGGATCCAGAAGTTTTTTAGTTCCCTGTGTTATCAGGATAATAAGTTTTAAGAGGGCGTTGTGTGATTTAGAGGCCATGGTTAGCCTGTTTTCATATTTATTTATCAAAAACTTTACCATGGTGAGATTAAGTCCACCAATATTTCTCTACAGTTGGCAGATAAGTCAATTAAGTACCCAGTTGGAATACTAGAGTATGTGCCTATAAAGATTGGGAAGTTACTTATACCCATTGATTTAGTTATCATGGACATGGAGGAATATTGTCATGTCCTTTTTATTTTAGTTATACCTATCCTAGGCACGATCGGTGCTATAATAAATGTAAAATAAGGAAAGCTCACCATTGAAGTAGGAGACGAGAAGATTGAGTTTGTTCTGACCAAATTAATTAAAAACCATTCATTTAAAAACTCTTGTTTCAATCGTAACATAACTAATCCAGATGCCAAAGAGAATAAATTCATAAAACAGGAAGGTGAAAATAGGTAAGTGAATGCCTATGGAATACTATGAGATAGAAAACCTATCCTCTAACCTAAAGTGCTAGTACATGGGGAAACCCAAAAATTGAAAAAGAAACCTCTAGCATTGCATTTCATATATGAACCCCCTCAAAAATGAAATATATAAAAGGGTAAAGAGTCTAGGAAATTGATGGATATGTTCAAAATGGAGCACTAAGGCTTTTAATAACAATTTTATTAATTCAAGTTTGAAGGAAACACCCTTTACATCATGAAGGAGAAATGGTCAGGCTAATGACCATAAAGAAACATTGAGTGGGAGGCAATCCATAAAATTGTGTTATGTAGTGCTTATTGAATATATGAGATCTTGTTGTGTAAGTGAAGGATTGAAGAATATGGATTTGAAAGAGAGAGTCCAGAAGAGAATAAGAAATGTTACTACAAGACCTGAAACTCTTGCTAGAAATAGCACAATGGACATATTTGTTGCCGACAACTCAACTCATAGATCCACTTCTACTCTACTCTAATCTTTAAGAGTTAATGTTATACTTGTAAGTTCTGTATTTATAGGATTGACATTAATTTTGTAAAACAAATATAGCAGCAATAAAATGTATAGGACTTTGCATAAATAAGAACAGGCTAAGCAAGGAAGTCCTATTGTGCGCCTAAACATGTTGAGTTGAAGTGTTTCAATGTCTGGAACAACATGCCAATGAAGATGTCAAGGCAGTTCATTCGACATCATGAACTGACAAAAATGGATTGAAGATTCTGTTATAATTTAACAAAAACAGATTATTCAGAGGATATGAGGCAATCTAATGTGGCATTAATTTAAAGATCTTGAAGATTCAAATTTATATTGAAGACAAATAACAAATATTGAATAAATACATAGTTTCTATATTTAGAGATATTTTAGGAAGTTGTTAATTTGAAGATCTTTTTGTAGCAGATTTTTCTGCATTATTGTAACAACTGTTATGCTACGTGTTTTAGGCCCAATATCCAATCGGGATTAGGTTATAAAAAGAAACCTTATAACCTAGGTTTAGTAACCAACCAAATATGTAAAAATCATATCATTAGGGTTGAGTTCTTGTAGCAGCTGTATGCTAAAAAATGTAATCTTTAGGGTTGTTTCTTTGTAAACCTTGAAGCTGTTAAGTAAGAGATGTAATGTTTTTGGAGGAAGCTTTTAAGAAACTCTGAGATGCTGTCATGGAAGTGTGTCTTCTGTTTTGCCATATTGTTTAGGTAAAGAGTCGTAAATATCAGCAACTGAGAGTTGGGACTGTGAGACATAATTGCAGTGATTGTAAGTGAAATGAGTTTCTCATATTTAGGAGTTCCTAAGTAGAAGTTGCATCGGTAGTGATTAAGTGAAAAGATTGTAAATTGTAGGTGTTTGTTGGGAAGTCTTTGAATTGATACTGCATAGTGGATTTCCTTCCTGGCTTGGTAGCCCCCAGAATTGATGAGTTTGCATCGAAATGAGTTAACAATTCTGATGTGTTTTTTACAACTTTTATGTTTTATACTTTATGCAGTGTTCTTGCTGGATGTCAAACCAGATGTTTAAACATCCTGTAGGATTGTTAATATCTGGTATATCATGATTTTTAATGTTGTTGTTTGTACCTTGCCATGTTTATCAGTAACAAATCAGATGTCGCAACATCGTATTTGACATCTGAGTCTGTCATACTAGAATTTCAATTGGTATCAGAGCATGCATCCTAGTCTATTTATGGATGAGATCCAAGGGGATACTTTATAGTTCGTGGTCAAGGTGGAAGATCATTTCTGAAAAGTTGTTTGTTGTGTGAATGGTCCCTAGAAGTGGAGGATGGAATATTCTGTTGTTGCAACCTAGTGGTAAGTTGCTATTGTAGTAGGTTTGATTTATTTTCAAACCTATTATTTTTGGTGTCACTTGGAGAATGTTACTATGGCTAATTTGTGACACTTGAAGTTCCTAAGGAGTTTGTATTCGCTGCTTATCTATCTGATAACTCCTGATGTTAAAAGATCTGAAGTTTGTTTTTAGTAGACCTATCTCTAGTCTGTAGATCTCTTGGTGTGTTCCTTGGAATAATGTCATATCTCAAGATACGACATCACATCAGAATTGGGCATAATTATGTTGTCTAAAGGATTGGTTGAACATATGATTTGGGTGCTGAACTAATATGGTTGAATCACATGTGTTTGGAACCTACTCCTGATCTGGAAGAGAAGGCATATGTGTGGTGTATTTGTGAAGTTTCTAGCCCTGTAACTTATCTCAGTTGTGTGTGTTGGTCAAGGAGTGATCAACATGTTATGTTCTCCTGAGGACAGTTTATTTCTGGTCCTTGCTGCAAGAGTGAAGTACCTGAGCTTCAAAGAGTATTACCCCTAAGAGACTCCTTGTACATGAAGGTCAAGTTGTGGGGATGTATCAACTTGTGGAGTTGATTGATATGGATATAGCTGGTCAGTTGTTATATTGGGTGTGAAGACATCTCAAGTCAGATAGTCTGAATACTGAGTCTGAAGGAGAAGTTTGTTGAGATGGTTCTGCTGCTACATATGTTCATTTGTTTGCCTGAAAGCTTGATCTGCTACTGATTGTTGATTCCCTTGTATTCCTCTTCTTGCGCTTGTAAATATTACTGTGGAGGCTGTCTTCAGAACCATATTAATTTGTGAAGTTTTTTTTGACTCAGACTGATGTTTAAAAGAATATTTGAACATTATCTCAGAAAATGTCAGATGCCTGCAGAAGAAGAAGAAGAAGTCAGACTACATGCCCTACCTTGTGTGAGAAGTTAATCTTATCTGACTTATAGTAAATACCTTGACGAGAGACTTGGTATTTGTCTAAAGGTGGATACTTTGATGGGAGACTTAGTATTTATCTGAAAATTATGCATATCTACAGTCTGAACATTATGGTTCAGAAAGTGTACTGAGAAACTAGTGCTCATCTTCAGGAAGAGCTTTGGTTGTTCATGAAAAAGGGAGTTGAAAGTGTTATCAATGGTCTATTGGTGCAAGGGTGCAGTTTGTTCTTGGTGTGTGTAGCTGGAGTTTTGTCTTACCATGACAAGGAAGGTGTGCAGAATCATGAACTTAGAATTTATAATATTATTAGAACTCTGTGAAGAGTGCTTTACTCAAGGAAAAATGTCATCCTTGGTATAACTGTAAGGTATAGTTTTAAACTATTCCTTCTGAAGTTTCAGACAGTGGCAGGTTTGAGGACTTTGGAGAAACATTGGTAGATTCCCATCAATGTGTGACATGGGTAGGGACTACTGCAAAATCAACAGAATGGAGGTTGTTTACTCAAACTTGGTTGGTGAATCAAGTCAATGAGAGCATGGAACTCTTGTTTTGTTAAAGGAGGTTTTTTTTTCAAGTGGTAGAAGAAGGAGCTGAATTCAACAGCTAGATATGGAATGATAATGTTAAAGCATATGTTCAACATCAAAATCTCAGTTGATGAAGTGGCACATCAATTAAAGATAAGATGATTTACAAAATAAGTATATCAGAATATTTTTGAGAGAATTCTGACAAACGTGAAGAAGACAAAGTGTGGTAGTTGGCTTTTTCATACGAGGGTTCCTAAATGAGGTGATCAAACTTGGCTATTGGTGATTGATCGCGGTAAACTATACGTCTAACGGTTTCTAACTGCAAGTGCACAGCCTATCGCGTAGTAATAAAGATATCGAACCCACAGAGACCAATGTCAACCTATCATTTTCTATCGTTGCGTCGTAAAGCTAAGGCTAATGATATTTTTATGGTTTAAGGGAAACTAAAACTAAAATAAATCTAAGAAAGAAATAAGAATAAAACGAGGCCGAGATATGAATTCCGCGCTCCTAAGGGACTTTATAGAGTTCGGTACTAATTACGACTATAGCTAGTTCCGTAGAATATATCAGCTTAAAGACTCCGCCTCACGCTCTCGCGGTCTTAACTAAAGCCACACTTCCTAATCCCAAGATTTTGCTCTCGCTCGCCCGGTAACTAAGAAACGTGTTTTGAAAGCTAATAATATCCTAAACGTCTCTAAAGCGCTCTCGCTGTATTTAGATAAGTTGCCTAATTTCTACTATCCGGTTCGATCCCCACGCTCTCGCTGTGCCGGTTCTAACCTTAATTAGTTTCTCACTCTCGTGACAAAACCGTGTTAAATAACATCTCACTCTCGTGACAATGCTAATTAAATTACGCTTAGAAATTAAAACCAAAACAGACATACAATCATAATTTCGCACCTAATAATTTCTACGGAGTTCCGTCGGTAACGACGGTCCTCATACGCCGGACTCTAAATAATTTAGCTACTCATTTTTATTAAACCAACAGACAGATACAAAACGAAATAAATAAATATTAAAGCATGCATTATATAATAATAATAGAAACTTAACATAAATAAATAATTAAACTTAATATAAATGCAAAAATAAAAACCTGGATAATTAAATTCTTAAACTCCTTCTTCCACAGATTGGCAAGCTCGGAGTTTCGGAATCGGAATCTAAATAAAATACGAATTCTGAAGCTAGAAAGAAATTAATTGAAATAACAATTTCCTAATGTTGGAAATTGTTATTTAATTGGGTTGGAAATAGAAACAGAAAAATAAATAAAAACAAGGCTGGAAAAATAATTGGGTTGAAAGAAAATTGGCAGAGCTTCCGCATAAAAATGCAGAATAAAACTCCGTCCATTGTTCAAGTGAATTATCCTATTTATAGAAGAATTAATGGGCTTGTGGGTTGAACTTGTTGCATGGGCCTCGTAGGAGCAGTTGAGAGAATATAGGAACGTGGGTACAAGAGGGTGGCTGGAAAGTAGGCACATCATATGCACGTAGCGCTTGTGACCAAGTCTGGGTCAAATAACCTATTTTTCCCTTGTCACGGTCGTGACAAGGGCATCACGTTCGTGTCCCTTGTAAAATAAGTGTCACGGTCGTGAGGGATATGTCACGGTCGTGATTGCTCCTTTTGGGGTGTCACGGTCGTGACACCTAGGTGACGACCGTGACAGCCTTCTTAACTTATCCAAAAATGTAGATCTTTCCGTTAGCTTTCCAGCGCTTCGAACGGGGCGTCGTTTAGATTTACGGTTCAAAAGTTATGGCCATTTTCGTCAGACTACTTTTTGTATGCGAATTGTTCCATTTCTCGCCTGATTTGCTTCCTTTCTTCGCATACGACTCTTAAATGGTTGAATACCTGAAACAAACAAAATAAACAAAATACCAACATAACATGGTGCAAATTGATATCAAAACGAGTACAAAATATGCATTAATAAAGTCAAATAAACGATGTATTTTCACGTCATCAAACTCTCCCACACTTAAACTTTTGCTTGTCCTCAAGCAATAAACCAACTTATCAAAAATCAAGGTAAGCGCAATTTGAAACACAAACACACTGAACTCTAATCGTATGCGGCTACTAGGCTATGTCAAATCAATTTGGACAAATCAAGACCACGGATACCGTAATGACACAATTTTCAAAAACTCCATCACTATGCAGACCAATCCGAATCATGCTATTATAACTCAACCTAAGTCTCTTGCTCTCTTTCACCCCTTTTCGTTCGAGCGCAATCACATTAAGCCCGTTATCCTTGCTCGTACATGGTAAGTTAACCTGTTAGTGTCTAATGATCTCGTCTTTTTATTCTTTTTCATTTCTTTTCTTTTTCTTAATTCATCGAATTTAAAGAGTCCGCTCCGTTAGGCTAAATGGTCGGGTAAGGGCCACCTAACTTAAAAGGAACTTATCTTATCATTTGCTTTTCTAATTCAATCATTTTTCATATCTAGAGATCATACACATATTTGCATTGGTTACTTACTTAGTTTGTTCATAGGATGGTGCTGACTGCTAATAAAAACTACTTAGAAGCTACTTTCGAAAGCTTGGAGACTAAGGTTTCAACATAATGTCTACTCAAATCGATTTTACATAACGAGGGGGTTTAGGGTGTCAAAACAGTATTCGTGTTATTGAAATGTCCCCAAGTTTCTCTAACAAGCCTAAAGCGACAACCTATATACTTCCAGAGTGTGTGCCATGCCTCGAAAAAAGAAAATATTTTGATGGAAAAATTTTAAAATTTCGGGGAGATTTGATAACAACTGAAAAACATCATGCAATAAACAAAAAATAGTGAATATGCTAGAAGACAGTAAAATGAAAACGGTAAAGTTCCTCCCCCACACTTAAACCAAACATTGTCCTCAATGTTTTGATAAAAGGTGGAAAAGGAAAGATAGAACCTGTATAGATGCCTTTGTTTGCTATTACAGCCAAATTCACTCTGATTCTTCCCTTGTTGTCCCTGTCTTTGCTGATCACTTCTTCTCCGGTGTCTTGTACTACGAGATATCTGAATCTGCTGAAACTTCACTTTCCTGAAGTCGCTCATCATAGTGCCTATTTCCGAAGGAAGTACCTGCAAAACATGTTAGGAAAATATTGTGCGGTGTGTGCAGGTGGAGCCAGACCATGCAAAGAACAGGGATAAGGTGAGTAATCGACGGGAGAGACATGCCATCTCCTATCATACTCAACATCGGTGTCACCACCAGCAGCGACATTCAAAGGAATGTGCGTGGGCACCATCTCATCTTGAGGGGTTTTCGTCTAGAGATCTTTCGTCTAAAAGTAGCTGAGACGCGACAAACGATACAATTCTTTATTTTCTGCAAACATAAACAATAAAAGGAAAACATTAAATTAAAAGCTTGTGGGTTACCTCCCACGCAATGTTTTGTTTAACGTCGATAGCTCGACGGTTGTGAGCGTTACTCTTTGGTTTCCATTTCCACTTATCAAGCCATCTCACATATCCCTCACCTTTCCTTTTCTTCCTTCTGTGGGGTGGTTTATTCTTTTGAACTTGTGGTGGTGGTTCTGGATCTATGCTAGGTATTAGCTTTTCATGTTTGAACCTAGTTGTTTCATTCATCACCTTAAAGTCTAACCTTACCCTTTTAGCACTAATGACTTCCCTCGTTTCATGGTCCTTAAATTTTCTCTTTTTATGCAGGGGTTCGAACAAGGGTGCATCGGTGTGGATATTATCCAATATCTCCTCATAAGTTTTGGATTGGGAGTCGGCAAACATATGTGGGATAGGAATTGGTGGGGTATATGGAAGAAGATCTACAATAGGTTCTTCATTCTCAACTTCTATGATAACCTCCCTTTCGGGTGGTGTCGGTGAATTGTGCTCAACCTCTACTCTTTTCCCACCAGAACTATCCTCAACCTTATTATAACTCTCCTCAACTTCATCATCAATCTCCTTAGGATTTTCGAATTGTTCTTCACTACTGGTTGTTATAACATACGCATTCTCCTCAGGGGAAGGACCTATAGGTGTCATCGCAAGTAGTAAAATTTGGGTCTCCAATGCATCAGTGTGAGTCGTGAGGGACTCGATTGTGGTGTTCATCTGCCTAAGGGTTTCATAAGTTTCGAGATGTTGTCTTCTAAGCTCTTCATTCTGGATAGTTTGTGCGTCCACAAAACGCTCCATCATAGACTTTAGCCTAAAGTTAGCTGAGGTTTCAAGGAAATCTTCCATTAACGTTTCGAGATTGGGATTAATAGATTCTTCTGGTGCCTCGAAATATTGGGAATGATGATCGTACAGGAAGTTTGGTTGTGGTTCCTCGAGATACTAGGAGTGAGTCAGTGTCGCATTGAAATCTTGCATTAATGCTTCAAGGTTGGAATTATGGGATTCTTGCGACTCCTGAAAATGTTGGGGTTGGTAATCATAGGAAAAATTTGGGTGCAGCTCCTCAAAATTTTGGGGTTGGTAGGTGCAGAGGTAATTTGGGTGAGAATGGTTGAACGAAGGGTTGAAATTCTCCATATGTATTTCGAGGTTGGGATTATGGTATCCTTGAGATTCCTCGAAATACTGGGAATGGGGATTGCAGAAAAAATTCGGGTGGAACATAGTTAAAGAAATAAGAAAGAAAATGCCTTAGTCTATACGGTGCAACAACGGAATAACAATATTGACTTTTGGTCCCCGGCAACGGCGCCAAAAACTTGATCGCGGTAAACTATACGTCTAACGGTTTCTAACTGCAAGTGCACAGCCTATCGTGTAGTAATAAAGATATCGAACCCACAGAGACCAATGTCAACCTATCGTTTTCTATCGTTGCGTTGTAAAGCTAAGGCTAATGATATTTTTATGGTTTAAGGGAAACTAAAACTAAAACTAAAATAAATCTAAGAAAGAAATAAGAATAAAACGAGGCCGAGATATGAATTCCGCGCTCCTAAGGGACTTTATAGAGTTCGGTACTAATTACGACTATAGCTAGTTCCGTAGAATATATCAGCTTAAAGACTCCGCCTCACGCTCTCGCGGTCTTAACTAAAGCCACACTTCCTAATCCCAAGATTTTGCTCTCGCTCGCCCGGTAACTAAGAAACGTGTTTTGAAAGCTAATAATATCCTAAACGTCTCTAAAGCGCTCTCGCTGTATTTAGATAAGTTGCCTAATTTCTACTATCTGGTTCGATCCCCACGCTCTCGCTGTGCCGGTTCTAACCTTAATTAGTTTCTCACTCTCGTGACAAAACCGTGTTAAATAACATCTCACTCTCGTGACAATGCTAATTAAATTACGCTTAGAAATTAAAACCAAAACAGACATACAATCATAATTTCGCACCTAATAATTTCTACGGAGTTCCGTCGGTAACGACGGTCCTCATACGCCGGACTCTAAATAATTTAGCTACTCATTTTTATTAAACCAACAGACAGATACAAAACGAAATAAATAAATATTAAAGCATGCATTATATAATAATAATAGAAACTTAACATAAATAAATAATTAAACTTAATATAAATGCAAAAATAAAAACCTGGATAATTAAATTCTTAAACTCCTTCTTCCACAGATTGGCAAGCTCGGAGTTTCGGAATCGGAATCTAAATAAAATACGAATTCTGAAGCTAGAAAGAAATTAATTGAAATAACAATTTCCTAATGTTGGAAATTGTTATTTAATTGGGTTGGAAATAGAAACAGAAAAATAAATAAAAACAAGGCTGGAAAAATAATTGGGTTGAAAGAAAATTGGCAGAGCTTCCGCATAAAAATGCAGAATAAAACTCCGTCCATTGTTCAAGTGAATTATCCTATTTATAGAAGAATTAATGGGCTTGTGGGTTGAACTTGTTGCATGGGCCTCGTAGGAGCAGTTGAGAGAATATAGGAACGTGGGTACAAGAGGGTGGCTGGAAAGTAGGCACATCATATGCACGTAGCGCTTGTGACCAAGTCTGGGTCAAATAACCTATTTTTCCCTTGTCACGGTCGTGACAAGGGCATCACGTTCGTGTCCCTTGTAAAATAAGTGTCACGGTCGTGAGGGATATGTCACAGTCGTGATTGCTCCTTTTGGGGTGTCACGGTCGTGACACCTAGGTGACGACCGTGACAGCCTTCTTAACTTATCCAAAAATGTAGATCTTTCCGTTAGCTTTCCAGCGCTTCGAACGGGGCGTCGTTTAGATTTACGGTTCAAAAGTTATGGCCATTTTCGTCAGACTACTTTTTGTATGCGAATTGTTCCATTTCTCGCCTGATTTGCTTCCTTTCTTCGCATACGACTCTTAAATGGTTGAATACCTGAAACAAACAAAATAAACAAAATACCAACATAACATGGTGCAAATTGATATCAAAACGAGTACAAAATATGCATTAATAAAGTCAAATAAACGATGTATTTTCACGTCATCAGTGATCTCTTTAGTGGATTATAAGAATCAAGATAATCAGAGTGTGGCAGCTAGTTGGTCTTGAGGATTGTCTTGGAATAAGTTACTCTTGGGCAGAAGAGTGATGAGTTGAAGACTCAAGGATATTTGTTCTTCTTGAAGGTGGATGAGAGTTTATCTCTCTTTCTGGATTTCTGATTCAAGCTGGTGGCACAACATTGTTGAAGGTATTCAGTTCTTGGATTACTATGTTATAGTAAGTCCAGTTGGTGGAACATATCAAGAATCATGGGATGATGTCTTGGTGTATGGAATATGTTCTAACTGGTGTTAGGACATTATCTGGGGTGAATGTCTTCTCTGTATCTAATTCGAATCTACCTAATCATATGGGATAATGATGAAGTAGATGATCTGTCTTGGAATAAGTTTGACTAAAGTAGACCAGGTATTGATTGCTTGGAAGTTTGAATTTGGATATTCATAAATTTATTCTAAAGTCAGAATTAGTTTGAATGAATATTGTCTGAAGTGTATGGCCAAAAGACTGTGAAGGTAATGAAGGCCTAGTGTCAGGACCTGCTTGCAAGAAGATATTCATCATTTATAGCTTGGGATAACAACAAACCAAGAAGGGATCATGTGTTTTGGTACACAGGGAGATTGTGTTCAATTGTGGATTGAACAAAGAGTGAGCTCTTATAGACATGAAGATAAGTCTTATGTTTTCCATTCATCATAGTACAAAGAAGCACGTGTTATCCTTGATGGAGAGTGTTACATTATTGTGCAGCTTGACTTGTGAAGTTAAGGGGGAGTAGTACCTTAATAAGGTTTTGTGATGTCACACTACATGTTGTAACATGTTCTACTAAGTATGGTAAATTAATTCTCAGGATGATATATATTACTTAGTTATTGTGTGTTTTCCTATGTGATTTGAATAAGGAGTGTCTTATGTGTCCAAAAGGATGTATGAGATAAAGTTGTTACATGCAGATTAATTTGGATCCTAAAGAGGTTGTGAACCATGTTGTAGTGTTGCTAGCAGACAGTATGTGGTTGGATGTCAGAACATGCATGTGTTGAGCCTAGCTAGGAGTGTGTGTGGATGGTGTCGACAGTAAGGTGTGAAACACGAGCTTTATTTATGTGTGTTTGTTATTGTTCTATTTATTTTGGGAGAACAAAGTCAGTTGGTCAAGGTTTGTTTTGAACGGAACACATTTAATGGTGCAGAAGTTTTTACTCGTATAATAAAGATATTGGACCAAGAACGCTTCTTTATTCAAAGATAGTTCGTTACTATCTATGTCATATCCTACTATTTATAGAAGCACGTTTCTCCTCCATCAGCATGTGAGTATTTTCATTTTTTCTTCCTTCTAATGGGGTTCATTTGTTTCTGGATGAGTAATACGTGGGTGTGGTATTGTAAGGGTTATCTTTGCCAAGTTTTGGCTTAAAGGGGGGAGAAAAGGTTTGTTCTGAAGGTGTGTTTGGAGCTGTTGTTCCAATGGGTGTGTCAGATGTGTTCAAGTGTGGTGGTTGGGATGTCAAGATGGATGTTGTAGTCTTTGTGACTTGTGTCCTGAGTTAATGAACACAATTGTGACTTGTGTTCTGAGTTACATAAGGGAATGTGGGGAATTTTCTCTTATGCCACTATTGGTCTCCTAGATGGAGAATGTTCAACAGCTTGAGAAGAATGTTTCTGGAGAACCTGAATGGAGAAGGGAGTAATGGATTAGTTCGGCCAAGAGTTCAGGACTTTTTACTCATTGTCCACTATTATTTCTACTCCTTGTCACACGCCTCAACTTATATACAAGCAATCATAGATAATCATATAAGGCATCACACAACACAACCAATAAGAGAATACAAATGAGGCCCAAATAGACTCAATTCATGTGGTACCATATAACGATCCCTGTTACATGATCCAGTTTGCATCGGAACTCTCGACCCCTATTTCATGGTCCAGTATGATCCCTATTTCATGATCACACCCACGACCCCTATTTCATGGTCACGTATGATCCCTATTTCATGACCACACCAACAACGATTTCCTTTGGAATTCTGATGGATATTGTTACCCTACCTTGGTACACCATCGCCAACTATGCACATGCTATGCTCCATCAATGATAATACTCAATGTCTATAACAACTACCTCATACAAAAACATCAACAACAACATATAACAACAATTACATCATGTAACAATAACTAAATGCACACATATAACATTTCATCACCACATCAATATTAGTCAACACTCAACATGCATTTATCAAAACATACATCGCTATGCAACTACAACATCTACACATATTTGCATCATTTAATCATGCATTGCACTTTATCACATCAAACGTCTACAAAACATGCATATAACTCACCAATACAAGCCTCTAACATAACATGTTATAACAACTCAACAACATCATCACACTACCACATAAAAAGTAGTTAATGCATTTACAAGTTAAGCTTTAACAACTCAACAGCAACATCACGCAACATCATAAGCAACAACTATAACACACGTTCCTACGACTAACTCCCACATTTCACAATTCAACATATAGAAACCTACACGGAAAACATATATGTCGTTTGGAATAGTTGGAAATCTATCATTGAAAATAATTTTAATATAAAGTACATGAAACTAGCTTTCCAATTGTTCGAACAGCGACCCAAACAGACTTACGAGTCAAAAGTTATGAATTTTTTACGTTTTCAAAAATTGTTGCCCGAAGGGCCCTCGCTAAGCGAATGAGAGCTAGCTAAGCGATCCGTGTGAATTTTCCAAAAATTCCTGCAATGCCAGCACTTCTCCCACTATGATTCTACACCCTTAAACTTCCTTTTCAACCCCAATAACCCCAGTTTAAGTCATTAAAATCCCTATCTATCACACATACATTATCCACAACAATTACAACAATTCTAATACAACAATTTAGTCAATTCCAAACATTTAGGTAAAGATTTCCCCTAACAATCCCAATTAACCCACAAACAACAATCCATGGCATCAACTTAATGAATTCTACCCACATACCTACATCATCTAACCCTTAAGTGATTAAAGAAATCCTACCTTTACGTTATAGTGATGAGCTTTCCTTATCTTCAATGGTTTTTCCCCCTTCCTTCCTCTTGCCCTAACTCTTCCCCTCTTCTCTTCTGCTTTTTTTTTCTTTCTCACGATCGATTCCAAATGAGCCTCTCTCTCTAATTTTCTTCTTTTCCTACTATAACCCTTAGACCCTTTCTTTGAACTTCCACTTAAGTTCTTACTTACTCACTTTAAATTACCACTAAGTCCTTCATATATTCACACTATTATTTCTATTACTATTATTCTTATTATAATAATAATATTATTATTACTTATTTTAACTAATGAAATAATAACAATACTAATATTTTTCCATCACATACTTAATTAAATCAATATCATGCTATTATTATAATTAAATAATTACTAACTAAAATAATCTAATTAGCTTACTCCCCACACCACCAATCTCTACGTTATTAGTCATACACCCCCAAGACTCACCCTTTAAGGCCATTATCCTTCATCGCGGTACACCAAGCCTAATGAACGCACAACAAACACATAGTCGATCATAATAATTCACAATTATTCACAAATAATAATCAAACTAAAAACGGGGCGTTACAGGTATTGATTCCACCAATGCATCTCTTGAAGAAAAAATTTTTGCCCTGAAAGAAGCTCAAATCCTCTCATAATAGCTTTAATACACCAAAGATTCTCCCAGTTGGCCTCTCCAATAAGGAGGGTGTCATCTGCAAACTGAACTACATTAAACTCCATGGAATTATTTACTTCGAAGCCCGTATATCTACCGACCAACATTGCCTTGTTAACAATTTACGAAAGGACTTCCATAACCAAGATGAAAAGAAAAGGAGATAATGGATCTCCTTGTTGCAGCCCTTTTGAAACCGGGAAATCCCTCGTAGCGCTACCATTAACAAGCACTGACATTGATCCTCTAAAAACCAGATATTCTATCCAAGATATCCATTTAACCCCAAAATTCATCTTCTTCAAAACAGAGCGAAGGAAGTCCCAAGAAACGTAACCGTAAGCTCTTTCAAAGTCAATTTTCATCACCATACAATTACGTTTATTTCTCTTTGCAAAATACAAAACCTCACTAGCCAACAAAACCCCATCAAAGATATTTCTACCAGGAACGAAGGTAGATTGAACTTGAGAACCAACTTGCTTACGACCTTTTTCAACCCGCCTGCTAAAATCTTCGCCATTTTTTTTGAAAACAACTAACCAAATAAATAGGCCTATAATTGATAAGATGTCGCGGATTAAAAACCTTAGGGACCGGTGTTAAAAAAGAGGCCGTCGCAGCTTTAGTCAAGGACGAATTAGAGGAAAAATCTGAAACAAAACGAAAGACATCACCCTTTACAATCTCCCAGCAGGACTGAAAAAACCGAAACTAAAACCGTCAGGACCGGGACTCTTTGATCCATTACATAACCAAACTACATCCTTCATTTGCACGCTTTTTTAACCACCAATTCTCATGGGAGATCACTCTACCACCGATTCTGTAATCTTCACTGAAGAGAAGAAACAAGTGGAACAAATGATTCAACATCACGATATTGGATGAAGAAAAATGTGAATAGATGACATAACCTTAAAAATGTAGTATTCTAAAAGGGCATAATAATCAATTCAGGTAAAATATAGGAGTTAAGGGATAATTGCTGGAGTAGTGCGTAAAATTTCTCTTTTACTGCACATATAAAATTCTGGCCCAATCCATGCTAGAATCTTAGAGTAGCACGACGCTTTGCTACTATACCACAATGACTTTATTAAAATTAAAATTAATTATTCATTTCCTTCTCTCTCATTAATGTATCTTTGAATGTATCAAGTTAGTGATGATGATGTTATAAATATGTGACATGTAACCTATATCATTAATTATTAGAATATCAACAACATGATTGGAATTTGAGGTTAAGAATTTTTCACAGAAATGTTAAACAAACATAACCAAAATTGTTTGATGTGGTTTCTTAATATGATCACGCCTTAATTTCCTTCTAATATCATTGTTCAAGTTACCGTAACATCAATATTGATAGTGGAATCTGGGGACAATAGAGTGGTATGACACAAGTAGTTAAGTTGTTAAGTTTGGATTTTAAATAACAAGAATCGAGTTTAGTAAACAACTGGAGTTTCATTAGCAATCTCTTAATTAACCTCACAAGAATACAACAATCATTCAAAAAGCTTAAATACATAAATACATCATAATCATACATGCTTAATTATCATTCAACATAAAGCAACAACGACTTATTTAAATACGTATACTTCATCATAGATATAAGTTGCATTTTATTACATTTATGCATCATATTTAGTGAGACTTGGTCTTGGCTCAAAATCCTTCGTGAATTAACCATTAATCTCATTGATTCCATAAATTGAAATGTTAGGTCTTGGATCAAAATCTTCAATTGTCCCCTTCGTTCCCTTAACAACAATGTCATTTCTTCCATAAGCTGAAATATTAGGTCTTGGTTCGAAATCTTCAATACCTCCTTTCTTTTCCTTATCATCAATGTTATTTCCTCCATAAGCTGAAATGTTTGGTCTTGGTTCAAAATTTTCATTAGCTCCCTTCTTTTCCTTAACATCAATGTTGTTTTCTCCATAAGCTGAAATGTTAGGTCTTGGTTCGAAATCATCATTTGCTCCCTTATTTTTCTTAATATCAATGACGTTTTCTCCATAAGCTAAAATGTTTGGTCTTGGTTTGAAATCTTCAATGACTCCCTTCTTTTCCTTAACATCAATGTTATTTTCTCCATAAGCTGAAATATTAGGTCTTGGTTCAAAATCATCATTTGCGCCCTTCTTTTCTTTAATATCAATGGCGTTTTCTCCATAAGCTTAAATGTTTGGTCTTAGTTCGAAATCTTCAATGACTCCCTTCTTTTCCTTAACATCAATGTTGTTTTCTCCATAAACTGAAATGTTAGGTCTTGGTTCGAAATCATCATTTGCTCCCTTCTTTTCCTTAATATCAATGATGTTTTCTCCATAAGCTGAAATGTTTGGTCTTGGTTCGAAATCTTCAATGACTCCCTTATTTTCCTTAACATCAATGTTGTTTTCTCCATAAGCTGAAATATTAGGTCTTGGTTCGAAATCTTCAATTGCTCCATTTTTTCCCCAACATCAATGTTGTTTCCTCCATAAGCTGAAATGTTAGGTCGTGGTTCGAAATCTTTATTGGCTTCCTTCTTTTCCTTAACATCAAAGTTGTTTCCTCCATAAGCTGAAATGTTAGGTCTTGGTTTAATATCAATGTTGTTTTCTCTATAAGATGAAATATTAGGTATTTGTTCGAAATCTTCAATGGCTCCATTATTTTCCTTAACATCAATGTTATTTTCTCCATAAGATGAAATGTTAGGTCTTGGTTTAAAATCTTTTATGACTCCCTTCTTTTCCTTAGCATCAATGTCATTTTCTTCAACCGCTGAAATGTTAGGTCTTGGTTCAAAATCTTTGACAAATTTCTTATTTACCCTATCATCAAAAGACTGCTTTAGAGTCTTGAAATTCTTTTTAGTGTTTTCGTCAAAGAGTCCTTGAATTACTTCAGGCATGTCTTGTTGTTTCATTACTAGCTTCCAATATTCTCCAAGATCTTTTCTTGATTCTACAATACCTATAATATTTATTGTAAAAAAAACAAAGAAAATATATAAGACACAAAAATATTAGTCCTAAAACACACTTAATATTTATTTTGCTATCTTTTAAGACAAATGTATAAAGAAAATTTTGTAAAGGGCCTGTTTGGTTCAAATAAGGGGAGGGGAGAGATTTTAATGAGAGGGGGGAATGGGAGGGGAGGCGAGAGAATTTTTTTAAGTATATATATATATGTTTGATTCAAAAGAGGGGAAAGGATGGGAGGGGAAGAAAGAAATTTTAATTAAAAATATGTTTGAACATATATTTAAAGTGAAAATGCAGAAAATGAGATTTTTAAACATATTTTTGCTATTTTTAATAAATATATGAAAAGAAATATGAAATAAATAAAAGAAAATGAAAGTAAGCAAGATCAAAGGCCCATATTTGAACTTGGGGTGACTGCGCGCGCTATCATATGGCTGAGATTCATCCTGATTAATTAATTATTAATTAAACTAATTAAGGTGATTAGGGTTTAATGAACGAATCCTGGCCATTCACGTACGCGAGAACACAAGATCCAAGGGCCCAAATTCAAACTGGCAAATTAAACAGGATTAGGGCAAATTAATTTCAGGCGACCAGAACAGTGTTCCGGTCGTCTTCTCCGGCCACTCTTCTTCCCTATCTCTTTCTATAAGCTACCCCAAACCCCCAAAAGCTCCAGAATCACTCATTAAACATCATTAAACAAGAATCCAACAACAAAAACCATTTATCATGCATCAAAAGAGAGAATCGAAGCAAGAACATTTCACGGGCAAAATTTCAGAAAGCTATGAAATGCTTAAAACTCAACCATTTTCAAAAGTAAAAACATCATGGTGACCAGAGAAGCATATAGAATCACATTGGAACTTAAAATAAGAGTTCTAGAAAAATGTTTCAAGAGAGCTACCTGAACTGAAGCTTTTCACTCTTGAGCTTTCTGGCCCTTTCTTTGATGCAAATCAACCCCAATGAACTCCTTGAAGCTAATGCGATGCCTAGAACAAGCTTTGAATGGCTAGTTTGTGATGTTTGGTTCTGGTGTGGCAGAAATCGTATTTTTGTTTGGGAAGCTTTCAGGCCATGGCAATGGTTGGTTTGTGATCCTTAGGTCAAGTGGAGATGATTGGTGAAGAAAGTTTTGAGTTTTTGTTGGGTGTGCAGAAATAATCGAAGACTTGAAGGTTTTGAGGATTTTTGTGGTTCTGAGTGTATGGCTTGTTTCAGGTTTCAATGTTGTGTGCTTTGAGTTGCTTGAGGTTTGCATAAGATGTACTGATTGGCCAGAGGAGTTGGTGTGGCACAGTTTGATTGGCATGGTGTATTTTGCAAAAAAAGTCAATGTTGTGTCATAGAGAGCATGACACGGGTCAGAGGAGATTTCAAGGCTTGTCCTGCCTCAACTTCATTCAAGGATGGCCCTTGGATCAGATTTTGTGAGCTGGATGGCTTGATTCATGAGATTGAGGTGGTTTTGCAATTTTCCCTCTTTGAAATTTCTTGAAGTGCAAGGCATGAAAACGTGTGATTCTTGGCACAATTCTGATCAAGGCAAGTTATGTGATTTTGTTATGATGCTTAGAGGTCAATTAGAGGTCACAAGAGTGCTTAAAACTTGGTTTTGCAAAAATCCCTATTTGGCACATACTTGAAAATTATAAGATTTTTCCCAACTTTGAAACATCATATCTTGAGTTCTAGGATGAATCAAGAGGAGTTCTCGTACTATTTGAAAATGGGAAGATCCAATCTACAACTTTCATGTTTGAATATTTTTCATTTGAAGCATTTTTGATCAAGAAATAGGAGGTTGAAAATCTTTCCCAAAATGGAAAGTTTTCATTACAAGTCATGTCCAAAATGGAAAGTTTGCAAATGGCTTGAAATTCTTCAATCTTGTGAACTTCTAACCACTTCTAAGATTAAATAAAGATCATAGACCCTCAAAATGATGAAGATGACCCTTTGATACTATTGGTGGTGGCCTCAGATGCCCTGATTCTGACTTTTCTTGCACAATAAGTTACTAGTTGATCAGATGACTTCCACAATGAATTTCTTCATAAAATTTGGTACACATGCTCCTTATAACATATTAAGAACAATGGAATAAGAATGGCAAAAAAATTTGAGGTTAAGGGCCTCAAACCCAAAACCCTAATTTTAGGTCATCTGTGTAGAAAAACCCTAGCCTGCCTGGACACCTCTGCAATGCTTTGTGATCTCTTGACTTTAATGAACATTGGGGAGCATAAGATGATCATGGAACACACATGGATCCTATTGACAAGCTTCAAGGCCTTTAGGATGGGTCAGGTCACTTCTTGGATTCATCTGATCACAAACCCTAATTGTGCAGTCATGCAATGATTTGATGAAGTTGTTTACGCAATGTGAGATGTAATGAGATGTTTATGCAAATGAAATATGACAGATCATAAGCCATGGTGTGAGAAAAAGGTGAGGGCAAATTTGGGGTGTTTACACCAAGTTATCCTTCAGAGTTGTGACTTCTTCACGGAGCTCGCGATTCTCTTGTTGTAGAGCTTCCATCATCTTCCTTTGATTAGCTCAAGTACCTTAACAATGAGTCAGCTTGCTAATGGAATTGGATAAAGACCAAGAAACACATAGGAATCTGTAGAACTCTCGGGAAGCAAGAGCAATGCAAGCATGATGCATGGTATGCAAAATGAAAATGCAAAGATTTTAGAGGACTATTAGGTAAATTGCAATATTTAAAAAGGATAACACATTTTAAAATACTGAAAAAACTCATTCTCATTAATATCAAAATAAAGTATTACAATTTTGAAGTACAAGTCTCAACAATCCTAATACATGAGAGGAAAGAAAACTAAGTCTATGGGATCATATTTGAAGAAATCCCAAAACCAGGATGGTACTTTAAACAAATTCTTCTGATCTCTTTCTTGTACCAGATCTCCATGTCTTCCTTATCCTTTAGAAGCTGATCCGCTACAGCTTTCCAAGAACCAGAAGCAGGAGGAATAACAAATGAACTACTAGAGGAAAATAAATCCTCTTTCACTCTCGATCGCTTCGTGACACGTCACTCAAGTAGTTAATAAGATCATCTTTCTCTTTCAATTACTATTGCATAGTTGACTTCTCAAGTAACCATGTTTCTTTCTCTCGCTTCATCTGGTCTAACTCTTCTTGAAGTGCAACTTTCTCTTCCACATGAGGGAGAAAGGCTGACAAAGGCAAGGTGTTGTCTTCCCAATTGACCTTTCTCTTTCTTGTGAATAGAATGCAAAGAATGAGAAATCCTTTTCTTCATCTCTAAATGGTATGCACCATTAAGAAAGAAGAAACTCGATAGTGAAAGATTGCTTGGTACTTTCTTCAAGCAATACCCAAATTGTCTTCTAGCAAGAATAAGGTTGTAACTAATTCCACCACGTGTACCAAGAAGAGGCACACTGGGAAACTCTCCGCAACCATCAATAATTATTCTTGTATCATAATATGATCAATAGCAATTCATATCCACAGGAGTAAGAGACATAAGCCTTTGATACCATCTTCGCTTTTCTCTATTCTCAGTGAATACATCAGACTTTGGTAGGTGCGAAATAAACCACCTATATAGAAGAGGCGCACAATAAACAATCTCTCCATCACCTTTTGAAGTCCTATGGTGAATATAAGGATACATATCTCCAAGCAAAGTAGGCACAAGCTTTCTCTTCAAAATAAATATGAGTAGAATGCTCATCAACAATACCATCTAGGTTGGGAAATAACACAATACCATAGATAAGCAAAGCGAGAATGGCCTCGAATGCATCTCTATCACCCATGTCGAGAGAAGTAGAATATTTCCCCATTAAGAACTTAACATTGATTCCAAGAACATTCCCTTTAGGAACAAACCTTCCCTTAAGATCGTATTCCTTAAGACAATGGGAAAATTTAAATATTTGAATTTAGTGATTTTTGTTAATTGATTCAAAAATTAAATTCTCTCAGATTATTTTGAGTTTTCAAATGATTATTTTTTAATTAATTCTCAAAAATATTTAAATATTTTATTCCATGAAAAAATCTCCAAAAACTATTTTTTAATATATTTATTATTTTCTTAAAGAATTAATTTTATTTGTTTCTAAACATTTTTTAAATTCTACTCTTTCACTTGATTTTTTAAACATAGATTATATTCAAGTTATCTCATGGATAAAACATAATTTTTTTCAAATATTGATCCAAGGTATACTTGTTTTTCATTATTGTTTGAAATTTATCAAGTATTTTAATATTTTAAATCAAATAAATATTCAAAATACTTCAAAATTAAGGTTTTGACTTTCACACCCTAATAGAGGGTTTTGACTTTCACACCCTCTATTAGAGTGTAATACTCATCCCTTTTTGAAAAATGAACCAATAGGGTTCATCTGTTTCATTTTCAAAAACTCGGCGCAATCGCCTTGTTCGCCGTATTAAGTTTTCATCTGTGAATCTTTCTCTGTGAATATCTTTACACATAACTCTTTATTTTCTAAAATGAATTGTAAAAATGTGTCATGAAGAATCCTTTGTGCTTAGGACTCATTCTTTCTGTTTTAAACTTTCTCCGGTCTGTTTTAAAACTCCGCCAGGCTTCCGTATAAGTCCTGAATCCACCAACTGTTTTCTTAAACAGTTTTCAATCTCTTATACAGAGATTATGAGCATTTGTTTATAAATCTCATCTCCTTTTATTTTTTTCATCTTTATGACTAATTATCTAATACACCAGCAACTAGACTGAGCTTCACTCCAGTGAACTACTTTCTAGGTTGTAGGCATCTTTTTAGCACCAAAGTCCTAATATGTGTATGAAATCATCAGATAATTAATCAACAAAATAAATTCCATAAGCATCCTTATGTTTAAGCCTTATTATTGGCTTCTGAGCCATCTTTTCTATTTCTATCTTCTCGTTGTTTTCTTAAACTGCCGTGCTTGCTTAGAATATAATTGTTTGCCAAAATTATCTTTCTTCACCTCATACTAAAGCAAAGATAATAAAATACTTCTTAGTGACAAAGAGAATACAATGTAAAAACATCAGTAATCCTTCTCCCTCGGGATTTTGGGCCTCTGCTTCCTAGTATAACCCCCAACTTCATTCTTAATAAAACAACTTAAGAATACTCAAACCATAGCAAAAACATATTAAAAGCTGTTAAAACATTCACTGCCACTTTTATTTGTCTGCATGTATTTCATCTGTATATATTTGCATCTTGTTAGAATCTCGAAGTAGTTAGGTTATCTTCATCCAAACAGATACACCCTTTCAAAACACTTAAGATTTTATTTTCTTTACAACTTACTAGGGGTTTACAAAGATAAGAAGTTTCTCGGTGAAGTGCTTCTTTGTAAACCATCCCCAACCTCCTTTTGGGCTTTATCGAAGGACCCATGGGCCTCATACAGGTAACTTAACCTCCTCTTGGTATTAAACACAAGGACCCTCTTAGGCTTCCAAAAGTATAGGAACAAACCTTAGAATCAAAGCAATACAAAAGTCTCTTTCTCCTCGATGGATGACCAAGCTAGCCTCCTTTTGGGCTTTGTACAATTGAATCTCCCCAGACAAAGGAATGTATGATGACCTTCAAAACATTTATCAAACCAACAGACAAAACACTCTTATTACAGAGTCAATCTTCAACAATTTTTCATCCTCCCATCTTAGGCTTCATATAAAATACAGATAAAAATCAAGAGTCAGTCTCTCACAAGTAAGTTTCACACATGGGCTTCCAAATCAGGACATAAATAAAACTTTCCTAACAGAGTCAGTTTTCATCCTTTAGCTTCAACCGTGGGCTTAAATCAAGGCACAAATAAATCAAATCTCCCCTCTTTAGAGATGAAAAATTCTCGCTACTAAGCACATTTTAGCTTTAACCTTGGGCTTCAATCAAGACACATACAGTCAAACACTATACAATCACTCAAAATCAGTCATAGTTTTGGACTTTAAATAAGCTAACACCAGTCATATTCTTTGACTTTAACTAAGCTAATTCTTTACATTCATAGTCTTGGACTTTATCTAAGATAACAACAATCATAGCCTTGGACTTTAACTAAGCTAAATAACACCAATACAGTCATAGTCTTGGATTTTAACTAAGCTAACACCAGTCATAGTCTTGGACTTTAACTAAGCTTACTCTATATTTACAATTATAGTCTTGGACTTTAACTAAGCTAATTCTTTACAATCATAACTTTGGACTTTAACTAAGCTAACTCATTTCCAACAATCATAGTCTTGGACTTTAACTAAGCTAATTTCCCATAATACAGTCATAGTCTTGGACTCTAACTAAGATAAGCATTCAACCTTTCTTGAGCTATGCAAATCAAGATAACCCATTCAGCTTATGCCTTGAGATATGAAATTCAAGCAATCAAGAAACCAACCAGTTATAAACAACTGTTTTTAGCTTCAATCCTGGGCTTTAATTAGGAAACAAACAGACTTTTCAGCTTCAATCTTGGGCTTTGATCAAGACGCAAAAATACAAACTTTTCAGCTTCAATCTTGGACTTTGATCAAGACACAAATACAAACTTTTGAGCATCAACATCCTGTGCTTTAACTAGGATGCCAATTAACCCCTTTCCTCCTAGATCTAGCCTTTTAGGAGGAACTACGATGCTCTGATCCCTCAATTCTCTTTTTGGGGGTACGTAGACAAAAGGTCGTAAGATCTTTGTAAGCACACCAAACAAAAAACGAAAGCACACCAAACAAAAAACAACAATTAGGTTTCTAAACCTAAGAAAAACAACAGAAAATTATGATGATACAAAAACACAAAAACATCAACATCACCTATCAATCAACACTCATCTCATACCCAGACCCATATCAAAGAAACCACCATCAATATCAAAAAGACCAAATTTTGAACCAATCCTAAGATTGAAATAAGATATCTTTTCTCTTCCATAACCACCTTCACCAGGAAAAAATAAGAAACCAGAAAGTAGCAAAAATGTGATAGTGATTAAAGACCACAAAATTCGAGCTACATGAAGCTGAAAATCCATGGATGTTTGATTGATAAGCGGATCGCCATCCCAAGAGTCTAACCAAAAACAAATTCTATTTCCCGTGGCCAAGGACCAGCAAGAGAGAAATTAAACAGGTGGTTTCAGCTTTAATACCTAACCAAATAGAAGAAGAAATATGGTGCGAGATAAATTCACGCGGACTAAGAATGCAGTTTCTAAGAATAATAGCCCAATAGTCTAAACTGTTAAAAAGCTCTCCAAGCAGCTTAAGATTTGACTCAACATTCAAAACCTAGATAGACCGCAGCCCCAAACCACCATTCTCAAAAGGTTGACAAACAATCTTCCAAGAAATAGTGCAGATATTTCTAGCCGAGATGTTGTCACTCCAGACTACAGGCAAATTCAAGTTTCTTCAAAATCAAAATCAACCAAGAGTAAATGTCAATGGAGTAAGTGATCATACCATGAATAACCGATTTAACTAACATAATTCTTCCCGCCATAGAGAGACACGATCCCTTCCAACAAGAAAACTTTGAAATGATTTTGTCGACAATTGGAGTTAAGTGACATTTCCCCACCTTTCCTTTAAAAAGAGGAATACCGAGGTAAATAATCGGAAAAGAACCTGGCTGGAAACTTGTAAGACAGGAGATTTTGATTAATTTACTTCTCGACAACAAATCGACAAAAAAGTTAGATTTTGCAGCATTAACAATTTGACCAGACGCAATGGCATAATCTTTGAAAATAAAAATCAACATCTTGATAGTGGAAGTTCTGGATGAACAGAAGAGGAGGAGATCATCTGAATACATAATATGAGGAGGAATTGGATTATTCCTAGAAGCATTGAAAAGCGAGATCGAGCATTTAGCCACCGCCGACCAGATGAGTTTGCTTAAAACCTCCTCAGCAATGCATAAAAGAATAGGTGAAAGCGGGTCGCCCTGCTTAATCCCCTAGCACACTTGAAATATCCATAGGAAGTTCCATTGAAATTGACGGAAAGGTGGGCCGAGTTTAGAATGTTCTGAATCCAGCTGCAGAAAGTAGAACAAAAACCAAACCGATCAAGCACCTTTAAAAGGAAATCCCATCTAATAGTGTCAAAAGCTTTCGAAATATTATGGGGCTGAAACCAAACCGGTCTAGCACATTGAAAGCTTCAGAAGCCAAACAAACACAATTCATAATCGATCTCTCTTTGATGAAATCCCTTCGCTCCTTGGAAACAATGAAAGGAAGGATCGTTGAAATCCTAGCATCGATAATCTTGATGATGATTTTGAATTTAAAGATGGACAACACAATCGGCCAGAAGGAATGATAACGAGAAAAAGTATCGATTATATTGCTATGTTTCAATACCGTTTTATCGCATAATTGTCGTTTTAACACCCGATTCCTCGAGTTTTCTTTGCCATTTTGCAGGTACATCATATACAGAGCTAAATCAAGAGCCACAAGTGAAATGAGCAAAAACAACCATTAAAAGATGAAGAAATGAGGAATTCTGCATAACCTGCATATTTTGTTACACTCACGGTCGTCACCTAGGTGTCACGACCGTGACACGCCAAAAGGAGCACTCACGACCGTGACAAATCCCTCACGACCGTGACGCATGTCATACAAGGACACGAACGTGACACCCTTGTCACGACCGTGACAAGGGAAAACTAGGTTATTTGACTGAAGACTTGGTCATGAACGTTACGCTGCATGAAATCCAACGTCCCTATTTTCCAGCAGACCAGTTACTCCCACGTTCCCTGGATTCTCTCATTTTCCTACGAGGCCCAAGCAAAACAATTCAACTGCCAAGCCCATTTAGTTTCCTATAAATAGATTTGTTTCAATGAACAATTTACAGAGTTTTAGTTTTAAATTTTCTTGCGGAAGCTCTGCCGTTTTTTGCACCCTTTATTTTCCTGCATTTATTTTCTTGTTTTAATTTCCTTGTATCCCAACCAACCTTATAACAATTTCCATCATCAGGAAATTGTTATAAATTAATTTGTTTCAAAGCCTTTAGATTCTTTTTAGAATTTTTATTTCCGATTCCGTCAGAACTCCGAGCTTTCCAGCCTGTGGAAGAAGGAGTCAACTACTTTTATTGTTATCCAGGTTTATATTTTAATTGCATTTATATTAATGTTGAATATTTATTTTTCTGCCATGCATATTTTATTTTATGTTTCTCTGCCTCTGTCTGGTTCAACAATAATGAGTAGCTAAACACCTTAGGGCGGTATGTAATTAAAACAAACTAAATCGGTAAAATCAACTCTAGGTTTAAAATAATTAAGAACTTAAAATTCTGGCTGAGACTTTTTATTATAAAATCAACCTTTTTGTTACGAGAGTAAGGAAAGTGTATTAGGTTAGGTCAAGACCACGAGAGTGTGAGATTTTAACCAGATAGCTAAAGTTAGGCATTTAATTTAAACACAGCGAGAGCGCTTTAAAATGAATTAGAATTACTAAGTATCCAAAAATTATCTCTAAACACTTATGGGCTAGCGAGAGCAGGCATAGGGCTTTAGGGGTAAGATCTGAGATAAGACCACGAGAGTGTGAGTTAAAGATATTTAAACTGGTAACCTCTACAGAATAGATTAAGTGAACCATCTTTATAAGCCTAGGGTAGATTGACCCGCCTAAGTTAGCATAATTACATACCGACCGCCTTAGTATTATTTAATTAAACTTAAATTTAATTCCCGCCTTTAATCTTTAAAAACAACCAAAAATCATGACAACCCTTCACCTTAGCTAAACTAGAAATTCCTCTAGCACTAAGTAACCATAGAGTCCATGTGGATCGATAATCTTAAATATTACTTTGATAGGCTATGCACTTGCAGTTAAGATACCGCTAGACACATAATTAGACACGTCTCAAGCCCATCAAGTTTTTTGGCGCCGTTGCCGGGGACCTTAATTTAGTTACTAGTGCACTTTAGGGTAGCACTGTCTAGACTAAGGTAACAATTATTTTCTTTTCTTAATCTAAATTCCCGAGTGTATGCCAAGTACTCGCTCTCAAGGCGAAGACTTGCAACCTCTAATCCCAGAATCGGAACGCTTCTTACACGTAAGAAGACGGATATTCGATTACGAACAAAATGACAACATTCCAGATCTTCAATTAGATCCACCTAAACCAGTCGTAACATCAAAGGACGCAGAGATGGCTGAAGAACAGAATCACCCACTCAAATATTACGCTAGTCCTTCGCAAGCTGAACCGCATTCCAGCATTGCCGCACCGGATATCAACCGAAACGATTTCGAACTAAAACCTTCGCTGATATCAGCCGTGCAACAAAATCAATTCGCCGGAAATCCTACCGAGGATCCGAATCTTCATCTTTCGATCTTTGTGCAATACGCAGATACCGTAAAAGCCAATGGAGTTACCCAAGAAGCTATTAGACTACGTTTGTTTCCTTTTTCACTTCGAGACAGAGCAAGAGCCTGGCTTCAATCTCTGCCTTCGAACTCAGTAACTACGTGGGAGGAACTAAAGAGAGTTTTCTTGACCAGATATTTCCCACCTAGCAAGACAGCTATGCTGAGAGCTCAGATCAACGGATTTAAGCAAAGGGAAAATGAATCACTATTCGAAGCTTGGGAACGCTATAAGGATATGCTTAGACTTTGTCCACATCACGGATTAGTAGAATGGATGGTCATCCATACCTTCTATAATGGACTCTTGTACAATACAAGAATGACAATTGACGCTGCCGCAGGCGGTGCACTAATGGACAAAGAATATAACGATGCTTATGCACTTATCGAAAGTATGGCTCAAAACCATTACCAATGGGGAAGCGAGAGAGTCGCAACTGAGAAACCAACAAAAGGAGGTATGTACGAAGTGAGTAGTATGGACCAAGTCAATGCAAAGTTTGACTAACTAAACCAAAAGATCGACAACTTGGCCATAACACCAACACCCACCGTGGCTGCAGTAACACCTAACTGTGAGTTATGTGGAGTTCCAGGTCATGAAGTTCCTGATTGTCAACTATTAACAGGAATTCCCACAGATCAAGTGAATTATGCTCAAGGAAACCCATACTCAAACACATACAACCCAGGTTGGAAGAATCATCTGAACTTCTCCTATAAGAATAACAATGCTTTATACGCACCAGGTCAAGCACCAGCTACACCACCAGGATATCAAAAGACTGCTCCTAATGTCCCTAGAAAATCGAACCTTGAATTGATGATGGAGAACTTCATAGCTAACCAATCTCAAACAAACAAGGACTTTTTAAACCAAAACATACACACTAGTGAGCAGATTAAGCAATTAGTAAACAAAGTAGATGCATTGGCTACACATAACAAAATGCTTGAAACTCAGATTTCACAAGTAGCTCAACAACAAGCACCTACCGCTGCACCAGCTGGAGTATTTCCTGGACAACCTCAACCTAATCCGAAAGGACAAGCCAATGCTGTGATATTAAGAAGTGGCAAGGAACTTGACGGACCTACCGATCCAAGACTTGACAATCCAGCCATGTACCAAAAACCGGATAAACCGACTGAAATGGTGAATGATCCAGAAGAAAAGGAAGATGATAATCAAGAGGCAGTGGAGAAAGAAAAGCCTTATGTACCTCCACCACCCTATAAACCACCAATTCCGTACCCTCAGAGATTAACCAATTCTAAGACGATGGGCCAGTTTAAGAAATTTGTCGAACTTCTGAAACAGTTGAATATTACTATTCCGTTTACAGAAGCTATCACTCAAATGCCCTCGTATGCTAAGTTTTTAAAAGAAATCTTATCCAATAAGAAAAAGATAGAGGATAACGGAACCGTTACACTTACACTTACTGCTGAGTGTAGCGCCATAATTCAGAATAATATGCCTCCTAAGCTAAAAGATCCTGGAAGTTTCTCTATACCCTGTGTAATAGGAAAATTCGTCATTGACAAAGCTCTATGCGATTTAGGAGCCAATATCAGTGTTATGCCCTTAACGATTTGCAAAAGGCTAGACATGGGAGACCTAAGACCAACTAAAATGTCTGTTCAACTAGCCGATCGCTCTGTTAAATATCCTGTAGGCATACTAGAAAACGTCCCAGTACGTATAGGACAATTCTACATCCCTACTGATTTCATAATCATGGACATCTCTGAAGACTCCACTACACCTATCATACTAGGAAGACCATTCTTAGCCACCGCCGGAGCTATAATAGACGTAAAGAGAGGAAAGCTAACCTTTGAAGTAGGTGAAGAGAAAGTTGAATTTATTTTAACACAATTCTTACAATCACCAGCTATGGAGGATACATGCTATCTATTGGACGTAATTGACGAATGTGTAAGAGAAATGGAAATGAAAGAAACTACCTATTCTGAAATTATGAAAATTCAAATCCCTCCGATTTTCGAAGATGATAATTGGCGTGAACCGTATCAGGATGATAGTCTAAGCGAAAGTTTAGCACTTACACCGGATCCCATGCCGAGTAAGGATAAACCTACATTAGGATTAAAAACTTTACCTAATAACCTAAGATACGAATTCTTGGACACTGAATGTACAAGACCAGTTATAATAAATTCCAGTTTAGGAACAATCGAAACAAAGAAACTTTTAGATGTCTTAAAGAAATATCCAACTGCATTAGGATATAACATATCTGATCTCAAAGGAATATGCCCTTCAATCTGTATGCATCGTATTCTGCTAGAAGAAGATTGCAAAACCTCCAGAGAATCTCAAAGAAGAATTAACCCAATCCTTAGCACTGTAGTAAAGGAAGAAGTTAAGAAACTACTAGATGCCGGAATAATATATCCAATCTCTGATAGTAAATGGGTTAGTCCAGTACATGTAGTACCAAAGAAAGGAGGTATCACTGTTGTGAAAAACGCTAAAGGCGAATCGATATCACAAAGAGTAGTGACAGGACATAGAGTGTGCATCGATTATCGTAAACTAAACAAAGCCACTCGAAAAGATCATTTCCCACTACCTTTTATAGATCAAATGTTAGAACGATTAGCCAAGCATTCTTATTTCTGTTATCTTGATGGTTACTCATGATTTTTCCAAATCCCTATCCACCCAGATGATCAAGAAAAGACTACATTCACATGCCCTTATGGAACGTTCGCTTATAGACGAATGCCCTTTGGATTATGCAACGCTCCTGCAACCTTTCAAAGATGTATGATGTCAATCTTCGCAGATTTTATAGACAACATCATGGAAGTGTTCATGGACGACTTCTCTGTATGCGGGCAAAGTTTTGAAGGATGCCTATCAAATTTAGAAATGGTGTTAGAAAGATGTGTAAAAGTAAACCTCGTGCTTAACTGGGAGAAATGTCATTTTATGGTCAGAGAAGGAATCGTATTAGGACACGTTATATCCGACAAGGGAATTGAAGTTGATAGAGCTAAGATAGAAGTCATAAAATATCTTCAACCCCCTAAAACCGTTCGAGAAATACGAAGCTTTTTAGGACACACCGGTTTCTACCGACGATTCATCAAAGATTTCTCGAAAATCACTAAACCTCTTACCGGTTTATTAATGAAAGACGCTGAGTTCATATTCAATGAAGATTGTCTTAAAGCATTCGAAACTCTAAAAACAGCCCTCATCACCGCACCAATCATGCAACCCCCTGACTGGAGATTACCTTTTGAAATCATGTGCGATGCGAGTGACTATGCTGTAGGCGCGGTTCTAGGCCAGAGGAAGGAAAAGAAACTGCATGCGATTTACTATGCCAGTAGAACCTTAGATTCTGCTCAGATGAACTACGCCACTACTGAAAAAGAATTGTTAGCAGTTGTCTTTGCGCTTGACAAATTCCGTTCTTACCTAGTATGAGCGAAAATAATCGTTTACACAGACCACGCTGCTATCAGATATCTATTGACCAAGAAAGATGCTAAACCAAGACTCTTGAGATGGATTTTACTCTTACAAGAGTTTGATCTAGAAATAAAAGATAAGAAAGGTACTAAAAACGTCGTAGCGGACCATTTATCTAGAATAGAAGGTATTAAACCCGAACAAGTGCCGATTAACGATGATTTTCCGTATGAACAGCTGATAGCACAAATAGGAAGCGACCCAGTTCAGTTAGACATAAATGAACCAGAACCCGTGGAAATAATCCAAACGACTGTAGGACTGCCATGGTACGCTGACATTGTTAACTACCTAGCTGCAGGAGCTCTTCCACCTGATTTAACCTATCAGCAGAAAAAGAAATTCTTTCACAATCTCAAACATTACTATTGGGATGAACCATTATTGTTCAAAAGAGGACCCGATGGAATCTTTCGTCGATGTATTCCCGAAGAAGAAATAGAAGATGTCATTGCTCATTGCCATTCATCTCCTTACGGTGGACATGCAAGCACTTCCAAGACTTGTGCAAAAATCTTACAAGCCGACCTATTCTGGCCTAATCTATGGAAAGATGTCCACATCGCTGTTATAAACTGCGATCGGTGTCAACGCACCGGTAATATTTCAAGAAGAGATGAAATGCCTCAAAAAGGAATATTAGAAGTAGAAATCTTTGACGTCTGGGGAATAGATTTCATGGGACCATTCCCATCATCTTTCGGTAATAATTACATACTCGTAGCGGTTGATTATGTTTCAAAGTGGATTGAAGCTATAGCTTCTCCTACAAATGACACACGAGTAGTAATAAAACTTTTCAAAAATATAATCTTTCCCAGATTTGGTGTGCCTAGACTCGTCATAAGTGACGGTGGCTCGCACTTCATTTCAAAAATCTTTGACAAATTACTATCTAAGTATGGAGTAAGACACCGTGTGGCAACACCATATCATCCACAAACAAGTGGACAAGTCGAAGTCTCGAACAGAGAAATTAAACAAATCTTAGAAAAGACTGTCGCCATATCTCGGAAAGATTGGTCATCTAAACTTAATGAAGCTTTATGGGCTTATAGGACAGCTTACAAGACACCCATAGGAACTACACCTTTCAAATTAGTTTATGGAAAATCTTGTCACCTCCCGGTAGAACTAGAACACAAAGCTTATTGGGCGATCAAAACTCTCAATATAAACTATAATGCTGCAGGAGAAAAGCGAATCCTAGATATTAACGAATTAGAAGAGTTAAGGCTAGATGCTTATGAGAATGCTAAGATATATAAAGAAAGAACTAAGCGATGGCATGATAAACGCCTATCTAGGAAAGAATTTAGTGTGGGAGACGTTGTACTCCTCTTTAATTCAAGACTTAGGCTCTTTCCTGGAAAACTAAAATCTAGATGGTCAGGACCCTTTGAAATAACTAGAGTATTCCCAAGTGGAGCGGTAGAAATTAAGGGTAGGAATAGCGAACCATTCACAGTAAACGGACAACGTTTAAAACATTATCATAAAGTTGAAAATAGAGATTATGCAAATAGTCTAAGGCTTTTAGAGTTGTCCACTAATATCCCTGATTAATCTAACCTAAGCATTACGTCAGGCTTTAGACGATAAAAACAACGCTTAGTGGGAGGCAACCCATTTACTCATTTAAATCATTTTGATCATTTTGTCATTTATCATTTTATTATTAGTTTATTTGTTTTGCCATTTTATAGTTTTATTTCATTATTAATATTATTGCTTTTATTTATGCATTTTATTTTCTTATTTTTCCTTATTTTAATTTTAAATCACTTTTACAGATTTTCTAAAGTCTTTTCCATTTTCCTTCTCCCCCTGATTTGTTTTCTCCGTATTTACACTAACTATGGCTAACCAACCAATAAACATTACGGAAACCAAATTTAGAGGTAGGAACCAAAGAATGAAATTTGAAGAGTTATCACAGAGACCAATGGATTTGACTCTGTACCCGGATGATCTGACTATGGAAACCTTAGGTATACATGATAGCATCCTATACTTGTTTAACCGACTTGGATGGGAGAATGCACTGATTCAACAAAAGTTTGTGAATTACCGCGAGCTCACCCTTGAGTTCCTCAGCTCCTTAGTTTACCTACCCGAGCGCGGTTTTGGATTCAGGAAAGGATTTATCAGTTTCCGCCTATTTGGAATAGAATATGACTTTAACCATAAAGAACTAGCTGACTTATTAGGATTCCCTAGTGGACCCTTTGCTTTTACTACCACACAGGTAGAATTGATGGACATTGAGCTGGATTTCTTTTGGGGAACCTTAACCGGAAACTACCATCCTGAACCAAATAACATGAACAATGATGAGATACATAACCCTGTTATCCGTTACTTCCATAAGATCCTTTCCCACACTTTCTTTGGAAAAGAAGAAAACCTTACTGGAGTATCTAAAGATGAGATATTCATTATGTCATGTTTCACTAATGGACAGCCAGTCAACGGTGTGCCTTTCATGATGCAAACCTTCACCCGAATCCAAGAAGAACCTGATTTACCCATATTAGTAGGAGGTCTTGTCACCATGATTGCTGATGCCTTAGAACTTAGATACCAATTGCACAGGTGTAACCGTTTAGGTACCATCCGTCCTATGAATCTTAACTTTTGCTTTAACCGCCATATCATAAGGAATTTAGGACATCCACCTTTCGAGTACCTAATCAGGAATGAAGTAGTAACCCTATTCACACTACCAAACCATGCTAGAGTAAGTGTTCACAATAAGGATAATTGGCTTTATGAGTTAACCCCTCCTGACTATCCATCTACTCCTGAAACACCTCAATCTTACAAGATAAAGGATGATATAATGACCGATGTAGAAAGTGACCCTGAGACACCTCCTGGTTACCATGACATTGACCACACTGACGAAGTGATTGAAACCCCTGAAGTGAATCAAGTAGAATATGCTGATAACTTAAAGAAAATCATGAACACTCTTGAAACTTACCAAGCCGATATAAATACTGTTAAGGATGAGATTAAGAGCATGCGATTGGACATTATAGGATTAACTGACATAACATGTGAGCAATTCTACCACCTGAACTCTGCAATCGAAGATTTGAAGAAGCACTTTTGAAAATGCTGTAGTGATCTAGCTTATTTTACTTATTGTTTTCGTTTCTAGTTAGTTTTACATTTCGTAAACATTTTCGTACCGTATTTTTATTAATGTAATTTCCCTTCAAGTATCAAAAGCAAAGCATTTCTAGTTTACAAATTTTTCCAATTTAATCAATTTATATGCTTTCAATCTATTTACTGTTATGTTTAAATTGATTAATGTTTTATACAATCTCTCGTGTGATGAAATTTACAAAATTATGTTGGTATTATATATTATGTGTTGTTTATGATTAATATTGAATGAGAAGTGATAAAAACAAATATTATATAAACTGTAACGTGAAGAGAAATAATGCATTCTGGAGATTATTCAAAGTTGTAAGCCCTCACGATCGTCATCACCCCCTTACGACCGTGACACGCTAATTAGAGCGTCACGACCGTCATCCCCCCTTCACGATCGTGACGCCTTTAGTTATAGGATTCGTGAGAAACAGAACTGTTTCTTCTTCGAAACCTCTTCTTCTTTCATCTTCCATAACTTTCAAAACCACCCATTATCTCTTCCAACTTCCACAGAACTGTTTCTTCTTCGAAACCTCTTCTTCTTTCATCTTCCATAACTTTCAAAACCACCCATTATCTCTTCCAACTTCCGTAACCTCCCATTACCCAAATTAAACCCCATTAACCTCTCCATTTACTCCACACCTATCACATTCTCACCTTGCATTATTAATCCGAACCAATTTCCTCTCATTTTATCACTTTTCTCACAAAAACCAAAAACCTCTTATCTCCCACTCTTGTTCTTGCATGCAATGAAAGCAATTCAATTTAGAGATGGTGAGCATGGAGAAAATCAGAGAGAGAGGTTCATCAGATTCCAGAACCGTGGTGTTCAACCCACGCGATATGTCGACATTGTCTGTTTGAGAGAGTTGGGAATGCTCAACAGTGTCAAGAGCCTGCTTCAGAAGGTTGGTCTGTGGGATCTTTGCAGTCAGCCCCAGCCCACATTCGAGCTTCTGACATTGGAATTCCTAAGCTCATTTCATTACATCACTCCTACCGGTTCTCAGAGTCAACTCACCGGCGTTGCTAAGTTCAGATTGTTTGGCCGGGAGTTCGAAGTTATGCAAACAAGGATCGCCGAGCTGCTAGGCTTCGATCACGGGAATGAAGCTCACCTCCGCGTGCCGGACAATTTCAGTCAAACCGCTTTCACCTTATGGCACGACATCACTAACACCCGTGCCTCAGCCTTTCAAAGCCTGAATGCTACGCATATCCACAACCCGACGATCAGATACTTTCATCGCGTCATATGCAACACCATCTTTGCACGAGAGAGTAACCACAAACTCAACTCCAAGGAGCTTTTGTTCTTGCACTGCGCTTTAAATGACGAGCCCATTAATGCTGCCCCGTTCATGCTATCCCATATCCAGTCCATTGCGCAAAGAGGCGCAACCCCCTTTTATATAGGTGGCATTGTCACTACCCTCGCCATTCAGTTGGAGCTTGGTGACTTGGTCGTAAATTTGCCTAGCAGAGCCGCCGAGTTCCTAACAAAGAATTATTGCAGGTCCGCCCACTTGATTGCGCAGAGAGAGGATGGCAGGTTCAGCCCTGTTATCCACGGCACTGTTTATCACCATATCATCTTGCCATGCCGTGACCGCATCGATCCGTCTAGCCGAGCCAACTGGCTCTTTGCTTTACCGGATGCTGCCGACCACGCCGCCATTCCTGATGAGCAGGCCGATCCCCCAGCGGACGAGATGCAAGACACCATGGATGCAGCTGAGCCTGTCGAGGACATTCCAGAAACATCCACCCGACAGCCTCCTGCACAAGAATTCACACTTGAGGACGTCCTCCGTGCGATTCATCAGCAGAACCAGATGAATGCCGCACTGGAGAGAAGGCAGAAGGAGCAACATGATGCATTACTTTCAGGTGTTGCCACCAACCAGAGGACTACTGATGAGAAGCTCGGAGAGATCTTTAGCGAGCTAGAGGCTTTGCGCATTGATATCACTGCTATCACCGGTACCGGTTCTGATCCTGAAGCGACTCCGACCAGACGCTCCCGCACCAGAAGCCGAGGCCGTGGTCACCAGCAGCCTTAGTTTTAGTTTTTGTTTATGTTTTTCCATTTCCGTTGTTTGTATTGTACTTTAACCGCTATTATATCACAACATCGAGGACAATGTCTGATATAGTGTGGGAGAGGTACCTTTCATTTTCCGCATTTTTCCCTTTCCGCACTTTTCCATTCCGTTGTATTTCCCTTTTCGTAAGTTAATGAATCAGAGCAATATTTGTGCTATTTTCTTTAATTTCGAACTTTCCCCGTTTTTTTAGCCATACCAAAAAAATCTTTAATTACTTCTTCGCATTACCCGACTTACCTACGAAATCATAATTAGGAAGCTGAGAACGATTCAACAAGATCAATACAGTCTTGACACCTTAGACTTCCCACTTAAGCAATTCCGTTCCGATGATTGTTACGACTACACCTTAAGTTTCAGTTCAAAAGTAACCCCTAGTAGTTTATACTAGCAGTCAGCACCGTCTGAACACAAACCACGTGGGGAGCCGATGAATATAAGTGTTTGATGCCTAATCTATAATGATCCTTCATATCTCGATGCAAATGAAAAAGAAATTGCACCAAAGTACACGGTCGCATATAAGAAACGAGAAATATGAGAAGGAGTCCATTGTGGGTTGGTTCAGAGGTACTGGTTCTGGACTTGGTAGGGCGTGCTACGGCTCGATCCCCCACAACCTCCAAATTGGATAATGTATGTAGGGTTACCACATTCGTGTACCAGACCCCGTGCTTATAAAGGATCAAAGTCACTAACCGGCTACTCCACTACGTGCGTGCTAAGGCAAAGGGCTTAATGTGATTGCACTAGAATGAAACCGGGCGAAATAAGATCGAAAGACTCTAGGTGAAATCGTAAAGCAATTACCGAATGTTTCGTTTAACGGGAAGTCGACGACTTATCTTGTTGCTTGTGTCATTAATGTATCATTAGTGTTTTATCAAAATACCGGTTTACCTGACAAAACGATCCCTCGTACGGTTTGTTATGTGTGTGCGTCGATGAAAACTTGTCCGACAATTTTCAACCGACTATTTGCTTGAGGACAAGCAAAGGTTTAAGTTTGGGGAAGTTTGATAACGAGAAAAAGTATCGATTATATTGCTATGTTTCAATACCGTTTTATCGCATAATTGTCGTTTTAACACCCGATTCCTCGAGTTTTCTTTGCCATTTTGCAAGTACATCATATACAGAGCTAAATCAAGAGTCACAAGTGAAATGAGCAAAAACAACCATTAAAAGATGAAGAAATGAGGAATTCTGCATAACCTGCATATTTTGTTACACTCACGGTCGTCACCTAGGTGTCACGACCGTGACACGCCAAAAGGAGCACTCACGACCGTGATAAATCCCTCACGACCGTGACGCATATTATACAAGGACACGAACGTGACACCCTTGTCACGACCGTGACAAGGGAAAACTAGGTTATTTGACTGAAGACTTGGTCATGAACGTTACGCTGCATGAAATCCAACGTCCCTATTTTCCAGCAGACCAGTTACTCCCACGTTCCCTGGATTCTCTCATTTTCCTACGAGGACCAAGCAAAACAATTCAACTGCCAAGCCCATTTAGTTTCCTATAAATAGATTTGTTTCAATGAACAATTTACAGAGTTTTAGTTTTAAATTTTCTTGCGGAAGCTCTGCCGTTTTTTGCACCCTTTATTTTCCTGCATTTATTTTCTTGTTTTAATTTCCTTGTATCCCAACCAACCTTATAACAATTTCCATCATCAGGAAATTGTTATAAATTAATTTGTTTCAAAGCCTTCAGATTCTTTTTAGAATTTTTATTTCCGATTCCGTCAGAACTCCGAGCTTTCCAGCCTGTGGAAGAAGGAGTCAACTACTTTTATTGTTATCCAGGTTTATATTTTAATTGCATTTATATTAATGTTGAATATTTATTTTTCTGCCATGCATATTTTATTTTATGTTTCTCTGCCTCTGTCTGGTTCAACAATAATGAGTAGCTAAACACCTTAGGGCGGTATGTAATTAAAACAAACTAAATCGGTAAAATCAACTCTAGGTTTAAAATAATTAAGAACTTAAAATTCTGGCTGAGACTTTTTATTATAAAATCAACCTTTTTGTTACGAGAGTAAGGAAAGTGTATTAGGTTAGGTCAAGACCACGAGAGTGTGAGATTTTAACCAGATAGCTAAAGTTAGGCATTTAATTTAAACACAGCGAGAGCGCTTTAAAATGAATTAGAATTACTAAGTATCCAAAAATTATCTCTAAACACTTATGGGCTAGCGAGAGCAGGCATAGGGCTTTAGGGGTAAGATCTGAGATAAGACCACGAGAGTGTGAGTTAAAGATATTTAAACTGGTAACCTCTACAGAATAGATTAAGTGAACCATCTTTATAAGCCTAGGGTAGATTGACCCGCCTAAGTTAGCATAATTACATACCGACCGCCTTAGTATTATTTAATTAAACTTAAATTTAATTCCCGCCTTTAATCTTTAAAAACAACCAAAAATCGTGACAACCCTTCACCTTAGCTAAACTAGAAATTCCTCTAGCACTAAGTAACCATAGAGTCCCTGTGGATCGATAATCTTAAATATTACTTCGATAGGCTGTGCACTTGCAGTTAAGATACCGCTAGACACATAATTAGACACGTCTCAAGCCCATCAAGGAATCCATTGAAGTGGCATCCTGTGATTTGGGGATGAGAATAATGTTGCTGACATTATAGTTTGATATAATGCAGTCGTGCCTGGAAAATTGAATAACCACAACGCAAATGTCAGCCTGAATTATATCCCAAAAATTGTGGAAAAAGACTCCTCCAAAACCATCGGGACTGGGAGCACTGTGCCTCTGAAGATCAAAAACAACACCATGAATTTCTTCGTTTGAAGGAAGGCGCGTAAGAATGTTATTCATACTCTTCGTAACCAACTTTGGAATGACTTCGAAAAAGTTATCATTGCTGGAATTATCACCTCCAAAATAAAAAAGATTAGTAAAATAATCAACAGTAACACCCACTATATGTAACATTCCAAAATAATTATAAATATTTATTTAATTGGTTTATAGTAAATATTCAGAATTTATCGGTGAATTTGGCGAAATATGATATTGTGAGATGTGTTTATGACGAATGAGGTGTAATTGACGAATTAAGTGATTATCCGAAAATATTTTATTAATGATAATAGAATAATATTATTTGGATTATTATAATTATTATTATTTAAAATAAAAAGGAGAATGATTAAGGATATAATGGTATTTTTGGAATGGATAAGTGAGGGTAAAATCGAATTAATGTTTTGAGGCCCAAAAGGGTAAAGGAGGAAAACATAAAATCAGATTCGGGGAAGGAATTTGGTAACACTCGTATTTTGCGAAACGACTACGAGGAACAAAGGCAGAAAGGCGAGGACTTGGAGGTTTCTAGAAGACCTCGAGAAAAGGTAATTTAGAGTTCGACATATAAGGTATGCAAAATATTACCTTTCATTATAATTGATATAAGGTGTAGATTATATATGTGAATGATTTGGGATTTTAGGGTTTATGAGAAACTATGATGAATTCGACGAATTCTTCGTCATAGATGAAATTGCTAGTTTACTGATATTGTTACATTATAAGTGTTGCCACAATTTTGGGTTAATCAATTATTTAAGATAATTTATATGAGTTTGATTTTGAGGAAGGTTCTGTTTAAGCTGATGAGAAGTTGAAATTCATAATCGTAAGGGTATGATAAAGTTATATGGAATTGACGAGAAATACTGAGTGAAATTGTATTATACATAAGAGATTAAGAAAAAGGAATTATTGGTGAATTAGAAGTGGTGATTGCTACATTGAGAAGTGGCTTATGCCACTGGTAGTATGAGATTAATAGTTACGTTAATGTGGTGAAATTATATGAAGAAGAATTAAGCTAATATGATGAATTTATATGAGAGGTAATTAGTTAATGATTGAGTTGGTGTTATATGAGAATTGATGGGCGCGAAGACGCGATATGTGTCTAGCGGTATCTTAACTGCAAGCGCACAGCCTATCGAAGTAATATAAAAGATTGTCGATCCCACAGGGACTTTATGATCACTTAGTGCTAGAGGGTTTACTAGTTTAGCTAAGGTGGATGGTTGTCACGATTTTTGTTTTTAAGAATTAAAGACGGGAATTAAATTTTAGTTTGATAAAATAATGAGAAGGCGGTCGGTATGTAATTATGTTAACCTAGGCGGGTCAATCTAACCTAAGCTTATAAGGATGGTTCACTTAATATATTCTGTAGAGGTTATCAGTTTAAATATCTTTAACTCACACTCTCGTGGTCTTATCTCAGATCTTACTCCTAAAGCCCTATGCCTGCTCTCGCTAGCCCATACGTGTTTAGAAGATAATTTTTGGAAACTTAATAAGTCTAATTCATTTTAAAGCGCTCTCGCTGTATTTAAATTGAATGCCTAACTTTAGCTATCTGGTTAAAATCTCACACTCTCGTGGTCTCGACCTAACCTATTACACTTTCCTTACTCTCGTAACAAAAAGATTAATTTTTATAATAAAAAGTCACAGCCAGAATTTTAAGTTCTTAATTGTTTTAGCCTAGATTCGATTTTACCGATTTAGTGTATTTTAATTACATACCGCCTAATTTAATTAGCTACTCATATTTGTTGTACCAGACAGATGCAGAAACAGATGAACACGAATTAAAATATGCATTATAAAATAATAAAAACAAATTCTTAACATAAATAATTAAAAAATTAATATAAATGCGAAATTATTAAAAACCTGAATAATAAAAATTGTAAAACTCCTTCTTCCACAGTCTGGCAAGCTCGGAGTGCGAACCGGAATCGAAAATAAAATTTAAACGAAATTCTGAAGGCTTGAAAGAAAATAAATAATAACAATTTCCTAATGTTGGAAATTGTTATTTGATTTGGTTGGGATATAGAAATTAAAACAAGAACAAGAGCAATTGCAGGAAAAAATAATAAAATAGGGTGCAACAAAAATACGGCACGGGCGTTATCTTCATTTAAAGCGCTTCACGGTCGTGACATCTTGGTGACGATCGTGACTGGTCCAGTTAGCGCGTCACGGTCGTGACAGCTTGGTGACGATCGTGACTGTTACAAATTATGCAGCATTTTGCAGAACTCCTTTCTTCTTGTTCTTTTCATGCTTGTTTTTGTTCATTCCACCTTTGGCTTATGATTTAGCTCTATAATTGTTATACCTGCAAAATGACATAGAAAACTCGAAGAATCGGGTGTTAATACGATAAATGTGCGATAAAACGGTATTGAAACATAATAATAAAACGATACGATTTCTCGTTATCAAACTTCCCCAAACTTAAACCTTTGCTTGTCCTCAAGCAAATAGTCGGTTGAAAAATGATCGGACAAGTTTCCATCGACGCATACACATAACAAACCATACAAGGAATCGTTTTGCTAGATAGACCGGTACTAGAATAAAACACTAACGATACACTAATGACACAAGCAACAAGCTAAGTCGTCAACTTCCCGTTAAACGAAACATTCGGTAATTGCGTTACGATTCTACCTAGAGTCTTTCGATCTTATTTCACCCGGTTTCATTCTAGCGCAATCACATTAAGCCCTTTGCCTTAGCACGCACGTAGTGGAGTAGCCGGTTAATGACTTTGATCCTTTATAAGCACGGGGTCTGGTACACGAATGTGGCAACCCTATATATATTATCCGAATTGGAGGTTGTGGGGGATCGAGCCGTAGCACGCCCTACCAAGTTCAGAACCAGGTACCTCTGAACCAACCCGCAATGGACTCCTTCTCATATTTCTCGTTTCTTATATGCGACCGTGTACTTTGGTGCAATTTCTTTTTACTAGCATTGAGATATGAAGGATCATTATAAATTAGGCATCAAACACTTATGTTCATCGGCTCCCCACGTGGTTTGTGTTCAGACGGTGCTGACTGCTAGTATAAACTACTAGGGGTTACTTTAGAACGGAAACTTAAGGTGTAGTCGTAACAATTATCGGAATGGAATGCTTAAGTAGGAAGTCTAAGGTGTCAAGACTGTATTGATCTTGTTGGATCTTTCTCAGCTTCCTAACTACGATTTCATAGGTAAGTCGGGTAATGCGAAGATAAAACAAAAATTTTTGGTATGGCTAAATAAACGGGGAAAATTCGAAACTGAAGAAATAGCACAAATATTACTTCGTTTAATTGAAATACGAAAAAGGAAATACAACGAAATGGAAAATGCGGAAAGGGAAATGTATCTCTCCCACACTATATCAGACATTGTCCTCAATGTTGTGATATAATAAAAGGGAAAACACAATACAAACAACAGAAATGGAAAAACAAAAACATAAACATAAACTAAGGATGCTGACGACCACGGCCTCGGCTTCTGGTGCGGGAGCGTCTGGTCGGAGTCGCTTCTGGATCAGAACCGGTGGTGGTGAGATCAGTGATATCAATACGCAAGGCCTCTAGCTCGCTAAAAATCTCTCCAAGATTCTCATCTGTCGTCCTCTGGTTACTGGCAACAGCTGAAAGTAGTGCGTCATATTGCTCTTTTTGCCTTCGCTCAAGTGCGGCATTCATCTGATTCTGCTGATGAATGGCACGGAGGACGTCTTCAAGTGTGATGTTGGGTACAGGTGGCTGTCTGGTGGAGGACTCAGGGATGTCCTGTACTGGCTCAGCAGCATCCATGGTATCCTGCATCTCGTCTACTGGTGCATCGGTCTGCTCATCAATAATGGGGACGTGGCCTGCAGCATCCGGTAAAGCAAATAGCCAATTGGCTCGGTTGGACGGATCGATGCGGTCACGGCAAGGCAAGGTGATGTGATGATAAATGGTGCCTTGGATAACAGGGTTGAACCTGCCATCCTCTCTCTGAGATATCAAATGGGCGGACCTGCAATAGTTCTTTGTAAGCAACTCTGCGGCTCTGCGAGGCAAATGGATAATCTGGTCACCAAGCTCCAGCTGAATGGCAAGGGTGGTAACAATCCCGCCAATGTAGAAGGGGGTTGCGCCGCGTTGCGCTACAGACTGGATATGGGATAAAAGGAACGGGGCAGCATTGATGCGCTCCTCATTCAAAGCACAGTGCAAGAACAAGAGCTCTTTGGAGTTCAGCTTGTGATTGCTCTCTCTTGCGAAAATAGTATTGCAGATGATGCGATGGAAATATCGGATCACCGGGTTATGGATGTGGGTAGCATTCAGACTCTGAAAGGCAGTAGCATGAGTGTTGGTGATGTCGTGCCACAAGGTGAAAGCAGTTTCGCTGAAGTTGTCTGGCACGCGGAGATGAGCATCGTCTCCGTGATCGAAACCTAACAGTTCGGCGATCCTTGTTTGCGTGATTTCGAACTCTCGTCCGAGCATTCTGAACTTTGCAACACCGGTAAGTTGACTTGTTGAACCGGGAGGTGTAACATACTGAAACGAACTCAGAAATTCCAAGGTGAGGAGTTCGAATGTCGGCTGTGGTTGACTACACAAGTGCCACAATCTAACATGCCTAAGCAGGAGCTTCACGCCGTTGAGCAGTCCTAACTCCCTCAAGCAGTCAATGTCGACATACCGAGTGGGTTGGATGCCACGGTTCTGAAACCTGATAAACTTTTGTCTTTGAGTTTCTCCTTGGTCACCATCTCTGAATTGGATATCCTCCATTGCATGCAAGTACGGAAATGAGAGATGAGAGGTTTTGAGTTTTTGTGAGAAAATGAAAAATGTGAAGAATTTTGTTCTGATTATAATGAAATGAGTGAATGTGAGAGGTTTGGAATAAATGGAGAGGTTAATGAAATTGATTGAGGGTAATGGGAGGTTACGGGATAATGAGGAGATAATGGGAGGTTTCTTATTTTTGTGAAAATGGAGGAGTGGGTTCTGCGAAGGTGAACGGTTCTGTTTCTCAGAATTCGTATAACAGGGTGGTCACGGTCGTGAGGGAAGTATGACGGTCGTGACGCACTAAATAGCTTGTCACGATCGTGAGTGATGGATGACGACCGTGATGGCTTTAAAACTTATAATTATTTTTCACAGAATGCATTATCTCACTTCGTTCAATGCAATTTTTCTTTATCACTTCTCATTTAATTCCAACACAAACAATATATATAATATTGGATCAACAAATATTAGCAGCAAATTTCATCACACGAGAAATTATAAAATATTAATCAATTTAAATATAACAGTAAGTAATGAAAAGCATAGAAATTGATTAAATTAGAAAGTGGCAAAACTAGAAGTACTTTGCTTTTGATATAATGGAAGGAAAATTACATTAATAAAAATAAGGTACGAAAATGTTTGCAAAATGTTAAAACTAACTAGAAACAAAAGCGAAAAGTAAAATAAATTAAATCACTACAGCATTTTCAAAGTTGCTTCTTCAAATCTTCAAGTGCGGAGTTTAAATGGTAGAATTGTTCACATGTTATGTCAGTTAAACCTATAACGTCCAATCGCATGCTTTTAACCTCATCCTTAACAGCATTAATATCGGCTTGGTAAACTTCAAGAGTATTCATAATTTTCTTTAAGTTGTCAGCATATCCTACTTGATTTACTTCAGGGGTTTCAATCACTTCATCAGAGTGGTCAATGTCATGGTAACCATGAGGTGTCTCAGGGTCACTTTCTACATCGGTCATTATGTCATCCCTTATCTTGTAAGATTGTGGTGTTTCGGGAGTGGATGGATAGTCAGGAGGGGTAAGCTCATAAAGCCAATTATCTTTATTATGAACACTGACTCTAGCATGGTTTGGTAATGTGAACAGGGTTACTACTTCATTTCTGATCAGGTACTCGTAAGGTGGTTGTCCTAAGTTTCTTATGATTTGGCGGTTAAAGCAAAAGTTCAGATTCATGGGACGGATGGTACCTAAACGGTTACACTTGTGTAATTGGTATCTAAGTCCTAAGGCATCAGCAATCATGGTGACAAGGCCTCCTACCAATATGGGTAGATCAGGTTCTTCTTGGATTCGGGTGAAGGTTTGCATCATGAAAAACACACCATTAACTGGTTGTCCATTGGTCAGACAGGACATAATGAATATCTCATCTTTAGATACTCCAGTGAGGTTTTCTTCCTTTCCAAAGAAGGTGTGGGCAAGGATCTTATGGAAATAGCGGATATCAGGGTTATGTATCTCATCATTGTTCATGTTATTCGGTTCAGGATGGTAATTTCCGGTTAAGGTTCCCCAAAAGAAGTCCAGCTCAATGTCCATCAATTATACCTGTGTAGTAGTAAAAGCAAAGGATCCACTAGGGAATCCTAATAAGTAAGCTAGTTCTTTATGGTTAAAGTCATATTCTATTCCGAATAGTCGGAAACTGATAAATCCTTTCCTGAATCCAAAACCGCGCTCGGGTAAGTAAACTAAGGAGCTTAAGAACTCAAGGGTGAGCTCGCGGTAAGTCACAAACTTTTGTTTTATGAGAGCTTTCTCCCATCCAAGTTGGTTAAACAGGTAATAGATGCTATCATGTATACCTAAAGTTTCCATAGTCAGATCATCCGGGTACAGAGTCAAATCCATTGGTCTCTGTGATAACTCTTCAAATTTCACTCTTTGGTTCCTACCTCTAAATTTGGTTTCCATAATGTTTCTCGGTTGGTTAGCCATAGTTAGTGTAAATGTGGAGGAAACAAATCAGGGGGAAAAGGAAAGTGGAAACGACTTTAGAAAATCTGTAAAAGTGATTTAGAAAATAAAAATTAAAAATTAAAATAAAGAAAATAAGAAAATAAATGCATAAATGAAATCAATAATGATAATAATGAACTAAAACAATAAAATGATAAAACAATAAAACGATAAAATAATAAAATGATAAATGATAAAATGATAAATGATAAAATGGGTTGCCTCCCACTAAGCACTGTTTTTATCGTCAAAAGCCTGACGTAATGCTTAGGGGTAGATTAATCAGGGAAATTATTGGACAACTCTAAAAGCCTTAGACTATTTGCATAATCTCTATTTTCAACTTTATGGTAATGTTTTAATCGTTGTCCGTTTACTGTGAACGGTTCACTATTTCTACCCTTAATTTCTACTGCTCCGCTCGGGAACACTTTAGTTATTTCAAAGGGTCCTGACCATCTAGATTTTAGTTTTCCAGGAAAGAGCCTAAGTCTTGAATTAAAGAGGAGTACAACGTCTCCCACATTAAATTCTTTCCTAGATAGGCGTTTATCGTGCCATCGCTTAGTTCTTTCTTTATATATCTTAGCATTCTCATAAGCATCTAACCTTAACTCTTCTAATTCGTTAATATCGAGGATTCGTTTTTCTCCTGCGGCATTATAGTTTATATTGAGAGTTTTAATCGCCCAATATGCTTTGTGTTCTAGTTCTACCGGGAGATGACAAGACTTTCCATACACTAATTTGAAGGGTGTAGTTCCTATGGGTGTCTTGTAAGCTGTCCTATAAGCCCATAAAGCTTCATTAAGTTTAGATGACCAATCTTTCCTAGATATGGCGACAGTCTTTTCTAAGATTTGTTTAATTTCTCTGTTAGAGACTTCGACCTGTCCACTTGTTTGTGGATGATATGGTGTTGCTACACGATGTCTGACTCCATACTTAGATAGTAATTTGTCAAATATTTTCGAAATGAAGTGCGATCCACCGTCACTTATGACAAGTCTAGGTACACCAAATCTTGGAAAGATTATATTCTTGAAAAGCTTAATTACTACTCGTGTGTCATTTGTAGGAGAAGATATAGCCTCAATCCATTTCGAAACATAATCGACAGCTACGAGTATGTAATTATTACCGAAAGATGATGGGAATGGTCTCATGAAATCTATTCCCCAGACGTCAAAGACTTCTACTTCTAATATTCCTCTTTGAGGCATTTCATCTCTTCTTGAAATATTACCAGTGCGTTGACACCGGTCGCAGTTTATAACAGCGATGTGGACATCTTTCCATAAATTAGGCCAAAATAGGCCAGCTTGTAAGATTTTTGCACAAGTCTTGGAAGTGCTTGCATGTCCACCATAAGGAGATGAATGACAATGAGCAATGACATATTCTATTTCTTCTCCGGGAATACATCGACGAAAGATTCCGTCGGGTCCTCTTTTGAACAATAATGGTTCATTCCAATAGTAATGTTTGAGATTGTGAAAGAATTTCTTTTTCTGCTGATAGGTTAAATAAGGTGGAAGAGCTCCTGTAGCTAAGTAGTTGACAATGTCAGTGTACCATGGCAGTCCTACGGTTGTTTGGATTGTTTCCACGGGTTCTAGTTCATCTATGTCTAACTGAACTGGGTCGCTTCCTATTTGTGCTATCAGCTGTTCATACGGAAAATCGTCGTTGATCGGCACTTGTTCGGGTTTAATACCTTCTATTCTAGATAAATGGTCCGCTACGACATTTTTAGTACCTTTCTTATCTTTTATTTCGAGATCAAACTCTTGTAAGAGTAAAATCCATCTCAAGAGTCTTGGTCTAGCATCTTTCTTAGTTAATAAATATCTGATAGCAGCGTGGTCTGTGTAAACGATTATTTTCGCTCCCACTAGGTAGGAACGGAATTTGTCAAGCGCAAAGACAACTGCTAACAATTCTTTTTCAGTAGTGGCGTAGTTCATTTGAGCAGAATCTAAGGTTCTACTGGCATAGTAAATTGCGTGAAGTTTCTTGTCCTTCCTCTGTCCTAGAACTGCGCCTACAGCATAGTCACTCGCATCGCACATGATTTCGAAAGGTAATCTCCAGTCAGGGGGTTGCATGATTGGTGCGGTGATGAGGGCTGTTTTTAGAGTTTCGAATGCTTTAAGACAATCTTTATTAAATATGAACTCAACGTCTTTCATTAATAAACCGGTAAGAGGTTTAGTGATTTTCGAGAAATCTTTGATGAATCGTCGGTAGAAACCGGCGTGTCCTAAAAATCTTCGTATTTCTCGAACGGTCTTAGGGGGTTGAAGATCTTTTATGACTTCTATCTTAGTTTTATCAACTTCAATTCCCTTGTCAGATATAACGTGTCCTAGTACGATTCCTTATCTGACCATGAAATGACATTTCTCCCAGTTAAGCACGAGGTTTACTTTTACACATCTTTCTAACACCATTTCTAAATTTGATAGACATCCTTCAAAACTTTGCCCGCATACAGAGAAGTCATCCATGAACACTTCCATGATGTTGTCTATGAAATCTGCGAAGATTGACATCATACATCTTTGAAAGGTTGCAGGAGTGTTGCATAATCCAAAGGGCATTCGTCTATAAGCGAACGTTCCATAAGGGCATGTGAATGTAGTCTTTTCTTGATCATCTGGGTGGATAGGAATTTGGAAAAATCCTGAGTAACCATCAAGATAACAGAAATACGAGTGCTTGGCTAATCGTTCTAACATTTGATCTATAAAAGGTAGTGGGAAATGATCTTTTCGAGTGGCTTTGTTTAGTTTACGATAATCGATGCACACTCTATGTCCGGTCACTACTCTTTGTGATATCGATTCGCCTTTAGCGTTTTTCACAACAGTGATACCTCCTTTCTTTGGTACCACATGTACTGGACTAACGCATTTACTATCAGAGATTGGATATATTATTCCAGCGTCTAGTAGTTTCTTAACTTCTTCCTTTACTACAGTGCTAAGGATTGGGTTAATTCTTCTTTGAGATTCTCTGGAGGTTTTGCAATCTTCTTCTAGCAGAATACGATGCATACAGATTGAAGGGCATATTCCTTTGAGATCAGATATGTTATATCCTAATGCAGTTGGATATTTCTTTAAGACATCTAAAAGTTTCTTTGTTTCAATTGTTCCTAAACTGGAATTGATTATAACTAGTCTTGTACATTCGATGTCTAAGAATTCGTATCTTAGGTTCTTAGGTAAATTTTTTAACTCTAATGTAGGTTTATTCTTACTTGGCATGGGATCCGGGGTAAGTGCTAAAATTTCGCTCAGACTATCATCCTGATATGGTTCACGCCAATTGTCATCTTCGAAAATCGGTAGTTTCTTTCATTTCCATTTCTCTTACACATTCGTCAATTACATCCAATAAATAACATGTATCCTCTATAGCTGGTGATTGTAAGAATTGTGTTAAAATAAATTCAACTTTCTCTTCACCTACTTCAAAGGTTAGATTTCCTTTCTTTACGTCTATTATAGCTCCGGCGGTAGCTAAGAATGGTCTTCCTAGTATGATAGGTGTAGTGGAGTCTTCAGAGATGTCCATGATTATAAAATCAGTAGGAATATAGAATTGTCCTATGCGTACTGGGACGTTTTCTAGTATGCCTACAGGATATTTAATAGAGCGATCGGCTAGTTGAACAGACATTTTAGTTGGTCTTAGGTCTCCCATGTCTAACCTCTTGCAAATTGTTAAGGGCATAACACTGATACTGGCTCCTAAATCGCATAGAGCTTTGTCAATGACGAATTTTCCTATTACACAGGGTATAGAGAAACTTCCTGGATCTTTTAGCTTAGGAGGCATATTATTCTGAATTATTGCGCTACACTCAGCAGTAAGTGTAACGCTTCCGTTATCCTCTATCTTTTTCTTATTGGATAAGATTTCTTTTAGAAACTTAGCATACGAGTGTCGCTCCCACCTGATGACACGGGGCCAAGAGGGGTACAGACGCGAACGGTCGGTGAAAAGAGAAGGAAATGAATAGAGTCGCCAGCTAGGCATTTTTATCCCGAAGGAAAGGTAATGCTGCATAAACCTAAGAAAAGATATGGATAAGACGGTCGCGAGCCAGAGAGACTGATAAAGGGGGTTGGTTACAACCTGGGAAGGTATTAGCACCCAGATTGTCCGTCGTACTCGACGGGATCCACGCTTGAAAGATTTGTGTTTTGAAGGGGTAGTGTCAGTGCGATTTGTGTATCAAAGCTGGAAAGAATGCAAGTGTTAGTGTAAAAGATATGTGAAGTGTATAAGAGAAGTGTCAGTGTAAGAACAAGAGTGAAATGCTCAAGATCATGAGGCTTAAAGAATAAAGCTGGAAAGAGGGGGGATATACAGAGACTTTTGTTCGATAACTGTTAAGTTATGCCTACGTATCCTCTCGTGCAATGAGGAAGTCAGAACACCGTAGTTCGACTCAAAGAGACTGAAAGATAAATTGACTTGTGAACTGCTTACTTGTCTATGCTCAAGTGTATGACCTGTCTGGCTCAGGTGCTAACTGTCTTGCATTAGACGGAAGAAGCGGGTTCTTGATTATGAGTGAGTGAGATGAGAAAAGAATCCCGGAGGAGACGATTATTGTTTGTTTTTGTGTTTTCAGTCTTTTATTGTTTTTGGTGTTTGTCATAAGTTAATGAGCTTAAGCCTAAACCAATGGGTTAGTAAACTCATCACATCCTCCCTCAGATTAGGGGTAATGAGAATACCTTAAGTATGAAGTAAGCACCTCACACTTAATCACCATGATGTAGGACTAAGATCATTAACCTACTTGTGGTTATTTAGATGTTTTTGGAGTTTTTGTTTAGTGTTGAGTAATGAGTTTAAGCCATAATCAAGGATTTAATGGACCCATTACACCATCCTAATAGAAGGATAATAGATGAGAATATTTAAGCTGAGGAAGGCTCCTCAACTTAATCCATGATTAGGGATTAACCTCATGACAAAACAAAGCCTTTATTAAATGGATTTTAGTTAATGGTAAGATTAAGAAGTGGATTTTATGGTTTGTAAGACAACTTGAGGGGGACTTGTCCATTAACACTAGGGTTAGTCCTTCTTAACCACTTAAGGAAGAATTAGAACCCTAATGCAAGGCCCAAGTTACAAGTTTGATGTCTTAGTGATTATTAGATGGATTGATTAAAGGATTTAAACACATTAAGGGTTTAACACTTAGGATTAAAGTTATACACTCCATCCTAATAGAAGGATGCATGCATAAGCTTAATCACAAAGCCTTAAAACCTTTAGGGTTTAGTCCTTGATTATGAGATGAGAAGGGGAGACTCAAAGATGACACAAAGGCAAAACTAAATGGGGGACTAAACAATCCTAAAATGCTATCATGCTTGGAAGTCCTAGGGTTTGTGAGGCTTAAGAGGAGAAATCTTCAGGAGAGAAACCACCAGGAAAGAAGCAGATGAAAGGAGAAAGAAGCTGAGAAAAGCAAGACAACTTGCTTCACTTAAGAAGACAGGTTGCTTGAAGGAAGAAAGTGGGAAAGAGCATGAATGAGCAAGCTCACTCTAATACACAATATGAAATGCAGCAATGATGCATAAAAGAGATGAGAAGAGATTGTGAGAAGTGAAGGCAAATTCACTTCTCAAAACAACTTACCACCTGAAAAGTTAGCAAAAGAAATCCAATGTAATGAAAATGAGATGAAATGCCATGATGCAAGGCAAAGTCAGAAGCATAAACATGATGTTAATGATGCTAAGAGATGATGCAAACACATGTCAAGAGTTGTGGATGATCATACAAGGATGAGGATGCAAATGAAGCATGTTTTGAACAAGGGAAGTTCATGAAAGTTTATGAAATGATATGAATGCATAACATGGCAAATGAAAGATGCAATGATCAAACATGATTCTAATATGTCCTAAGATGTCTTATATCTCATGAGGATGCACAAAATATCATGGCAAGTTCATGTATGCAAGCAAATGAAAGATGGATGCAAAGGAAAGCAAGAATTAGGGTTTACATACAATATGCAATGCAAAATTCAAAATCAGAAGCAAATGACAAGATAAAAAATTGAAAGTGGGGTCAAAGGAACCCTAACCCTACATAAGCTCACTGCCCAAAGGAGGAGACCTAAATCTAAACCTAATGGAAGTTGTGATATTTCTAAGTTAACTAGGGTTTCAAGATACCTCAAAAGGAAAAATGCACATCAAATTGAAAATGGAAGATAAATTCAAACCAATTTTACCTTAAAAACTACATGCTATGAAGAATGCAATGCAAGAAGAACCATCATCAAACTCCTCATGGTTAGGCAGAATGAATTTTTTCAAGTTAGGATCAAAATAATGCCTTTAAACAACTTTAATTCCAATTAAAATTGCCAAAATAGGTCAAGAACCAAAGAGAAATTTGTTTTGAGAGTTTGATAATGTTTCTAAATGTTTTGGGATGATTCATGATTTTTTTTGTGATTTTTGGAAACCTAAATGCTATTTTAATTAATTAATCTTCATTAATCAATTAAAATAAACATTTAAATATTTTTTAAATAGTTTAAAAATGCAAAAAATAAAATAAAAATTGTTTTCTGGTTAAGAAAAATGTTTGAAACAAAAATGCAAAAGGAAAATATTTTTGGAATTTCCTAACTATTTTTTATAAATGATGCAAAATAAAATAGAAAATATGAAATAAAAATATGAATTAATGAAAAGTAAGCGCATCTGATGGCCCAGATTCAAAAGGAAATGGAGGGAATTGACTCGCGCCTTATCCAAGGGCTGAGGTTCAAACTGGAAAATTCAAAAATTTAAACTTAATTAATTATCCTAATGACTGGATTAGGGCTTAATGAGATAATCCAGGCCTTCCATTCACGCGCGGGAAGCAAGATCGCACGCTCCAGATTCAAACTCGTCCCTAAACCCTAATTAACATTAATCACTTTCAGATGACCGGAACAGTGGTTCCGGTCATCTTCTCCGGCAAGCACAAACCCTAGTTTCTTCTACAGGTTACCAAACTCCAAATTTCTTCCACCAAAATGATCCTTTCATCAATCTAAACCTAAACCCTCATCTAAAACTCATTTATTTCTCCTCACAAGCATGAATCGAAGAAAAATACGAAACACGGGAAAATGTTCAGAGACAGCATACATGATGGTTTCGCAGCCATTTTCAAAAGTAAACACATATTCATGATCAGGAGAGCATATAGCATCATAAAAGAACTTAAAAGCTAGATTCTGGGAAAAAAGTTCTTCATGTTACCTGAGATGAAGACCCTCTGATTCTGAGCTTCCTGGACTCAAACTTTGTGCAAACCCTCTCCTTTGAACACCCTGATGATGAAATGAAGCTTGGAGAGCTTTGAGAATGGCTGGTTGTGGCTGTTTTGTTCTGGTGTAGCAGAAATGGAGGTCTTTGTGTGTTATGTTTCAAGCTGTTTCAGTGATGGATTTTGGTTCTGAGGATGATTTGTGACTTGTTGGTGAAAGAAAAATGGAAGTTTGAAGGCTGTGTGAAGAGTTTCGAAGAGGAGAGGTTTTGGACAGATTTTGTGCAAGCTGGATTGTGGGAGGTTTCTGGCTTGTGTGTGGCTTGCTTTATGATCCATAGCACATCCCTAAACTATTGGAAGAGGTCTGAGGAAGTGACTTGCACTGTGGGAATGGCATGGGGCAATTGGCCAAAAAGTCAATGTTAGGTGTACTTGAGGCATGGGCTGTGGCAGAGGCTATTTTAGGGTTGCTTTGGGTTCAGCTGCCTTCAAGGATGGCCATGGGATGAATTGATGTGATCTGAAATGGATGAAGGGTGAGATGCCATAGGTTTTGCCTTTTTTGCAACTTGTTGCATTTTGTGACTTTTGGCCATGAACATGTGACATCTCTTGGGAAATATGCAGCAAAATGCATCACATAATGTTGTTATGACACTTTGATATTGATTAGAGATCAAACAAAACCAAAGGAACCCTTCTTGCAAGATTTCCCTCTTTGTGGTTTTCATGAAAAGTAACTTATGATTCTTGGAATTCAAGGCATGAAAGTGAGAAATTTCTTGGGCAAATCTAAATTATGAGCCATGAATTATGTTTGTGTGATGATTAGAAGCTGGTTTGAAGTCACAATTGGCCTTGGCATGTGAAATTGCAAGTTTCCCTCTTTGTGCAAAAGTGAAAATTTCATGATTTTTCCCAACTTTGCAAGGCCATAACTTTTGATCCAAAATGAATTAGAAAGAGTTCTTGTACTTTTTGAAAAGGACATGATCCAATCTACAACTTTCATGACCAAAGTTTTCTCATTTGAAGCATTTTTGAATCAAAAAGAGGAGGTTGAAAAACTTTCCCAAAATGGCAAGTTTACATTATAAGTCACTTTCCCAAAAAGGCAACTTTGCAAATGACTTGAAATTTTCCAATTTTGTGAACTTCTAACATCTTCTATGATCAAATAAAGATCATACACATTCAAAATGATGGAGAATTCCCTTTGGTTGGGTCATTGGGGGCCTCAGATGCCCTGATTTTGCACTAACTTGCTCAAGAAGTCATCTCTTGATCAGATGCCTTCCCCATTGAATTTCTTCATGAAAATTGATATGCATGATCCTCATAACATATAGAGACCAATAGAAACAAGAATGACCAAAAATTTTGGAGTTATGGCCTCTGAAACCAAACCCTAATTTTAGGTCATCTGTGTAGTTAAACCTGGCTCTGCTTCCATGCCTTTCTCAGTTCTTGTGATTTCTTGACTTCCTTGATCTTTTGAGGATATAATATGATGCTTGAACATACATGGACCCCTTTGAAGTGATTGATGACCTTTGAAGTGGCTCAAATAGCTCAGGGATGGCTCAGATCACAAACCCTAGATGCAGATGACTTTGAAACAATGCAGTGAAGCCAAAATGTAGTATGAGATGCTATGATTGAATTTATGCAATATGAAAAGATCATAAGTCATGGTGAAATGAGTGAGGGCAAATTTGGGGTGTTTACAGCTGCCCGTATTCAAACATGAGTTAGCTGTGCAGGATGTAAGCAACGGCTTAACAGGCAAACAAGATAACTTGTGGTTGAATACCAAAGACAGTCCAAAATTTGCACTCACAGAATGAAGAAGAAAAGGGATATAGATTGTAAAAGAAAATAGAGTATAATTATAAGGTGCGGGCGACAGAGGACGACCGTCGAGCAGAGGACGACTGCTGGGGGTAAAGCAATGACGGGGACGGCCGACATGCTGGGGGGTATAAGAGATTGCAATGGGGATGGCCATCAAGTAAAGAAATAAGACTTTTTGGGGATTTATAGGTAAATGAATGATGGGGACGACCATCAAATTCAAAGCATAAATGAGATAGATGATGAGGTACGGTCATCAAAGGTGAAGGACGATCACCTAGCAGGGGACGACTGCTCTGTTGGGGATAAGATGAGGGACGATCATCTAAGGTGAAGGACGATCACCTGGTAGGGTACGGCTGCCGAGAGTATCACGACATAGGACGCATGTCGGATGAAAAAGGTCGACGATGGGGACGGCCATCAGATGAGCATGATGAAGGACGATCATCAAGAGGTGAAGGACGATCATCTAGCAGGGTACGGCTGCTCTCGGTGTTTATCATGACATAGGACGAATGTCAGATAACACGATCAACGATGGGGACGGCCACCGGATAAAATGATGAAGGACGATCATCAAGAGGTGAAGGACGATCACCTAGCAGGGGACGGCTGCTAAAAATATCAAGACATAGGACGAATGTCGGATAGGAAGGGGTTCTAATGAATAGAGACTTCACTGGGGATGATGAAGGACGATCATCAAAAAGGTGAAGGACGATCACCTGGCAGGGTACAGCTGCCGAGAAGGTATCATGACATAGGACGAATGTCAGATAGAAGAAAATCAATTCTGCTGGGGAATGGTATACACGGACGAGTGTCTACATTCAAGAGATGAAAGGTATAAGTTTGACACTTGTGTATAGATTAAAGATGCGAACGAGCATCCTTAAGACTATGATACGGACGAGTATCGATAGAAACAAACGCTGACGCATGTTCAGAGATAATGATACGGACGAGTATCAACTAGTTAACAAAGAACACAGACGAGTGTTGACTCTGAGGGGATTCTTCTTGGGAATAATAGACACAGACGAGTGTCTAAATTCTGAAAAAGTATCTGACATTGTGTATGGATTAAAGATGCGGACGAGCATCCTTAAGACTATGATACAGACGAGTATCGGTAGAAACAAACGCTGACGCATGTTCAGAGATGATGATACGGACGAGTATCAACTAGTTAACAAAGAACACGGACGAGTGTCGAATCTGTGGGGACTTAAGTAACATATACAAGATACGGACGAGTATCTGTATGAGTAAAAAGTGATGAATGAGACACAGACGAGTGCTCAACTTGCTGTGGAGAGTACGACACGGACGGGTGTCGGGAAAAGTGTATTATAAACAAGTATTTGTTTACACAGTGTTTGGGAAACTGTGTTGGGGAAGGCGATACGGACGGGTATCAGGGAATTGTATGTATATGTATCTGTGTTAGTGAGTGCAAAGGGGATGCTTTGGCTTTCTACTGGGAATATGACACAGACGAGTGTCAAGAAGCATCTGTAATGTATAAGCATCTGTTTGGGCGATTTAACTGGGGAATGATGACACGGACGAGTGCCAAAAGGAGCATGTTTCTGTATTTGTGAGTGTAAAGGAAATGCTCTAATATCCTGTCGGGGAGTATTTACAAGTGTTCGACACATGGCTTATGATTATGCAATATGTTTGATTTTTTCCGTAATGCTCCGTATTGGACGGAATGCTACGCTTTGTGGGGAAAATATGATGCAGATGCTATGATTATGCAAAGATACCGATCCGGGATCCGGATCCTGCTGCTGTGGAGATCTTTGGTTACTCTGCTTGAAGTGGATATCCCAGCCGGGGATGAGATCATTGGTAGATCTGACATATCTGACTCTGCCTGGGGAAATAGATCACTGATAGACCTATCTCGGTAATGAGGGACCCAGCTGGGGTTTGTAGAAGCTTTCGTCGCTCTGTTGTGAGATCTTCAGGCATTGCTCTTCTGTATAGAGGTTGAAACTCTGCGGGGAGATGGTTCCCTGTCTTTGCACTTGTCTGAGAAGGAGTGATGACTGGCAGCTCGGCTGGGGAAGAAGAAAGATCACTGAAAGATCTTCCTATAGGTTCCTGTGGGGATCCCACTGAGGATGATACTTGACAACTCAGCTGGGGATATGAACGCCTTCTGGTGCTGCTCTTTGAAGGAAATGTTGGATAGGTGATGCCTGGCAGCTCTGGTGGGGGGAAAGCAGCCCTGGCTTTGTACTTGTCTGAGGAGGAATGATGGCTGGCAACTCAGCTGGGGATAAGGCATCTCCGGTACTTAGATGTGTCGAGTAAATAACGATTTGGCAGCTTGCTGGAGAGAAGCTCTCATGCCCCATGTTGCGCTTTGAATACCTGCAATCCTGTTATAACAAAGAAACGTACAAGTATCCCGAGGTATCCCTTATTGGATCCCCTCATAGGGGGAGTAAGTATATTTCCTGTAAGCGTGTAGTTTAAGAAAGACACATCTGTATTTATGCAATCAATATCTTAAGGACATCGGACATTTTGCAAATGAAAATAAAATGTACGAGACAAAATATGACTGAAAATCTGATTTTATTAATTTATGTGCCTTGAATTGGCAAGATACAGTCAAAGAAACGGATCCCCTGAAATGAGGAGATCGTTACAAATTAAGAAACAAAAAGATGGTGGCAATGTTGATGACGCTTCAAAAAGCTTCCCTTTTGCTATGACTCGTATGACATTGACGTTCTTCTCGTCTTGCTTTCTGAAGAAGGATGATTCTGACTGATGCTTTAACCTTTCGAAGCTTGCCATGCTGTAAGCGATACAGACGAATCCAGAGTGCAGTTGTTCGCTTATTCCCTCATTTTGCGTGGATCGCCCTTTCGGGTTTTCAATCCACCGGGATACCCATTTTTTGCCTGAGCTGTCCAATGCGGCTTTTCAACTCGGCGGGTGTACATTTTTATTTATTTTCCCTTATTTTTGCCCGAGTCTTTTATTCTGTTTTTGACTCGCCGGGATGCCCTATTTTTGCCTGGACTTACATTCTGTTTTTGTGTCCAGCGGGTCATTTTTATGCGAAGTATTTTTTAACTGCATCTGAATTCACATGGGACAGGAAGTCTTCACCATCCATAGTACTGAGCATCAGTGCTCCACCAGAGAAAACTTTCTTTACTATGAATGGCCCATCATAGTTCGGAGTCCACTTTCCTATGTGGTCTGTATGAGGAGGGAGGAGTCTTTTCAGCACAAGATCTCCTACTTGGTATTCTCGGAGCCTAACTTTCTGATCGAAGGCTTTCTTCATTCTTTTCTGATACAGCTGCCCATGACAGATTGCAGCCAATCTCTTTTCTTCAATTAGACTTAGTTGTTCGTATCGGGATCGGACCCATTCTGCTTCGTTTAACTTAACATCCATTAGTACCCGCAAGGAGGGTAATTCAACTTCAACAGGTAGGACTGCCTCCATACCATACACAAGCTGATACGGTGTTGCCCCAGTGGATGTTCTGATTGACGTTCGGTACCCATGCAAGGAAAATGGTAGCATTTCATGCCAGTCTTTGTAGGTGACCACCATCTTTTGTACAATCTTCTTGATATTCTTGTTAGCTGCCTCAACAGCGCCATTCATCTTTGGCCTGTAAGGAGAAGAATTGTGGTGTTGGATTTTGAAGTCCCGGCATAGTTCTGCCATCATTTTGTTGTTTAATTTGGAACCATTATCAGAAATGATTCGTTCGGGCACTCCATACCGACAGATGATGTCTCTCTTTAGAAATCGGGCTACCACTTGCCTGGTAACGTTTGCATAAGAGGCTGCTTCGACCCACTTGGTAAAATAGTCAATGGCAACCAAGATGAATCTGTGGCCATTTGAAGCAGTTGGTTCAATTTTGCCGATCATATCAATGCCCCACATGGCAAAGGGCCAGGGTGAAGACATCACGTTCAAAGGATTTGGAGGCACATGCACTTTATCCGCATAAATCTGGCATTTATGGCATTTTCTGGCATAAGCACAATAGTCTGCATCCATTGTGATCCAGTAATAGCCTGACCTTAGCAACTTTTTAGCCATAGCATGCCCTCCTGCATGGGTACCAAAGGATCCTTCGTGCACCTCGTGCATCAACAAGTCTTCCTCTTCCCTATCAACGCATTTGAGAAGTACCATATCAAAGTTCCTCTTGTACAGGGAACCATCAGCATTCAGGAAGAAACTACCAGCCAGCCTTCTTAATGTCTTCTTGTCATTGGAAGATGCCCCAGGTGGGTATGTTTGATCCTCCAAGAAGAATTTGATATCATGGAACCAAGGCTTATCATCTTTAACAACATCTGCTGAGAACATATATGCTGGTCTGTCAAGTCTGGACACTGCAATTCGAGGCACAAAGTTGGCAGCTTGAACTTTGATCATGGATGAAATGGTAGCCAGAGCGTCTGCAAACTGATTCTCATCTCGAGGGATATACTCAAGCTTGACTGTAGTGAAGAAAGTCAACAACCTTCTTGTATAATCCCGATAAGGTATTAGATGATCTTGGTGGGTGTACCATTTGCCGTTGGTTTGATTAATTACCAGAGCCGAATCTCCGAACACAGTCAAAGTCTTGATCCTGAGGTCAATGGCTTCCTCAAGACCCATAATACAAGCTTCGTATTCAGCTTCGTTGTTAGTGCAGTTAAAGGTGAGTTTTGCCGAGAAAGGCATGTGAACTCCCTTAGGTGTAATGAGTACTGCACCAACACCACGACCATTCATATTAACAGACCCATCAAACATCATAGTCCATTCTTCTTCCGGGTCAGGCCCTTCAGTGTGGATAGGCTCTTCATGATCTTTCGCTTTTATGAACATGATGTCTTCATCAGGGAAGTCAAATCTCATAGGCTGGTAATTATCAATGGGTTGCTCAGCAAGATAATCAGACAATACACTGCCTTTGATGGCTTTTTGTGATGTGTACTGAATATCGTATTCTGTGAGGATCATTTGCCATCTTGCAACCCGTCCGGTAAGTGCTGGCTTCTCAAAAATGTACTTAACTGGATCCATCTTTGAAATCAATAAAGTAGTGTGGGTCAATATATACTGCCTTAGTCGGCGAGCAGCCCACGCTAAAGCACAGCAAGTTTTCTCGAGCAGTGAATAACGTTGTTCACAGTCGGTAAACTTTTTGCTTAGGTAGTATATTGCATACTCTTTTCGACCAGACTCGTCATGCTGGCCCAACACACACCCCATTGACTCTTCTAATACTGTCAAGTACATGATTAGAGGTCTTCCTTCAACTGGAGGCATAAGGATTGGAGGCTCTTGTAAGTATTCCTTGATTTTGTCAAAAGCCCTTTGGCAGTCTTCGTTCCACCTGAACGTTTGTTCTTTCCTTAACAGCTTGAACAAAGGTTCACAGGTTGCCGTAAGGTGAGATATGAACCTTGAAATGTAATTCAATCTACCTAGAAACCCCCAAACTTCTTTTTCTGACTTTGGTGCAGGCATTTCTTGAATGGCTTTGACTTTGTCAGGGTCAACTTCGATCCCTTTCTCACTTACAATAAATCCCATCAGCTTACCAGATCGCACCCCGAATGTGCACTTGTTGGGGTTTAATTTCAGTTGGTACTTCCTCAGACGCTTGAATAGCTTCAACAGATTCACCAGGTGGTCTTCTTCTGTGAGGGAATTGGCAATCATATCATCCACGTAACATTCAATTTCTTTGTGGATCATATCATGGAATAATGTTACCATAGCCCGTTGATAAGTAGCACCAGCATTCTTCAGTCCGAATGGCATCACTTTATAACAGAATGTGCCCCAGGGTGTGATGAAAGTTGTCTTCTCCATGTCTTCAGGTGACATCTTGATCTGATTATATCCTGAAAATCGATCCATGAAGGAGAACACCGAGAACTGAGCCGTATTGTCGACCAATACATTAATGTGAGGTAATGGGAAGTCATCTTTCGGGCTGGCTCTGTTCAGGTCCCGGTAATCCACACACATCCTCACCTTGTCGTCTTTCTTAGGTACAGGTACAATATTAGCAACCCACGGCGGATAGCTGGTCACAGCAAGGAACCCAACGTCCCACTGCTTTTGTACCTCTTCTTTTATCTTCATTGCCATATCTGGGCGAGTATGGCGCAGCTTCTGTTTTACTGGTGGGCAATCCTCTTTCAGAGGTAGCTTATGCATGACAATATCGGTGTCCAACCCTGGCATATCTTGATAAGACCAAGCAAAAACATCCACATATTCTCGAAGCATGTCAATCAGTTGCTCTTTTACCGAATCTTGCAGGCAGGCCCCGATCTTAACTTCTTTCACGTCTTCTTCCGTACCAAGATTAACCGTTTCAATCTCCTCCTGATGAGGAGTGATAACCTTTTCCTCTTGCCTTAACAACCTGGCTAGCTCTTCCGGTAGCTCATAATCTTCTTCAACCCCTTCATCAGCTTGATTGATTGGATTGTCAAAGTCATACAAAGTCATAGCAGTGTTGTTGTCGGTGCAATCTGGAGGACACTTTCTGCAAGGGTTTAGATTGGCTCATTTTAGTGATCATTTTTAATCTTGTTTAGAAAAAGTGAAAATGAAGTTATTTATTTTGAAAACATTGCCATTTTATTGTTTTGTACAAAAGTGAAAAACGAAAAGACAGTGAGCGAAAAAAGAGACTTGTTTGCAAAAGATGTCCGATATTCATTGATTAATCCATTTGCACAAAATTACAAGATGGCCCGATTACAAAATGAGTCTTGACATCTTGGGCAAGATGCAAGACCTGATGCATGCTTTTAAATACAGGAAATAATAATTACTATGCAGGAGTAACTCTTATAATTTCCTGGGAAGACCAGTTAAGGACTTGGCTCCCCGGGATCCTTGGACGTATCCAGCTCTCCAGGTTGCGGTCGCTTTCCTCCTCGTCTTCCAAGTTGTTCACAGCATCTGGGGTAAGCATTCCCCCGCTGACAAAATTGGGCTCTTTGGCAGCCTCTGATTGATCTTGTTGAGTTGGTGTGTAACCCAACCCAAATCTGTCTTCTTTCTTTTCCACGGGCAACAGCTTGCCCCAGCCTTGGGCAGTACCCTCTTCAACAACCTTCCAGGCTTGCTGATATGACGTTATGGAGGTTCCCAGTACAACAGATGCTTCATTAATGTTGAGGGCCTCAAACCCTTGGCTCATGGTTTCATGGATTTCTCCATCCATTTCAATGTACTTATACGTAGCCAGATGGCTAACAAAGATGTCCTCCTCCCCACAGATGGTGATGATCTGGCCTTCCCACTCGAATTTCAGCTTCTGGTGAAGGGTAGACGTAACAGCGCTAGCGGCATGGATCCAGGGTCTACCCAACAAACAGCTGTAGGCCGGCTGAATGTCCATCAGAAAGAAGGTAGTTTTAAAAGTCTGCAGGCCAATCATCACAGGCAGATCAATCTCCCCAAGCACTGATCTTTTAGAGCCATCAAATGCTCTCACCACCAAATTACTCGGACGCAGTGCCAAGCCATCATACTCCAGCTTCACTAAGGATTTCTTTGGTAGAACATTGAGGGATGACCCAGTGTCTACCAGTACATGAGATAGAACAACACCCTTGCATTCCAAGGTGATATGCAAAGCCTTATTATGGTTGCGTCCCTCCGTTGTTAAGTCAGCATTGGTAAAGCCCAGTCCATGACTGGTGTTGACATTTGCCACCACAGTTTCTAGCTGATTAACAGTAATCTCCTCCGGCACGTATGCTGCGTGCAGGACCTTTAATAATGCGTTCCTGTGAGCTTCAGAACACATCAACAGTGATAATATGGAGATTTTTGAGGGAGTTTGGTGAAGCTGATCCACCACCTTGTAATCACTCCTTTTTATGATTCTCATGAACTCGTCTACATCTTGTTCAAAAGATGTCCTCTGAGTTTCTTTGACAGTTGGCTCTTCAGATACCACACTCTTTCCTTTTGCTTTGGCATCAGCTTCTGCTTCAACATTAGGTCTTTGTGTTTGTGAGGCGAAAAGGCGTCCGCTTCTGGTGAAGCCTCCGCCTCCCCCAACATTATCAATTTGTGGTGAAGAGGTCGATGAATCCAAAGTGATTTTCTCCCCGTTGCAGTAGAGATCAGAGCCATAATGCCAAGGTATGGCATTGCTGCTTTCATAAGGAACTGGTCCAGGCATCGTAATGGTGACTGGACTGATTGCTGCAGAGGAGGTACTGTAACGGTGTGCGGATCATAGTAGATTGTAACTGCTGATCTGGCAGGAGGTGCCACTGTTTGTTGTTGGAAATTGCTGCTGGGAGGAACATTTGATGGATCATAGTAGATTGTAACTGCTGAGACATCTTCATTAATTTTTGCTGGCGTTGTAGAAGATTCTGCTAATAAAGTGGATGCTGATGTTGTAGAAGAGATGGTTGTTGAAATTTGATTTGTTGAAGTGATGGACAAAGCAATTGCTGATGATATTGATGAATCGGTAGGAATGATTGTTGCTGCTGTTGTAGAAGAATCAGGAATTGTTGTTAAAGGAATTGCTGGATTTGTAGGCGCCGTTGTTGAAATCTGAAGGATACCATCCTTGATAAGACCGTCTATGCCGCTTCTCAAATTTTCACACCCGTTGACTGCAATGTTGCAATACCCACAACCGAGCTCACACCCGGGGAACACGTGGCACTCTAGAAGCTGAGCTTTAATTTCGACCAGAGGTGTTCGTATTTGTGCAACACTGGTGATCAAGGTAGATGGCTTATCTTCCTCAATGGCATTAATCCTCGGCCCACCATGATTAGGCATAGGATTTCTGTTGACATTCGGAGGAGGTGCAAAGTTGAGGGCTTTAGAATCCACCAGATCTTGAACTTTCATTTGTAAGGCCCTGCATTTTTCAGTACTGTGACCAGGTGCATTGGAGTGGAAAGCACACCTGGCGTTGACATCATAATTCTTTGGGAGGTTGAGGGGATCTGGTGGTGACAACGTCCTTAACTCAACCAAGTTAAGCTTCAGGAGTTGTGGCAATAAAGCGGCATAAGGCATAGGGATAGGGTCAATCACCCTGTTTGCCTGTGATGGTCTTTGTTGGAAGGGTCGTTGTTGTTGATTGCTATTGTTGTTGTTGTAGGTTCTCTGTTGCGGATACTGAACTTGCTGTTGATAATGTGGTTGCTGTTGTTGTTGATATGTTGATTGCTGAGGAATCGGGGCTGGAATAGTGACAGCTGCTACTGATCTGTGGACATACTGAGGTCTGCCCCTGCTGGCATGAATGACATTGGTCTCACCGGCTCTTCGGGGTCCCACGAAAGGCTTCCTGGGATTACTGGATGAACTTGCACCATTATCATAAATTTTACCCATTTTTAATAGACTCTCAATCCTTTCACCAGCTATAACCACATCTGCGAAGCTGGTAGAAGAAAAGGCAGTCAATCTATCAATATAGGTTCCTTGCAGAGTATTCATGAACATGTCGGCCATTTCCCTTTCCGACATGGGTGGTTGAACAGCAGCAGCAAGCTGTCTCCACCTTTGGGCATATTCTCTGAAGCTTTCTCTGGAAGACTGAGACATTCCCATCAGAAGGGTCCTGTTAGGAGCCATGTCCAAATTGTATTGATACTGCCTGATGAAGGCTTCAGCTAAGTCCTTCCAGCATCTAATGGTAGCTCTGGTCAAGTGTGAATACCACTCCCTCGAAGCCCCAGTCAGACTGTCTTCAAAGTAGAACATCCACAGTTTCTCATCCATAGTATAAGCTTTAAGTCTTCCCAGGAAAGACTGCAAGTGAGTTCGTGGACAAGAGGTTCCATTGTATTTCTCAAAGCACGGGGGTTTGAATTTGTGGGGAATTCTCACCCCATCCACTAGCCCCATATCCATTACATCGAAACCCAAGGAATTCTGGGACTCCAATGATCTCAACTTCTCAGCAATTTCATCTAACCTCCTATCATAGACTTCTTCTCCTGCTCCCATGACAGTAAACTGCTCTTCTTGAGGATCTTCTTGCAAGATCCTGCCTGCAGCAGCATTACCCTGCACATTTCCCGGGATGTTGACTTCCGGATGTAGATGAGGTCCAAACACTGGTGGATTAACATGGGGCTGACCCCTCTCATTGTTACTAGTTCCTCCAGTTCCAAGATGAGGTTCCTCGGGGGTTTGTCTTTCCACTAATTCCCTTAACCTTTCTTGGCTCTGGGCCAAGCCAGTCATTACAGCCATGAACTGAGTCATTTGGTTCCTCATCTCCACTCTTTCATTAGCCATCTGAGTTCTGACCTCAGTCAGGTCCTGCTGTACTTGCTCCATTTGGATACCAGGAAGGTTGTTGCGAGTAGGGTACCGGTGTGTGCGGTTGACAGGGAACACCCGACGGCGAGAAATATTTCCTGAGACCACAACAAGGTTAGAAACAAAGATAATAACAAAACCTACAAAACAAACAAAAGTTAGTATGCAATGCAGTATGCTTATTTGTTTTCCAAGGTATCCGGCTTGGCATTTGGTTTTGACCTTTCCAGACCTCGAGGAAGATGTTTGATGTTGCTTGAGAAAAGAAACCCAATGAAAGCAAACTAATATATTACAAACGATGAACCATACATAGTTTGTTTTACAACATATGCCCCTGGAGGGTCAAAATACAACAAAAAGAAAAGTACATCAAATGGAAATGAACAACAAGCAAAGAAGTCAAACATCCAGTCCAAACTCATCCTCCTTGACCTCTTTCAGGAGTGCCTCAGTCACCGGACCAGCTGGATGCTCTGTAATGGTCCTAATGAGGAGGTTCCTGGTGGCAATGGCAGTGGTCAGCTTCTTGTGCCTGTCCTGATCCTTTGATCTCTTCAATCCAGCTCTGAGCTTTAACTCTGAAATCTCCTTCTGGGCTGCCAACAAAGCTTCCTGCTGCTTCTTTTCGTTGGCCTCTAACTGTTCAATCTTGGCTTGAATTCTCTGATCTTCTTGAGTACGGGCTTCAGTGATCCTGACCCACCTAGCCTGACTTTCTTGCAGATAGAGCTCAGTCCTAGACTTCTGAATCTTGGCCTCTTTACAAGCATTCTTCAATATTTGCTCCCCAGCTCTTGCTTTCTTGATGTAGTCCTCTGTTTTCTCAATTTTGGCAAGATGCTCCACCCTAAGTTTTTCCAACCTCTCAATGTCCAGACGACCATCACTCCTTTCCCAAAGGGTCTTCTTCAAAGCTTGAGACAGATTCTCATTCCTTTCCTTCAGCTTCTCAAATTCTTCTAGGCTGACAGTTGCTGCTGGCTGTACTGTAGAGGGTCCAGGTATGTCCTCCAAAGTGAAAGGAATTCCAGTAATCTGAGCTCTAGCATGGGACCAGTCATAGTACTGAGCTGAAGCAACATTATTACACCTCCCTAAAATAGCCATCCCTTTTGTCTGGATGTTGTCCCAAGCCCAGGATGCTTGTCTGACAACAGCTGAATTAGGCTTCACTTCACAATACAGGGTCTCAGCCAAATCTTGTACTCTAGGAGGGTGGACCAAAGCATAGCCCAGTTGTCTCTTAAATAGCAAAGGATTGTAGTTGATGCAACCCTTTACTCCTATCAGAGGTACATTTGGGTATTGCCCACAGCTGGTGATAATGTCTTTGCCTTTGGTGCTCTGGGTGCACCATCTAATATCATCTGAAGTCAAAGCCATGAGCCTCTTGGCCCAATTCTTCTGTTGGTGAGGGTTCAGGAAGGCATCTGACTTAGGCAGGTGTTTGAGCAGCCAGGTGTGAAACAAAGGAGCACAACACCTTACTAACTTCCCCCTTTGTTTCTCATTCCTCTGATGGATGGAGTAATAGAAATCTCCCAGCAAGGTGGGTACTGGGTTTCTCAGAAGGAAAAGATGGATGGCATTCTTGCTGATAAATTTGGGCTCATCTGCAAATAGTATAACCCCATATATGCTGAGGGCTAACAGTGCACAGACTGCCCTCCACTCTCCCAAGGAGGCTTTCAGGATGGCCTGAGAAATCAAGAAGTCTAAGTGCAACCCAGGGATCCCAGCCTTTGTTGTCATGTTTTGTTCAATCAAGGCAGGCTCTAGGTACAGTGCTTTTGCTACTTCTCCATTGCTGGGAAAAGTCATCTCTGGGTTGAAGGGGACTCCACCCCTGACAGGTACTCCAATCAATGATGAAAATTCTTCCAGCAGAGGTCCCAACTGAAAGTCTGGAAATGTGAAGCATCTCAAAGGAGGGTCATAAAACTGTAGGCAGGTGTGGATCATGCTCCTTTGAGAAGGGTCAAGGTCCATAACCATATCCATGATACCTCCATAATGTTCTCTAAACAATGGGATGTGGTCAGGGGTGATAAGTGACTGGACTTGCCTGATGCCAGTCAGCACAGGTTCAAAGAAATGGTAAGAAATGTTACTCTTCCTAGGAGCCATGAATGCTGCTGAAGGTGATGAAGATAGGTGCTGATGAAGATCACAGACTGATACTGGGAGATGAGCCACTGATAGGATGATGCTGGTGATGATGAAGATAGCTGAAACAAATAACTGATGAAGCAGAGGTCTTTGCAGGAGAAGGGGTCAAAACCAAGCCAGATATAATGTGGATACCCTGAAAAACAAATAAACAAATGTTAAATGATGCAAATGATGAGTATGCAAATGATATGCAAGGGTTTGTGATCAAGCTGAATCTGGTTATTTGTCTTGATATAAAGCCCCTGTATGTTCAAGAAGTCCAGATGGAGGTTCAGAAATCTAGTAACCAAGGTGGGGGACTCAAATAAAGAGTCACATATCCAGGGTTAATCACAAGAACTGTCCAAAATGAGGTACTCTTAAACCAAATAGTAACAGGGTATGATGTGGCCATGGGTACCTGCAAACCTGTAAACAACCCAACCCCCTCACAAGTAGTGTTCTAAAACAAGGATCCTCAGTCTTGGATCAGTTATGAGAAGTGTAAACACTTCTAACCCGGAGGTACAGTGTTTACAATAACCATAAAAGATCCTCCTCTAATTTACCTCAGTTTCTGAAGGTCATAATAAAGGTCATCCAGACTTAGCAGGCTTCCCAGATAGCCCTAGCACTACAGGAAATCTGTAGCACAGAGTTCTCAAGAAGAAACCCACGCCTGAACCGTGTTTCATATTCCCGCACCAGACCGAAATGGAATGGGAAAGAACATGAACCACTCTAGCCTAGGTGTCACTCAGGTCCCAGGTATAGGACCTTAAACTCTCATTGAAACCCCACCCACCAAAACAGAAACCAGATCCAGCAATGATAATGACAGTATGAAAAATGTAAAACTGTAAAGAAAGCGATAAATAAAGCTGTACATAAAGCAATAAATAAAGCACATAAATAAACACAATTAACACATAACACCCCAGTAAACACAAATCAAACAAGCGCTAGGAGGAACCCACAAAAAGAACCAGAAGCCCTGGTTGCAATATAAGGGTCCCCAGCAGAGTCGCCAAGCTGTCGCTCCCACCCGATGACACGGGGCCAAGAGGGGTACAGACGCGAACGGTCGGCGGAAAGAGAAGGAAATGAATAGAGTCGCCAGCTAGGCATTTTTATCCCGAAGGAAAGGTAATGCTGCATAAACCTAAGAAACGATATGGATAAGACGGTCGCGAGCCAGAGAGACTGAGAAAGGGGGTTGGTTACAACCTGGGAAGGTATTAGCACCCAAATTGTCCGTCGTACTCGACGGGATCCACGCTTGAAAGATTTGTGTTTTGAAGGGGTAGTGTCAGTGCGATTTGTGTATCAAAGCTGGAAAGTATGCAAGTGTCAGTGTAAAAGATATGTGAAGTGTATAAGAGAAGTGTCAGTGTAAGAACAAGAGTGAAATGCTCAAGATCATGAGGCTTGAAGAATAAAGCTGGAAAGAGGGGGGATATACAGAGACTTTTGTTCGATAACTGTTAAGTTATGCCTACGTATCCTCTCGTGCAATGAGGAAGTCAGAACACCGTAGTTCGACTCAAAGAGACTGAAAGATAAATTGACTTGTGAACTGCTTACTTGTCTATGCTCAAGTGTATGACCTGTCTGGCTCAGGTGCTAACTGTCTTGCATTAGACGGAAGAAGCGAGTTCTTGATTATGAGTGAGTGAGATGAGAAAAGAATCCCGGAGGAGACGATTATTGTTTGTTTTTGTGTTTTCAGTCTTTTATTGTTTTTGGTGTTTGTCATAAGTTAATGAGCTTAAGCCTAAACCAATGGGTTAGTAAACTCATCACATCCTCCCTCAGATTAGGGGTAATGAGAATACCTTAAGTATGAAGTAAGCACCTCACACTTAATCACCATGATGTAGGACTAAGATCATTAACCTACTTGTGGTTATTTAGATGTTTTTGGAGTTTTTGTTTAGTGTTGAGTAATGAGTTTAAGCCATAATCAAGGATTTAATGGACCCATTACACCATCCTAATAGAAGGATAATAGATGAGAATATTTAAGCTGAGGAAGGCTCCTCAACTTAATCCATGATTAGGGATTAACCTCATGACAAAACAAAGTCTTTATTAAATGGATTTTAGTTAATGGTAAGATTAAGAAGTGGATTTTATGGTTTGTAAGACAACTTGAGGGGGACTTGTCCATTAACACTAGGGTTAGTCCTTCTTAACCACTTAAGGAAGAATTAGAACCCTAATGCAAGGCCCAAGTTACAAGTTTGATGTCTTAGTGATTATTAGATGGATTGATTAAAGGATTTAAACACATTAAGGGTTTAACACTTAGGATTAAAGTTATACACTCCATCCTAATAGAAGGATGCAAGCATAAGCTTAATCACAAAGCCTTAAAACCTTTAGGGTTTAGTCCTTGATTATGAGATGAGAAGGGGAGACTCAAAGATGACACAAAGGAAAAACTAAATGGGGGACTAAACAATCCTAAAATGTTATCATGCTTGGAAGTCCTAGGGTTTGTGAGGCTTAAGAGGAGAAATATTCAGGAGAGAAACCACCAGGAAAGAAGCAGATGAAAGGAGAAAGAAGCTGAGAAAAGCAAGACAACTTGCTTCACTTAAGAAGACAAGTTGCTTGAAGGAAGAAAGTGGGAAAGATCATGAATGAGCAAGCTCACTCTAATACACAAGATGAAATGCAGCAATGATGCATAAAAGAGATGATAAGAGATTGTGAGAAGTGAAGGCAAATTCACTTCTCAAAACAACTTACCACCTGAAAAGTTAGCAAAAGAAATGCAATGTAATGAAAATGAGATGAAATGCCATGATGCAAGGCAAAGTCAGAAGCATAAACATGATGTTAATGATGCTAAGAGATGATGCAAACACATGTCAAGAGTTGTGGATGATCATACAAGGATGAGGATGCAAATGAAGCATGTTTTGAACCAGGGAAGTTCATGAAAGTTTATGAAATGATATGAATGCATAACATGGCAAATGAAAGATGCAATGATCAAACATGATTCTAATATGTCCTAAGATGTCTTATATATCATGAGGATGCACAACATATCATGGCAAGTTCATGTATGCAAGCAAATGAAAGATGGATGCAAAGGAAAGCAAGAATTAGGGTTTACATACAATATGCAATGCAAAATTCAAAATCAGAAGCAAATGACAAGATAAAAAATTGAAAGTGGGGTCAAAGGAACCCTAACCCTATATAAGCTCACTGCCCAAAGGAGGAGACCTAAATCTAAACCTAATGGAAGTTGTGATTTTTCTAAGTTAACTAGGATTTCAAGATACCTCAAAAGGAAAAATGCACATCAAATTGAAAATGGAAGATAAATTCAAACCAATTTTACCCTAAAAACTACATGCTATGAAGAATGCAATGCAAGAAGAACCATCATCAAACTCCTCATGGTTAGGCAGAATGAATTTTTTCAAGTTAGGATCAAAATAATGCCTTTAAACAACTTTAATTCCAAATAAAATTGCCAAAATAGGTCAAGAACCAAAAAGAAATTTGTTTTGAGAGTTTGATAATGTTTCTAAATGTTTTGGGATGATTCATGATTTTTTTTTGTGATTTTTGGAAACCTAAATGCTATTTTAATTAATTAATCTTCATTAATCAATTAAAATAAACATTAAAATATTTTTTAAATAGTTTAAAAATGCAAAAAATAAAATAAAAATTGTTTTATGGTTAAGAAAAATGTTTGAAACAAAAATGCAAAAGGAAAATATTTTTGGAATTTTCTAACTATTTTTAATAAATGATGCAAAATAAAATAGAAAATATGAAATAAAAATATGAATTAATGAAAAGTAAGCGCATCTGATGGCCCAGATTCAAAAGGAAATGGAGGGAATTGACTCGCGCCTTATCCAAGGGCTGAGGTTCAAACTGGCAAATTCAAAAATTTAAACTTAATTAATTATCCTAATGACTGGATTAGGGCTTAATGAGATAATCCAGGCTTTCCATTCACGCGCGGGAAGCAATATCGCACGCTCCAGATTCAAACTCGTCCCTAAACCCTAATTAACATTAATCACTTTCAGATGACCGGAACAGTGATTTCAGTCATCTTCTTCGGCAAGCACAAACCCTAATTTCTTCTACAGGTTACCAAACTCCAAATTTCTTCCACCAAAATGATCCTTTCATCAATCTAAACCTAAACCCTCATCTAAAACTCATTTATTTCTCCTCACAAGCATGAATCGAAGAAAAATACGAAACACGGGCAAATGTTCAGAGACAGCATACATGATGGTTTCGCAGCCATTTTCAAAAGTAAACACATATTCATGATCAGGAGAGCATATAGCATCATAAAAGAACTTAAAAGCTAGCTTCTGGGAAAAAAGTTCTTCATGTTACCTGAGATGAAAACCCTCTGATTCTGAGCTTCCTGGACTCAAACTTTATGCAAACCCTCTCCTTTGAACACCCTGATGATGAAATGAAGCTTGGAGAGCTTTGAGAATGGCTGGTTGTGGCTGTTTTGTTCTGGTGTAGCAGAAATGGAGGTCTTTGTGTGTGATGTTTCAAGCTGTTTCAGTGATGGATTTTGGTTCTGAGGATGATTTGTGACTTGTTGGTGAAAGAAAAATGGAAGTTTGAAGGCTGTGTGAAGAGTTTCGAAGAGGAGAGGTTTTGGACAGATTTTGTGCAAGCTGAATTGTGGGAGGTTTCTGGCTTGTGTGTGGCTTGCTTTATGATCCATAGCACATCCCTAAACTATTGGAAGAGGTCTGAGGAAGTGACTTGCACTGTGGGAATGGCATGGGGCAATTGGCCAAAAAGTCAATGTTAGGTGTACTTGAGGCATGGGTTGTGGCAGAGGCTATTTTAGGGTTGCTTTGGGTTCAGCTGCCTTCAAGGATGGCCATGGGATGAATTGATGTGATTTGAAATGGATGAAGGGTGAGATGCCATAGGTTTTGCCTTTTTTGCAACTTGTTGCATTTTGTGACTTTTGGCCATGAACATGTGACATCTCTTGGGAAATATGCAGCAAAATGCATCACATAATGTTGTTATGACACTTTGATATTGATTAGAGATCAAACAAAACCAAAGGAACCCTTCTTGCAAGATTTCCCTCTTTGTGGTTTTCATGAAAAGTAACTTATGATTCTTGGAATTCAAGGCATGAAAGTGAGAAATTTCTTGGGCAAATCTGAATTATGAGCCATGAATTATGTTTGTGTGATGATTAGAAGCTGGTTTGAAGTCACAATTGGCCTTGGCATGTGAAATTGCAAGTTTCCCTCTTTGTGCAAAAGTGAAAATTTCATGATTTTTTCCAACTTTGCAAGGCCATAACTTTTGATCCAAAATGAATTAGAAAGAGTTCTTGTACTTTTTGAAAAGGACATGATCCAACTCTTCAACTTTCATGACCAAAGTTTTCTCATTTGAAGCATTTTTGAATAAAAAAGAGGAGGTTGAAAAACTTTCCCAAAATGGCCAGTTTACATTATAAGTCACTTTCCCAAAAAGGCAACTTTGCAAATGACTTGAAATTTTCCAATTTTGTGAACTTCTAACATCTTCTATGATCAAATAAAGATCATACACATTTAAAATGATGGAGAATGCCCTTTGGTTGGGTCATTGGGGGCCTCAGATGCCCTGATTTTGCACTGACTTGCTCAAGAAGTCATCTCTTGATCAGATGCCTTCCCCATTGAATTTCTTCATGAAAATTGATATGCATGATCCTCATAACATATAGAGACCAATAGAAACAAGAATGACCAAAAATTTTGGAGTTATGGCCTCTGAAACCAAAACCCTAATTTTAGGTCATCTGTGCAATTAAACCTGGCTCTGCTTCCATGCCTTTCTCAGTTCTTGTGATTTCTTGACTTCCTTGATCTTTTGAGGATATACTATGATGCTTGAACATACATGGACCCCTTTGAAGTGATTGATGACCTTTGGAGTGGCTCAAATAGCTCAGGGATGGCTCAGATCACAAACCCTAGATGCAGATGACTTTGAAACAATGCAGTGAAGCCAAAATGTAGTATGAGATGCTATGATTGAATTTATGCAATATGAAAAGATCATAAGTCATGGTGAAATGAGTGAGGGAAAATTTGGGGTGTTTACAACGAGGGCATTTGAGTGATAGCTTCTGTAAACGGAATAGTAATATTCAACTGTTTCAGAAGTTCCACAAATTTCTTAAACTGGCCCATCGTCTTAGAATTGGTTAATCTCCGAGGGTACGGAATTGGTGGTTTATAAGGTGGTGGAGGCACATAAGGCTTTTCTTTTTCCACTGCCTCTTGATTATTATCTTCCTTTTCTTCTGGTTCATTCACCATTTCAGTCGGTTTATCCGGTTTTTGGTACATGGCTGGATTGTCAAGTCTTGGATCGGTAGGTCCGTCAAGTTCCTTGCCACTTCTTAATATCACAACATTGGCCTGTCCTTTCGGATTAGGTTGAGGTTATCCAGGAAATACTCCGGCTGGTGCAGCGGTAGGTGCTTGTTGTTGAGCTACTTGTGAAATCTGAGTTTCTAGCATTTTGTTATGTGTAGCTAACGCATCTACCTTGCTCACTAATTGTTTAATCTGCTCACTAGTGTGTATGTTTTGGTTTAAGAAATCCTTGTTCGTTTGAGATTGGGTAGCTATGAAGTTTTCCATCATCAACTCAAGGTTCGATTTTATAGGGACATTAGGAGCAGTCTTTTGATATCCTGGTGGTGTAGCTGGTGCTTGACCTGGTGCGTATAAAGCATTGTTGTTCTTGTAGGAGAAATTCGGATGATTTTTCCAACCTGGGTTGTATGTGTTTGAGTATGGGTTTCCTTGAGCATAATTCACTTGATCTGTGGGAATTCCTGCTAATAGTTGACAATCAGGGTCAGCATGTCCTGGAACTCCACATAACTCACAGTTAGGTGTTACCGCAGCCACGGTGGCTGTTGGTGTTATGGCCAAGTTGTCGATCTTTTGGTTTAGTTGGTCAAACTTTGCATTGACTTGGTCCATACTACTCACTTCGTACATACCTCCTTTTGTTGGTTTCTCAATTGCGACACTCTCGCTTCCCCATTGGTAATGGTTCTGAGCCATACTCTCGATAAGTGCATAAGCATCATTATATTCTTTGTCCATTAGTGCACCGCCTGCGGCAGCGTCAATTGTCATTCTTGTATTGTACAAGAGTCCATTGTAGAAGGTATGGATGACCATCCATTCTACAAATCCGTAATGTGGAAAAAGTCTTAGCATATCTTTATAGCGTTCCCAAGCTTCGAAAAGTGATTCGTTTTCCTTTTGCTTAAATCCGTTGATTTGAGCTCTTAGCATAGCTGTCTTGCTGGGTGGGAAATATCTTGTCAAGAAGACTCTCTTTAGTTCCTCCCATGTAGTTACCGAATTCGAGGGTAGAGATTGAAGCCAGGCTCTGGCTCTGTCTCGAAGTGAAAAAGGAAAAAGACGTAATCTAATAGCTTCTTGGGTAACTCCATTAGCTTTTACAGTATCTGTGTATTGCACAAATATCGAAAGATGAAGGTTCGGATCCTCGGTAGGATTTCCGGCGAATTGATTTTGTTGCACGGCTGTTATCAGCGAAGGTTTCAATTCGAAATCGTTTCGGTTGATAGCCGGTGCGGCAATGCTGGAATGCGGTTCAGCTTGCGAAGGACTAGCGTAATATTTGAGTGGATGATTCGGTTCTTCAGCCATCTCTGCGTCCTTTGATGTTCCGACCGGTTTAGGTGGATCAATTTGAAGATCTGGAATGTTGTAATTTCGTTCGTAGTCGAATATTCGTCTTCTTACGTGTAAGAAGCGTTCTGATTCTGGGACTAGAGGTTGCAAGTCTTCGCCTTGAGAGCGAGTACTTGGCATACACTCGGGAAATTAGATTAAGAAAAGAAATAGTTGTTACCTTAGTCTAGACAATGCTACTCTAAAGTGCACTAGTAACTAAATTAAGGTCCCCGGCAACGGCGCCAAAAACTTGATGGGTGCGAAGACGCGATATGTGTCTAGCGGTATCTTAACTGCAAGTGCACAGCCTATCGAAGTAATATAAAAGATTGTCGATCCCACAGGGACTTTATGATCACTTAGTGCTAGAGGGTTTACTAGTTTAGCTAAGGTGGATGGTTGTCACGATTTTTGTTTTTAAGAATTAAAGACGGGAATTAAATTTTAGTTTAATAAAATAATGAGAAGGCGGTCGGTATGTAATTATGTTAACCTAGGCGGGTCAATCTAACCTAAGCTTATAAGGATGGTTCACTTAATATATTCTGTAGAGGTTATCAGTTTAAATATCTTTAACTCACACTCTCGTGGTCTTATCTCAGATCTTACTCCTAAAGCCCTATGCCTGCTCTCGCTAGCCCATAAGTGTTTAGAAGATAATTTTTGGAAACTTAATAAGTCTAATTCATTTTAAAGCGCTCTCGCTGTATTTAAATTGAATGCCTAACTTTAGCTATCTGGTTAAAATCTCACACTCTCGTGGTCTCGACCTAACCTATTACACTTTCCTTACTCTCGTAACAAAAAGATTAATTTTTATAATAAAAAGTCACAGCCAGAATTTTAGCCTAGATTCGATTTTACCGATTTAGTGTATTTTAATTACATACCGCCTAATTTAATTAGCTACTCATATTTGTTGTACCAGACAGATGCAGAAACAGATGAACACGAATTAAAATATGCATTATAAAATAATAAAAACAAATTCTTAACATAAATAATTAAATTAATATAAATGCGAAATTATTAAAAACCTGAATAATAAAAATTGTAAAACTCCTTCTTCCACAGTCTGGCAAGCTCGGAGTGCGAACCGGAATCGAAAATAAAATTTAAACAAAATTCTGAAGGCTTGAAAGAAAATAAATAATAACAATTTCCTAATGTTGGAAATTGTTATTTGATTTGGTTGGGATATAGAAATTAAAACAAGAACAAGAGCAATTGCAGGAAAAAATAATAAAATAGGGTGCAACAAAAATACGGCAGAGCTTCCGCGAGAAATGCTAAAATAATACTCTGTAGTTTCTACTTTGTAATCAATCTATTTATAGAAAACATAATTTGGGCTTGGCAGTTGAAATCCATGCGTGGGCTTCGTTGTTGAAGAGAGAATCCAGGAGAAAATGTGTTACTGAGTCTGCGGAAGAATAGGAACTGTTTTGACTTCACGTTGCACGTTTCATGACCAACTCATTCCAAGTAACCTATTTTCCCTTTGTCACGTTCGTGACAAAGGCGTCACGGGCGTTATCTTCATTTAAAGCGCGTCACGGTCGTGACATCTTGGTGACGATCGTGACTGGTCCAGTTAGCGTGTCACGGTCGTGACAGCTTGGTGACGATCGTGACTGTTACAAATTATGCAGCATTTTGCAGAATTCCTTTCTTCTTGTTCTTTTCATGCTTGTTTTTGTTCATTCCACCTTTGGCTTATGATTTAGCTCTATAATTGTTATACCTGCAAAATGACATAGAAAACTCGAAGAATCGGGTGTTAATACGATAAATGTGCGATAAAATGGTATTGAAACATAGTAATAAAACGATACGATTTCTCGTTATCAAGAATTAAGTAAATTAAAGTGATAAGAATATATTTTTGGAGTGACTAAAATATTGAAAAAGAAATGAAGTGGCTGGTGCCACTTTTAGAAGTGGCTTGCGCCACTAGGTGGGGAGTGGAGTGGCGGCTGCCACATACACATGTGGCCAGCGCCACTTTTGTGTGTGCAAGGGGGTGGCGGGAGCCACACCCCAATGTGCTGGCATCACATAGTTTTCTTTTGTGTTTTATATTTTATTTAATTTATATGATACATGTTATTTTAATATCTTCCAGTATTACTAATTTAACTGTAGTGACCATGATAATGCTGCATAAAGAAGAAATAATAGGATAATTATCAGATGAATTAACTAGTAACTATAACAGTAACAGAGAATTATGTTACAAAGTGAATGTGGATAGACATTGTACTTAGGAAATTGTATTGTTTATTATGAGATTGATGAAAAAAATAATTGGAGCCTGTCATGAGTAAAATAATAATGTGTTGACTGTAGCCTATGTTTGATTTGAATACTCTGATTTATTCAATTAATTATGATAATTATTTTGTGGGGTTAGAAGGGTGTTACACTATATCATCCTAATCCGTGATTGGAGAATCTCCGTAAGCATCAAAATAACACTATTGGATCTTTTAACCTTCACAACTCGGTGAAAAAATTCAGTTTTCTATCACCCTATTAAAACCATTGAATCACAATATAGGAAGTACTAAGAGCACATATTGAACTCTTGTTTTTTTAGTAACTATTGAAGAAAAGTTTTAAAGTATTTAATAAGGTGTTCAAAATCAACTCAATTCAATAAAAAATCGTTAATACAATCAAATCAAATTGAAAATCATAAGAAAAAACTTATTTATTTTGGATGTGTTTGTGTTGTATTTTAATAAAACACTGTGGTTCAGTTTGATTTATGATTTGTATTTTGCAAATCAAAACAAATCGAAAACTAACGTCATGTTAAAAAATCTTAGAAATCATTATACTTTTTAATTATTTAGAGAATTCAAGACTACTATGAGTATAATTTATCATATTCTTTGTACGATATTTATTTTAATTTATATATAAAAAATTATTTATGTATAAATATTATTATTTTTATTTTAAAATAATAATTATATATTTATTTTTGTTTTCGTTTTTAATTTTTTGAAATTGATAAAAATAAGATAGAAGAAAAATTTTAATTTACATTACTTGTATTTTTTTATATAAAATATTTATAGTATTTCAATTTTTTTAAATGTACTTTCATATATTTTATTTAGATATATAAGATAAAAGTGTATTACACAGTTCATATTCATGCATTAAACTATAAATTTATTTTAACAACTATAAAATTATTTTATGATAATATATGAATGACTAAATACAAAATTATGTTACTATATATATATATATATATATATATATATATATATATATATATATATATATATATATATATATATATATATATATATATATATATATATATATATATATATATATATGGCTTAATAAAAATTATAAAAAACCGAATCAACCAAAAAATTCAAACTATTTTGGTTTGGTTTAATTTTATTTTAAAAATTAACTAAATTAAATCAAACTTGTATGTTTTTTTTCTTATCATCTTAATGACTTTTAACGTCAAAATCACCCTAAAATACTACTAATAATGCTATTTTTGAACTAATATACTACTTAATAATGTTAGTAACTATGTGCATGTGTGTTTGATTTATTTCTTCTTTCAATTACTAACTAAAAACTGGCAAATAGCAGTGCAATGCACGGAGTTTATTTTATATTTTTGTCTGTTAATGAAATATACAATAAAATAATTTCGTGATATGTAAAGATACTGCAAAAGTTACTTGGAGAAAGTTATTCTATTATAATGTTGCTAGACCGAGGGCTTTGATGATTATGTGGCTTGCTTGTCATGGTAGATTAGCCACGAGACAACATATTTTCCGTCTTGGATTGATCTATGATAATAATTATTCTCTCTGTACACACGAGGAGGAATCTATTAATCATTTGTTGTTTTCTTGTCCTTGAACAATCAATATTTGGGCCAAAGTCCTTGAATGGATTCAAGTTTGTCATACTCCTCAACCTTGGAATGAGAAACTAGTATGGTTAAGTAATAATAGCAAAGGTAAAGGGTGGAGATCTTCCATCCTAAAACTAGTCGTTGCGGAGACTATTATGGGGCGTGGAAGTATTTGTTACGGTAATGCTATAGAAAAAAAATAAAATTGTGGACAATATTATAGATATGATTGTTTATAGGGGGTGGTATAACATTAAACTTATGACACATATAGCAAAGCTTATGCTTTCTTAGTTTATTACTACGTGTCTTTTTGTCTTTCTTGAGGGCTGGATCCTTGCGATCGCCATATATTCCGTTAATTTTTTGAATTAATAAAATCTTCCTTGATTAAAAATAGTAGAGAATATGTTTTTATCCAACAAATATATGTTTCAATGCAATTAATAATTATGATTATCATACTTTTGTTTTAAATATTTGTAAATTGTCATAATTAATTTTTATAAATTTAAATTGAATTTGATTTTTGTCATATTTATTTTTGTATTAAAGATAATTATGACCCAAGTTTGTTTTAATATATTTATCAAATACAAATATCTTCATAACATCATCTTAGACATTGTTATTTGTTATGAAGATGTCATCCACATAAAAGCAACAAAATAATAAGTAAATTTCAAGTCGAAATCTAAAGTAACCATAGTGGTCGAACTGGCTCCTAATGAAACATATATGTGTCATGAACTTGTTGAATCTCTCATTCCATTGTTAATGAGATTGTTTCGAGCCATACAAAGACCTATTCTGCTTGCACACATAATCCTCCTTTCCCTTTTTTGAATACCCTTCAGGTTGCCTCAACAAGATTGTTTCATTTAGATCACCATACAGGAAGGTAGTCTTCACATCCATCTGTTCAAGTTCTAGGTCAAAATTTTCCACCATGGTTAACAATATTCTAATAGATTTGTGCTTTACAAGATATGAGAAGACGTCGTTGAAGTCGACACCTTCTTTCTGAGTGAACTCCTAGCAACCAACCTTACCTTAAATCTCTTCGACATTACTCCTTTGATTCTTTCCTTAACATTGAAAATCCACTTACAATTTTTTCCCTATGGGCTCCCAAGTGTTATTATCATGAAGAGATTGCATCCTATCATCTATGGCTTTCAGCCATTCAATCTTATTTTGAATCCTTACAACTTCCTTGTAATCTATAGATTCTTCATCGAGAACTTCACTTGTAGAGATTAAGGAAAAAACTATGAGATTTGCATAACAAAGTCTCTGAGGTGGCTTGATGACTCTTCCCGACCTATCTCTTGCCAGCAGGTAGTCATTATCAGTTTCCTCATCTTCATTAGCAACTTAAGAATATTTTTCAATTTCATCTGGGTTATGCAATTCAACATCACTATGCTCCACCTCAAAATGAATCTCTTCCTGTTTTAGATCTTTTTAAGAGATCTCTACATTTCGACCAACATCATCAGTTTTCTTGAAAGTCATGTCTGTTTCATTAAAAACTACATCTCGAATTATGATACACCTCATGTGACCTGGATCTAAGCACCACAACCTATAAGATTTGACTCCTCTATGGTATCTAAGAAACATACATCTCAGAGCTATAAGTTCGACCTTGTCTTGCCTAATGCAAGCATATGCTACACAACCACATATTCTAAGTTTGTTGAGGTTAGGTTGATACCTTAACCAAACTTCTTCAGGTGTTTTCATCCTCAAATCAGTCGAGCCACACCTATTTATTAGGTAAGCTGCAGTCATGAATGTCTCATCCTAAAACACCTTCTTTAATCCTGCACTAACCAACATGCATCTAACCCTTTCCTAAATAGTTCGATTAAACTTTTCAGCCAAACCATTTTATCAGGGAGTACTAGTAGTAGTTTTGTGCCTTATAATACCAAACACAACACAATATTTTTCGAAAGTCTCATTGCAAGATTCAAGACCATTTTTGGTCCTAAACCTCTAGACCTTCCTGCCAGTTTGGTATTCAACCAAAGTCTTCCAAATTTTGAAATTTTAAAAATTTTCATCCTTAGCTTTCTGGATGAATATGAATAATCATCAACTATGGATAGAAAATACTTTGCACCTGAGTGTGAAGGATTCTTTGTAGCCCCCCCAAAGATCAACATGAAGGAAATTAGTGGATCCATGTGTTCTTTTTTACCTTTGTTAAACTTCACCCTACATGATTTACCAAATACACAAGGTTCACAAAACTCTATTTTTTGACCTTGTCACCACATAGCAGATTTTATTTAGACAATTTGATCAAGCCTATTTTACTGACATGGCCAAGTCTATTGTGCCATAGCTCAGTCTTCAACACAGGTTTTGTAGATGTCATATCTGCTGAATCACTTACAACCTCAGCCTCAAGGATATAAAATCATTGTTTCTTAATGCCTCTCAAGACTTCCTTCGACCCTTTCATTACCCTTAGGATACTTTACTCTCGTTTGAAAACATATCCTTTTTTGTCGAATTCACCAAGAGAAATAATTATTTTCTTAAGATTAGGTACATGCCTGACATTGGTCAATAGCCTTATTGACTCATCATGGAGCTTGAATATCCCAAATCCAATATCTTCAATTTTGCAGGTTTTCTTGTTTCCTAGCAACACTGATCCATCATCTTAGTCACACAATTCCTCAAACAGGTCTTTATTTGGAGTCATGTCTCCAGTACAACCTGAATCCATAATCCACTCCTTGCTAGAGTCGCTGCTTGAAACCACTAGGAGATCAGGTGATTCATAACCATCTTACACAATGATTGTATTACCATTATCTTTTCCACCATGATTATTCGGACGTTCATGTCACATCTTTCTTGTATAACCCTCCTTCATACAATGATAACATCCAATAGCAGGAACATTACCACCATAAGAATTATGTAGAACTTTACCATTCTTCTTCTCAAACCTACAATATTTCTTCAAGAATTTCCTCTTAACGGACAAACCTTCACCAACAGAAAATGGCTTATACTCCCTTTGTTCGTTCAAATTCTTTGAGTACAAGGCTGATTGGACTTTTTCAAAGGTCAACGAATCTTTTCCATACAAGAGAGTTTCTTATAAGTGAGCATGAGATCTTAGTAAAATACACAACAAGAACAACATTTGATCTTCATCAACAATATTGACCTCCATATTTTCAAGATCAATAATCAACTTGTTGAATATATCCAATTGCTCAGCCAAGACTTTATCTTCACTTGTTTTGAACAAATACAAATCTTGCTTTAGGTAGAGACGATTGACCAACGATTTCGTCATGTACAAAACTTTGAGTTTCATCCACACACCAGTTGCAGTTTTCAACTTTGAAACCTGCCAGAGAACCTTATCACCAAGCCTCAATATCATAGAACTATGGGTTTTTTTCGATCATCGCCATCTTCTCATTCTTCGTTAGGGCAACATCTATCATCTCTTATCCTTTCAATGCTTCTAACAAACCTTGTTGAACCAGTAGGGCTTGCATCTTCAAGCGCCACAAACCGAAATCATTCACATCGGTGAATTTCTCAATCTCATACTTTGTTGACAACATCTTCTACTCCACGCTCATCGTACCAATTTGTTGTGAATTGATCTTATAAAAAAACAAATCAAAATATGAGAAAGATGAGTTTCTTGAACAAACACAAGAAACCCTATTATATTTTACGAAAAAAGCGAGAGAAGGAAGAAGAAAAATCAAGATTGATTGTAATTGTTTTTAGTTTTCACTTTCTCTATTAGGAATCAACGATTGCAATTGAATATCAACAAGCAAGCTCTCTCTCTCTCTCTCTCTCTCTCTCTCTCTCTCTCTCTCTCTCTCTCTCTCTCTCTCTCTCTCTCTCTCTCTCTCTCTCTCTCTCTCTCTCTCTCTCTCTCTCTCTCTCTCTCTCTCTCTCTCTCTCTCTCTCTCTCTCTCTCTCTCTCAACACCTGAGAGAAACATTCTATTTATAGTCTACTAGGCTAACTTAAGCAACAATCTAACTTAAACAATTGGGCTAATAAACAGACTGACCAAATTTAACATGCTAATTTAAACAACAAATTAACATAATTCTGCATGCAAAAATAAACTTCAACTACGACATGCAGAACTTATACTTCGATAGAGTCCTTCGACTTTGACAGAATTTACTACAACACTAACTTATAATCCATAAATTACATGGTCCTTAACCAGTCTTAAGTGCGAAGAATACCTGGACAACGTTATAAGAAGATGATCATTGCATGAGAAGGGATACACAATTCACAAAGTATCCGACTGAAACTTTACTAACTCTATGTGGTCAACTTACATTGACATACGTTATAAGAAGATGATCATTGCATGAGAAGGGATAGACAATTAGTATCCGACTGAGACTTTACTAACTCTATGTGGTAAACTTACATTGACATACTTTTCTAATACATGATTCATACTAAGCGCAAAGGTAAGTATTGATGGGGGAAATTCTCAATACATTCCATGTATTTCTCACTATGTTCTTAAATGAAATTTCCAGAGCATATCACTACAACGTTTACGATTTTGGGCAACAACCAAAAATCGTTATTGGAAGACAGAAATTTGTTATTAAAACAAAATATAATAGTTAAATAGTAATTTTTATATTTGAGGTGTGCAGTCATGAAATGGACCAATTTTAATTAACTGTAAAGTCGTTACAATTTTATTTAAGTGACTTTTTTTTTCTTCTTTTCAAATATTTGTTGTATTTTATTTTTAATTAAGTGTATAGTCAAATATTTGTTGCCGTTGATTGTGCATACAACAAATATTTGAATCATATTTATAGGGTTAACGAAATATATTTGTCTCTAAAATATTTGTCTCTAAAATTTTAAAATATTTGAAATAAATTTTGAATAATATATATATATCTGTCTCTAAAATATTTGAATCATATTTACAGGGTTAAATCGATAAAATTTGAATCATATTTATCTTCTTTATATGCTAAGTTTAAGTGTGTTAACTTAATATTATTCAGTAGCCTTTTATTATCTGACACGTGTAATATTAAGTAGTTTTAGTTGACCTTATTCTTTGTATATATACTGGATATCTTTGTACAGTTAAGACCAATGAATGAATAACAAACTTTATCTCTTCTTTTTTTTCTCCTTTCCATTTTGCATCAACTATGGTTATCGCTGTTGTGGAATTTGTGAGCTATTGTTACACCATTAACATGCTGTCAGAGTTTTCAAAGCTCTGGTAGCCATTGTACCATTCTTCTTGCATTTTTCTCTTTTGCAATTGTCCTTTTTTCGATTGCATTTCTCTCTTCTGCTTGTTTCCTTCTTCAATGGCGTACCAGAATTATCTTGATTTTTCCACCAATTCCACCAATCCCTATTACCTTCATCCTAATGAAAATCCAGCACTTGTTCTTATTTCTCCTCTTCTTGATGATAAGAATTACCGCACTTGGTCAAGATCAATGCACATTGCTTTGATCTCCAAGAACAAAGAAAAATTCATAGATGGAACCCTAACGAAGCCCCCGATCGCAGATCCTCTGTATTCTCAATGGATTCGCTGCAACACAATGGTTCTTGCTTGGCTCCATTGATCCATTTCCGAATCGATCGCAAAATCCGTGTTATGGATTGATAGTGCTAGCGGAGTTTGGAAAAATCTACAGAATCACTTTTCTCATAGTGATTTGTTTCGTATTTCTGATATTCAAGAGGATCTTTACAAACTGCAACAAGGTACTCTTGACGTCTCCAATCACTTTACACAACTGGAAATTCTATGGGATGAATTGGATAACTATTGTCCCATTTTTGCTTATTCGTGTGCCATTCCTTGCTCGTGTGGAACCATTGATTCCGTGCAGAAATACCGTGAGCAGGATTGTGTAATTCATTTTCTCAAAGGTCTAAACGACAAATTCACACACTCGAAATCACAAATAATGATGATGAATCCATTGCCGGATCTTGATAAAGCTTTCTCTCTTGTCATTCAACAAGAATGCGAAATGAATCACTTTGTTACTATTATGAATCCTGCTGCTAACACCAATGAAGAATCTGTTGTTTTTCAGGTTCAGGCGAATTCAGGCTATGCTACTGGTAAGTCTCACTATCCTAAAGGAAAACCACAAAGCTCCAATGGTGCTAGAGGTTACAATCGTGTTTGTATGCATTGTAATTGGATGAATCATACCGTTGAAACTTGTTTCCTCAAGCATGGGTTCCCTCCTGGATTCAAAGGCAAAGGCAAGTCTCCTAGTGCTGGTACCAATGCTTCTTCCATTGTTGCTGTCAATATCGCCTCTGAATCCTCTCAACAAGGCTCAACCACATCCTCTTTTGGGGTTCACACAATAGCAGTACAACAACATTCTAGAGTTGCTTCAACAATAAAAAAAATCCTTAAGCCATTTCCATCACTACCTCACCTTTTGTTATGCATTCACAATCCTTTATCACTAATGGTAAGCCTTCCCATCTTTGGATTTTAGACACTGGCGCAACAAACCACATTACATTTGATAAATCATCTTTTATTGCTTACAAAAACATAATACCTATCCATGTTATTCTGCCTGATGGTTCTCATATCATTGCATCTGTGTCTGGTAGTGTAGTTGTGTCTCCTTATCTCACTTTGCATAATGTGCCTTATCCCAAATTTTCATGCAAACCTCATTTCTATAGCCTAACTTGCAAGTAACAATCAGTGTTATGTTCTTTTTTATTATGATACTTATCAAATAATGCAGAATCATTCCAATGAAATGATTGGTTCAACTAAGTTGCAACAAGGACTGTATGTTCTTGACTCTACACCTCAGTCTTCAGTTTGTAATTCTAGAGTTACTGATTCCTGTACTCTTTGGCATTTTTGACTTGGTCACATTTCTGACATAGGTTTGAAACATGTTTCAAATATTTTCCCTTTCATTCCTTGTAAAAACAATAATGATCCTTGTGAATCATGCCATTTTGGAAAACAAAGAAAGTTACCTTTTCCTATTAGTCATACTCATTCTTGTGCCCCTTTTGAAATATTGCATGCTGATTTATGGGGACCATTTTCTACTATTTCTATATTAGGTCACAAATATTAGAACAAATAATGGTACAAAATTTACCATTTTATCTGAGTTTCTCTTATCCAAGGGGATATTACACCAAAAATATTGTGTTGAAACACCCCAACAAAACAGGGTGGTTGAACGAAAACACCAATATATATTGAATGTTTCTAGGACCCTTTATTTCCATTCCAATGTTCCTTTAACCTTGTGGAATTTTTGTATCCAACATGCTATCCATCTTATTAATAGACTACCCACCCCATTGTTACGATTAAAGTGTCCACATGAATTGTTATTCTCTCAGCCCCCATCCTTAATTCACTTAAAGGTGTTTGGATGTCTTAGTTTTGCCACAACCATACAAGCCCATAGAACCAAGTTTGATTCTAGAGCTATACAATGTATCTTTCTTGGCTATCAAAGTGGCACTAAAGGGTATATTCTATATAACCTCCATAATCATCAAACTTTTGTTTCCAGAAATGTTATTTTCTATGAATACAATTTTCCTTTCAAAACCAACCAACCTGTTTCAACTAATCCTTCCCCACATAGTTCTAACTACATTTCTTACCCTAATCTTGATGACATCCCTGACATGCAGAATTCTGCAGCTAATACTGATAGCACTGCTTCCCATAATCCTGACCTATCTATTTTTCATGACAGCCCTAGCCCCACTACTTCAACTTCTATTTATAATACAAACCCTAACCTCTCTAATCAACCTTTAGCTAACCCTACACCCTCTAGTCACAATCAACCACTTGTCCCTAGCCAATCCATTAATACTGCAGATCCCCTTTTACCCACTAAACATCCTATTATCCAGGATAATATCCCTTTACCTGTTTCCACTAGTTCCATCCCTAATAATACTACTTCTCAACCAGTTAGACATTCTACTAGGTCTTCTCACCCCTAGCTATTTAGAAGATTACCATTACTATTCTGTTATTAACAACTCTCCTTCTTTGCATCATAATACATCTACTATTGCATATCCTCTTTCTTTTGTTCTCAATTATGACAAATGTCTTCCTGCATATAAATTTTGTTGTTGTGCCATATCTTCTAATACTGAACCAACTACCTTTAACCAAGCCATCCAGCTTGATTGTTGGAAAAATGCTATGAATGTTGAGTTACAAGCTCTTGATGAGAATCACACTTGGCATGTGGTTGAACTTCCTCCTGGTAAGAAACCCATTGGATGTATATGGGTATATAAGATAAAGTTTAGGGCAGATGGCTCCATTGAGAGATACAAGGCCAGGTTAGTAGCAAAAGGATACACTCAGATGGAAGGTATAGACTATTTTGACACCTTCTCACCTGTGGCAAAAATTACAACTGTTCGAGTTTTACTATCCTTGGCAGCTATCAAAGGATGACATCTTGAACAACTTGACATCAATAATGCTTTTCTTCATGGTGATCTTCATGAAGAGGTGTATATGTCTATTCCACCTAGTCTGCATACTACTTCTGCTTCTCAAGTCTGCAGGTTACATAAATCCCTTTATGGTTTAAAACAGGCCAGCCGTCAGTGGTACTCCACACTTTCCACTTTTTTTTTATTTCCATTGGGTACTCTCAATCTAAGGCTGATCACTCTTTATATGTTAAGAACAATTCTCATGGTTTCACTGCTTTGTTAGTTTATGTCGATGACATTGTTTTAGTAAGTGACTCTATGGATGAAATTAGATTTGTCAAGCATATGTTGGATCACACCTTCAAGATCAAGGACCTAGGCCAATTAAGATACTTTTTAGGGTTTGAAATTGCTCGTTCAAATTCCGGAATATTCTTCAACCAAAGGAAGTACACACTTGATCTCTTGGTAGATAGTGACTTGCTTGATTCAAAACCTTTTGTTGTTCCTTTTGATCCTAACACCAAACTTACCACTACTAATGGCCAACCCATGGAGGATCCTACTTGTTATCGAAGATTCATTGGTAGACTAATATACTTGACTAATTCCCGCCCTGATATTGCCTATGCAGTCCAACACCTTATTCAATATATGTCATGCCTCTTGATACCACATTATCAAGCTGCTCTAAGAGTTCTCCGGTATCTCAAATCTGTTCCAGCAAAAGGTTTGTTATTTTCAGCATCCAGTGATCTCAAATTATTTGCTTTTACTGACTCTGAATATTGGGCTAGATGTCCCGATACTCAAAAATACGTTACTGGTTATTGTGTTATGCTTGGTTCATCGTTGCTTTGTTGGAAATCACAGAAACAACGTACAATATCCAGATCTTCGACTGAGGCTGAATATAGAGCCTTAGCTTCTTTAACTTATGAGCTACAATGGTTACAATATGTTTTTAGGATTTTCAGATTCATTTTTCCCAACTCGCCTCTGTGTTTTGTGATAGCAAATTTGCTATCTACCTTGCGCATAATCCTACATTCCATGAGCAGAGTAAACACATTGAGCTTGATTTCCATGTGATTCGTGAAAAGCTCCGGTCCAAACTCATTCACTTGCTGCCTGTGTCAAATAAAGCACAACTTTGGATGTTTTTACGAAGCCATTACGTTCTCCAGCCCTTCATTCTATCATTTCCACGTTAGGACTTTATTGCATCCACAGTCCAACTTGAGGTGGGATTAACTTAATATTATTCAGTAGCCTTTCATTATCTGACACATATAATATTAAGAAGTTTTAATTGACCTTATCCTTTGAATATATACCGGATATCTATGTACAGTTATGACCAATGAATGAATAACAAACTTTATCTCTTCTTCTTTTTCTCCTTTCCTTTCTGCATCAACTATGGTTATCACTGTTGTGGAATTTGTGAGCTATTGTTGCACCATTAACAAAGTGTATAGTCAAATATTTGTTGTATTTTAATTAAGTATCTATTAGTTGTATTTTATTTTAGGGTTAAATCGTTTGCCGGATGATTTGCTGCTTTTGTATTTGGAAATATCTCTTCCTAATAATAGCTTTTGCCTAAACTTTAATGGGCTTTTTTTTTTTTTTTGAGATTTGGAAATATCTGTTACTAATAATGAAAAAGTTGATGAGTCATGGATTTGAAGCACAAATATTATAAATTATAATTTTTAAAAAATTTGTATAAATTTAATTCTATATGAATTTAAAAAATAATAATAATAATTTACTAATGACATGGATAATGAAAAAATATATAAATAATAAAAGACTTAATAAATCATATATCACATTTTTGCCACCTCATTTATAATATTATAAATATTATTGGCACCAAAAATCGCCACCTCATTTATAATATCATTAAATAATATTATAAATATTATTGGCACGTCCACAAATTTGAAGGAAAATTGAGTGATTAAAAAGTTGATTTTTAAAATAGAGTAATTAAAAATTAAAAATAATATATTAAAATTTGGGGATAAAAAGATAAATTAATTAATATGTGAGACAAATGACAATGACAATTAGATGATCAAAATGGATGGGATCAATTTTATATTGGATTGTTCATCGGTTAGCATTTTAAAACAACAATTGATTCTTATATTTTATTTCATTTAAAATATATAATTATTCAAAATTAATCCTCATAACTATTATCTCTAATATTCTAGGAGATACAACATGGCAAAACCAATTCTTATTTGTAAAATTGATTTTAATATGTATAATTATTTTTATTAAAATTTATTTTGTTTTTTAAACTAATTATATATTAAATTTCTATTTTGTATCATTTAAATTTAACTTGTAGTAATATAATTTTAAATATTTGCAATGAATTGAACTCACATTTACTTAAATATAACTTTCAATTCAATTCACTCCTAAGTAAAATTACTTTTATAAAAGATGGTTAACGAATTCGTTGAAACTCCTGCAGCAAGAAATAAAGGTTGATTGATATGACAATAACTCATGAACCTGCCCATTGTAGGAATGATATCTTTGTGATTCACAATTCGCCAGCTATCTTTAACTTTCTGTAAATATAAGAGGAAACCTGTTAGTTGTTTTAGTAACAAACAACTCTACTTATACCTAACATATGACAGTTTGGGAGACAAAAATGACTCTAAATAATAAGGTGACAAAAACAGCGTCAACAAAATAACTGTATAATCTTTTCTGACCTCATTGTAAACCTTTACGAATCTTTTGTTACCAATCCTAGGAGAACCAAAATTATACATAGTGATAGAAATCGATCCTCGCCTGATAGACAAAAATCAATAATGTATATAGTTGTTAGCAGTTTCTAGGTAAGACTAATAAACTTACTTAGCTAATTGATTTGATGAAAGTTCAAGGGCAAGCAAGGTAGCCAATGCACCACTCATTAAAATAAAGAGTTATATATATATATATATATATATATATATATATATATATATATATATATATATAACTCTTTATTTTAATGAATATTTGCTTCCTTTTAACAACAGTTCTTAGAAGTTGTCTAAAATCTTAGATATTGAATAATCAGATCAAGAACATCATGATTCAAAATTACAAGAAAATTATTAAAGTAGAGACTTCTACATATACTCATAAAAAACTTATTTAGCTTTGAATACAACACAATTATCTTTTAGCAACATAAATACAAATTGCAAGCACACTAGTAGTAAGCTATTACCTATAATAATAAGTACTCTGAATATGATTCTGACACGACAACACCGACAATAATTTAAAAATATAAATAAATTAAACATATTCATAAATATCGGTACAGATGTTCGATACCGACACAAACACAAATACAGATTTTTCCAGAGATGTCGGTTTTACAATATTACAAATCACATGCTAGATGAACCTTGTGATTTCAACTTAGGGACCCAAATATAATTATCAGCTGGAAAAAAGTGACACACAGAAGAACTTCCTGGTGTAACACCAAGAACTTGAAATGAAACATGACTAGCTGCCCATTGTGATGTATCCATGTGACAAACAACCATAGCTTCAACTTTATCTCCATTCTCATCCCCTAGTAATACTTTATACACCCTATTCTCACTTTCTTGACTATGACAATAAAAAACAGCAAAAGGATAAGGCACGGTGTGACATGCCACCATTTTTGGAGCTAGAATTTCCATCAAAATTTCTACTATAGTGTAATTTTGAAAAGTAACACTTGATTTTGTTTTATGCAAAGTTGCATAAACTTGGATTTCGGAATTTAAACCAAGAGTGTTTTGTGTGAATTCAAGCATGGATTGTAATGAAGTAGCACAGAATTTGACTTCTCCTTTGATGTGTTTGCTTTCACATTCTTGTAAGGTGTTTTCCATAGCCATGGCTTGTGGAGTGTTTGGAGAAAAAGAGAAGAATTTTAGAAGATATGAGAGATGGTTTGATGAGAAAGGAAGTGATTCAGCTTCTTCTTTTGACCATAACTTTGGAGAAGTTGAAGGGTCTCTCTTAGGAAAATAAATTTGCATTGTTTTTCCAACTTTCAAATCTTTCAAAGTGAAGAACACCATTAATGAAGGATCAATATTATGACTCATATGGTTGTTTTCTGTTTCAACCAATTCCCTTGCTTGATTTCCATGACAACACTGCAAAAACTTAGTAATATTTGGAAATTAAAGAAAAATAATAGAGAAAGAGAGTTTCAAGAAAAAGAAAGAAAGAAAGAAACATACCAATAGGATTAGGAGAAGATGAAGAAGGATGATCCAAGATACACAATTTATTGCCATATTTCAACTTTCAACGTTGAATTCTTCACGGTTATCACTCGATTCAAATGACTAGAACTAGAAGGAGATCGAGTTTTATTTGCTTTTTTTTTAATTTTTAAAAGTTACTAATTTTAATATTTAATTCTAACATATAGTTTCCAACGTTTAGAACATTGATGCGATTTGATCTGTTGCAACACTCTTATACTTAAATTATTATAGGATCATATATCTTATTACAATCATATTTTTTTATATAAAAATGCATCAATATTTATTTCCTTTTTGTAATATTTCCATATTTTGAAAAAAGTTGCATACAAATGAAAATGAAAGGCAAACAATGTTAAGAGTCTCACATCAGATAATATATTACTTGAACATGTGTTTATAAATAGAGACAATACCAATCGATTATATAGGGTTGAATTAAGCCCAACTACCTTAGTTAACAAAAGACAATAAGTTGACTTGTTAATCATTTATAGATAGAAAAATCAATCATCTTTAAAGTTTTAACTATAGAGTTTTAACTATAGATTTAAGAGACGTAATATTGTTATGTATGATATGACCATTTGAACTCTTTGTAGAATGTCTGATGCCTCTAGTGTTAGAAAGTAAAAAATGTTAAACATAAATGGTATTAGTGTGTGTTGATGGTCAAAATATGTTTTCTCGTGTATGGTCATTTTGCTTGAAGTTGCTTTGAAGGTTACCACTCCTATAGTAAAATCTATGGTCCTCAATTTTATAAGTGGGAAAACTTCAGTCAGGTTCACACATATATGTTTTTCTCATACCCACTCGTACACTAAAACATATGTTATTCTAGTTGTCAATCTTACTTCTCATGATTCAGTCAAGAAGTTCATGTGTGTCTCTTTCTTCACAGTTACTCTCACTTTCTTAAATATATAAAAAATGACATCCCTAACAAATGCATTCTTTTATTTGAATCTAAAAAGCTCCTACAATGAGCTTATTCCTCTCTAAAAGTATCTAGAAATGTCTTACGTCAAATATAAAAAACCTCATCAATAGGAAATAATATGATTATGAGGTGATGCTTGTTGATAGTATGGTACTCCACTGGTGACATAGATGTTATAACCTAACAATTGGAACAAATGGAAGAAAATCTTGAGCATGTATTGTTTGCAAACATCCAAAATGTTATTTATGTCTTGTGATTATATCAATATTTACTTCCATGTCCTTAATGTTTTTACTAGAAAGGGAGTTTACTTCAATATTTATGTTGGACTTTAGGGGGACATTATCCATGCTAGCAAAACTGTTAAGGTCAAACGTCATAATCGTACCACAAAGACCATCTAGAGTTATGTCAAAATCATATTCATATGACATATTCCATTTTCTCTCAATATATGATCTTGTAACACATAATAATTGTCCTTGTAAGAAATAAAAGAGTACAGGGAACCTCTAACTCGACTAACAACTCCTCTAAAAAAAATTCACCCTTTACACCAATCTATTAATGTTTGAAGGGAACAAATCCACACTATGTTTATTTCCATCACACCAAAAATAAAAGATCTTAGTTTTACGAATACTCAATTCAAGTCATAATCTTAGACTCGTCTCTCAAATGATATCAAGCATGAAAAAAATATTTAATTTGGTTTTATGAATATGAAGGTGTAACACAAGAGTAAAAAGAGAAAACCCAACATGTTACTTTGTTACACTCCAATAGATGACATAATATGTTCATCTACATGCTACAACCATGTTGAATGATCATAAAGAAACTGAACAAAAAATGAAATAGATAGATATATCACCCCCATCTTACACGGTAGTGACGACCTGTCTACCATATTGAAATAGTTTAAGAAATCTATTGTGAGTATAACTAAAGAATTATCTCCATGTCACTTGTTTAACTCTCTGGTGACATTGTAAAAAATGCATCTGCACCACCAGATACCCCGAACCTAAACTAAAAGTCATTGAGATACTTTTCAACATATTTCCTCACCTTTTTAATATTAACATTGGAAACTAGTCACTTCCAAATAATACCTACTATAATAGAAAGCATCCCAACATAATGCTTTAATAACATTGCTAAAGGTGTCGAAGCTAGAAACTCTATCAAAAGTATCACATATCTTTCTCCTACACATAATTTAAAAGTTGGAATGATTTCTCATAAAATACCTCTTTCCAAAATCAAGTTTTGTCTATATAGTGTGTCTAATATGTGTTGGGATCGTAAACCAAACTATTACGAAAAATCTCTTTTATCTTAGTTAGAAAAGGCGTTTTACCTCGATTTCACATGCGACGTAATGAAGGGAGTCATGAAAACTTGTCACTTTTCCCCTAGATTAACTGGAGGTATATTATATTGGTCATGGGTTTGATCCCCATCAACAACATTTTAGATTTTCCAAAAGGCGGAAAACACATTTCCCCTCGGTTGTGGAGTTTAATTGGGGAAAATATATAATTGAGTATATTATATCTAATGTGGATTGTTTATTTAACAAAATCCTTAATTAACATATAACATTTCAAATTGATTTAGAAAATAGTTATGTGGGAAATTATGTTATATTTGAAGAACAACTTGTTAGACGAGGGCAATGATCTAGAGATGTGGTGAATAAATCACAAATTAAATTTTCTTCGATTGAAAAATTGTTCTAAAAATTATTTACTATGTAAAGTGAAAGGATTCTGGATCGACACTCGTCTATCCCAAGCCGTTATCAGAAGAATCGAATATGCGTATTAAACCATGACAAAACGTATTACAATTATGAGAAAACAAATCAATATGGTTTTCAAAATAACTTTTGAACAATGTCACACTATGATAATCAATTTCCAAAGAAATAGGAAACAAAAATTGACTAAGAAAATTTATCAAACACTTGGTGTGCAATAAACACCTAGATAGTTTTCCTTTATGTTGATGATATGAAAAACCAATTGCAATTATTTAGATTGTAATTATCACACAAAATAATTTGAAATACTTCAACTCAAACTGAATTATCAGTATATGAAATTGCACACTAATTGAATTATCAAATTGTAAAGATATATATATATATATATATATATATATATATATATATATATATATATATATATAGAGAGAGAGAGAGAGAGAGAGAGAGAGAGAGAAAACTACAAGGATTGTTTAGGTAGTTCCCCATTTGTCTTCAATATGGGTACATATGCCCCCAATTCTAAATGAAATTGATATATTCAATTAACCTTTCCAAATGTTGTATACAAGATAAAAAGTAGCAATCCAAACACCCAAACCCTAAGTTTTATGTTGATCCTATCTTATTCTCTTCCCTTGATCTTAAGAAAGATCAAGTTACCCAAGATATCCAATTCGATCCTCCAATTATCGCTACTCCTTTGACAGAATCCCATTCTTCAAAACTTTCACTTTGATGAATCCTCGTTGCAAAATATTGTGCAAAACCCCCCAAAATCACCCTTGATCTTGGAGGGAAAACCCCAACCAGTTTTATCAATGAAACCCCTAAAAGAATTCTCAATCAAATTTGATTACAAGAAACCTAAATTGGACCTTATCAATCTTGTATGTATATGACACCCCACAAAAATGATTATGTGTAGTTGTTGTGTAGATGTACACAAATACTGAGTGCCCTAGTTTTTACATCATTCAAAACATTTTCTAAAAGGATACTACACTCACACAACTTACACTAATTAATGATTTTTGAGCATCCTATATCTCATTATTCATCTCTTAAAATTTGATGATTTGCAAAATGAACAGGTATATAAGAAAGAGTTGAACGAAAACTACAAGCATTGAAAAAAGTTCTAGCCTTAAAAGAACGAGAGATATGTATTGAGTTACATAACTCTAAAAAAAACCAATGATTATTGTAAGTTATTTATTTAAATAAAACTTAATTTTCATATTACTATTTTCTAAATCAATTTGACAGTTTATCCATTCAAAGAGGGGCTAGTGAAACAAACAAACAATCGATATTAGATATGATAAACTCAACTGCAATTTTTGTCACTCTAATGTCCTCTTGACATGTTCCAAGAACAAGATGAAATTTGCACAAAGAATCACAAAAACAATACCTCAATCTAAATCTCAAACTCAATGGCAACAACTAAACAACAACATATAACTTTCAAAACTTTGTTATATAGAACAACTAAACAACCATAACAAGAACAACAACAATAACTAAAAAACAACATTCTCAATATCAATACAGAAAAAACAAAATCAACAATAAACATATTACGTACTTATCTCAATGAAAACAACAACATATCACATTCAATGTCAATCAAAACAACAATAACAACATTAAATAACAACTCAATAAGAACATTAAATAACAACTGAAAAGCAAGAATCTCTATCTCAACAAAACTACAACAACATCAACAATAAACCTATTGAACATTTATCCTAACAAAAACAACAACAAATAACATTCAGTCT